>JAJTUV010001522.1:0-349218 GCA_021653895.1 Mastomys natalensis | reverse complement strand
TAGGGGCCTGTTAGAGGAAGGTGTCACTGGGGAGGGGGGGGCAATGAGACCCCTCCAAAGCACATGGGAGCCAGTCTTCTCCTAGTGGCCTTCAGATGAAGATGTAGAACTCTCAGATCCTCCTGCACCATGCCTGCCTGGATGCTGCCATGCTTCCTGCCATGATGATAATGGATTGAACCTCTATAAGAGTTGCCTTGGTCATGGTGTCTCTTCACAACAATGGAAACCCTGAGAGAGAGAGAGAGAGAGAGAGAGAGAGAGAGAGAGAGAGAGAGAGAGAGAGAGAGAACCACATCCCTCACATCCCTGTCCTTCATTCGCTTTCTCTGTTGTTAGACTATAGATTCATGAAATATGAAACCTGTTCCCCTAGGTGAAACAGAATCAGTTTCCTATCAAAGTTGAGAAAACAAAGCAAAACACATGATCTTATGTTAAAAACCCTTCTGATGCACTGAAGTCCTGCCTCTGAGGTTATGGAGAGTGGACATTGTGCTACTGTCCATTTTAATGAGAAAGACACAGATACCCCAAACTAAACTTGCTTCTCAGATTTACTTCTTTTTAAGTTAAAAACTAAGTTTATCCCACAGTCAAAAAGGTTCATACCTTAAAGGGACAGCCTAATGCATTTTTACACTGTGAACAAACTCACATCAAGGTAGAAGCAAATATATCTCCCAACTTCTCTGATGTCCAGCCCAATCGTTGCCTCTGGATAATCACCAACATCTGTTTCCTATCAAAACTGATTATTTTTTGCTGTATAAATAGAATCACACAGCATGGAGTTTAAAAAATGGATTGTTTTTACTGAGTCCCAGCGTCTGCAAAACTCATCCTGCTATTCCTACGACAGTTGGTCTTTGTTTTAATTTTTCTGAGACAGGGTTTGTGTAGCCCTGGCTAGCCTAGAACTCTCTAAGTGGGACTTGAATTTGACATAATCCTTTTACCTCTGCCTCCTGAGTGTTAGCATGCTGGCAATAGCTCAGTTTTTGCATTATTGTATGGTTTCCCATTGTAGAAGCACACCTTTCTTCTCTTTCTAGCCATTTGGGTAATCTGAAGTCTTTTACCTGTTCAGTGGCCTCTTCAACAGAGTAGTACACAGTCTGTGAACCCATGGGCAATTGTATGGGTTATTTTCCTTGTCTTTGCGACCAAATAGCTGACAAGAAGCTATTGAAGGGAGGAGGCAGGGGTTATTTCACAGTTTACAAAGGGATGCTGGGATGCAGCCCATCATGGTGAGAAAGGCACAGCAGCAGACACGTGAAGTAGCTGGCCACATTGGCCCAGAGCAGATGAAGGGTGGGACTGTACTGTAAAATCTCAAGATCAGTCCCTATAACTCATTTCTTCCAACTCGTTTCCATCTTCTGAAGGTTTCCCAATCTTCCCAAGCAGCGCCACCAGTTGAGGACTAGTGTTCAAACATGAACTTGAGTCTATTGCACATCAAACCGCAACACAATAAGAAATGTCCACTTTATCTCAATTGCCTATTTTATTATTGGTACAAAGCTGTTCATAACGTTATCTCACTAACTGTTTACTATGTTTCTAGGGACTGCAGTTCCTTCATTATTTTTATTCGTAGTTTCCTTTTTCTCTTTCCTAGGAATTTGTAAATTTCATTAGATTTAAAGAACCAAGTTTTGACTATGTTGACTGTTGTTATTTCGTGTTGTTTTTCTAGTTCCCTTTTCTGCTTAATATTTACTGTTTATTTATATCCAATCTATTTGCCTTAAATTTGGTGTCCTTTTCTAGTTCCTTGCCTTTCTGTTATTCTTCCCCTCTGTCCCCAATATATGTTTGGGAGCAGAGTTCTTTTGTTTGTTTAATTGCTTTGAGATAGGGTCTCATTTGGTGGCCCAGGCTGCTCTGGAGTTCACTCTGTAGCTCAGGTTGTTGACAGTTCTCCTTTTTTAAAGGATCATAGGTGTTAGTTAGCCTACCCATCCTGGCTTAAGGGTATCAGTTTTATCCTGTAGGTTCTTTTGGGGTTTTGCCAAATGCCCATGCATGGAGGTCAGAGGTTGATGTCGCGGATGTCTTTTTTCTATTTCTTTCTACCTTGCTTTTTGAGACATTCCCTCACTGACCTTGGAATTTACCTACTGGCTAGACTGGTTAGTCAGAAAGCCCTTGTTTCCACTCCTTAGGGCTGAGATTAGGTGCTTCTCTTCCCAGCCTTTACGTAGGAACTCCACAGCACCGAGCCATCCCCCCAACCTGAAAATGTTGGTTCCCTATCGTTCAATCCAGAAATGGTTTTCTAACTTCAGTTGATGTTTCTATTTTTTTAATTAAAAAATTAATTAATTAACTAATTTTGAAACATAGATTACTTGGAAGTACTTAGTCATTTTCAAGCATTTGGGGGCTTTAAAAGTACTTCCTATTGATTTCCAGTGTATTTTCTTTCTTGTCAGAGGACATACTTTGAGTTCAGTCCTTTGAAATTGGCTTTGAAATTTCCTTTGTGGGCTGTTACACACACACTTGAAAAGAATGCAGCCCAATTGTTGTTGAGCTTCCCGTTACATATGTCATGGAGGTCAAGTTTGTTTATCATGTAGCTCAAGTCTTTATCTTTCTGGACTTATTGTCTGTAAGCTTTTCTGTCAGTCACTGAAGGATGTGTTGGAAATCGTCACCTATGATAATTGATTTGCCTTTCCTTTGCTTTGCATGTCTTAGATACGAAAGGGCTTCAGATGATCCAATCTCCCTGCTGATTTGACTTTTTGTCATTGCGAGCGCTTCCTCTTTATCTGGGGAATACTTTTCGCCTTTTCTTTGCCTTTTCTGCTTCACAGCCTTGTTTCCGCAGATAGCGGCTGAGCTAAGCCAGCTTTCTCTGGGTTAGTGTCTTCATGACATATTGTTTTATATCTATTCACTTAATGTTTTTCCAGAACTTTGTGTTTCAGATATCATGTAGCTGGTTTGTTTGCTTGTTTGTTTGTGGTCTGACAATCTATTTTAATTGGATGTGAGTCCACTTAAATGAATTCCAGATGTTTTTTAGAGTTTACTCTATGTCCTTATTTTATTTATTATTTTTGATGATTTATCTATAAGCTTGGATGACCACAGGCAACCCCTCACTCCTTTCCCTCCTTCCCCATCTCACCTTGGCCTCCTTCCCCGCTTTCTCTATATTTCATATCCTCTCTGTCTCTCTCTGTCTCTCTCCTTCTTCCTTCCTTCTCTTCCTCTCTCTTCTCTTCTCTCTCTTCTCTCTCTTCTCTCTCTTCTCTTCTCTTCTCTTCTCTTCTCTTCTCTCTCTTCTCTTCTCTTCTTCTTCTCTTCTTCTCTTTCCTTTTTTAAATGTAGAACTATTTTTTAGCTTCTAGGATAGACTGATATAGACTGGGCCTTGCTGTTAATCTGTCAGCCTCTGCTGGAGAGTCTTCATATGCCGCCACAGAATTTACCCTTCAATTAATAATTTCATCCTTCTTAAACAATACATGGGCCTTGCGAACCTTAATCCCATTTCCTGACTCTTCTTCTGTTATGCTATTTTGGTCATGCACGTTACTGCTTCACGTATTTAAGATCCTCCAAGACGTTGCTGTTTTAAGTTGTCCATACTCAATTACCCTGATTCTCAAGTTTACTATTTTGGCTCTCTCTCTGCTGCTGCTGCTTTCTGCTCACTATTCAAATTGGGATCTTTTTCTTTTGTTCCTGAATAGCTTCTTTAGTATTCCTTTTTAAACAATAAAAGAAAAGTACAGTTTAAAATGTATTCTTCATTTCCTAGATGCATATAATACATCTTCATAGTATATCCACCCCCATTCTCCACATTACCCCTCCTATTTCTGCTAAATGTCTTCTACTTTCAAAACAATTGTCTATTTTCCTGCCTTTTCTCCCTCAGTGTGTAAAATATTGATAACACATTTCTTTGTTTTTTATTTTCTTCAACCAATTTAAAAAAGTATAACCTTAGGGGACCTGGCACTGGCTCTGTAGATCAGGCTGGCCTTGAACTCACAGAGATCTGCCTGCCTCTGCCAGCCTCTGCCAGTGAGTACTGGATTAAAGGCATATGCCAACCTGCCTAGATATGCTTTTATTAAGGGTATTTTCACTGGGTATAAAATTTCTTCCTCTCCCTCTCCTGTGTTGGGAAGATCATGCTGCTTATTGGTCCTCTCCTGAGCTTTCCTTTGTCTTTGTTGTGCTAACTACACAAAGTCTCTGGAAGGGCCTCTTTGTAAGTGCTTCTTCTTACAGTTCCTTGAACTTGTAGATTGATACCGTTCTTGGCCTTTTGTCAAGTATTTTGTCTGCACCATTTTCTACCCTCTGTCTTTCTATCCTGCTGAATTCCATATCTGTTGCTTCTCTCCCTCCCTCCTCGCTCCCTCCTTCCCTCTCTCCCTCTTCCTCTCTTCATTCCTCTTCCTCCCTCACCTTCTCTGACCTTCTCTCCCTCCCTCCCTCCCTCCCTCCCTCCCTCCCTCCTCCCTCCTCCCTCTTCCCCTCTCCTCTCTCCATTTCTGTAGTACAGACCTGTTGTTTGGTCCTTTACCTTCTCCTTCTATCTCACTGTTTTTCTACTGACCTAATTTCCGACTTAGAAACTCTATCTTCTGCTGTTAAACACATCTACTGAATTATTAGCTAGTTATTTTTTCTCAGCTCCAGAACTCATATATCTTTTCTGCATTCTCTCATTTTGTTTGGATGAAAATATTTATTTAATATTAACAGTTTATTCATCATAGGCATTTAAAGTATTTGGTGGCTCAACTACATGTCTCTTTCTGGTGTATTTTTTAAAACTCACTTTCATTTTATGTCTCCTGTCAGGCTGGGTCATGCCTTACTGAAACTTAGGCATTGCAAATGAAAAAGTTGTTGAGCCCCTAGATGCTGCCTTCATTCACAGAGGACTTTTTTTCTCCTCCTGTCTTTTCTTTTTCCTAGCAGGGGGTTAAGAAATGATAGATCACATTGATCCAATCAAGAAGTGAGAGATTTGGAGCCTGGTTTTGGGTTTGGGGCTTATTTGGGACTGGGCTGCATCTGGCTTGTCTTCTCTCTTGGCACATAACCCTTCTGCTGTCGTCTGGGTTAGTCACCAGTGCCCTTCCTCCTCCTGTGTCCCTAGCTTTCTCCCCATCACTTTGTGAGTATTTCCAATCCTGCCTTCCCAGCCTTCTAGAAACTTCTTGCTGCTTCTTTCCTGTTTTCTTTCTTCCATGCAATGATCAGGAGTCAGAAGATTCTTTGAGAGGAAATCAAAGACAATTTCATGATCTCTTTCTCCAGAGTCGGGTCCTCTTTGTGGCCATGAACTCTAGATTTTGTCCTCATATACTGTCACGAGTGCTGTAGCTCTAGGCCACCATTTCTCTGCAGTCTCATGACACCTATTGGGAACTGGCGGGGAAGCTGTGAGGGGAATAGAAGGCTCTCTCACTGTGCTTCCCTCCGCTTCAGTGTCTTGGTCCCTAAAGTCCTGCTTGCTTTTATGACTCTCTGATGACTCCTAACAGCTGTTTTCTGCAATATATTTAGCTTTTATAGTTGTTCTCTGCAGGACAGTTAACCTGACACAAGCTACTCTGTCACAGACAGAAAGCAAAGTCTCCAGAGATTTATTTTTAAAAGTGGTTTTCAGGACATGTCCTGAGGCCATGACATTCAGCTCTATCTTCTGAATCTATGGGTGGCATCCCCAGCAGGGGGCTGGCAAGGTCTTTTGGTGTCCTCAACGCCATCAACAACACATCTTAGTAAGTACCGCTGAGTGGCATTTGCAAGCAGAGTTTTAAAATTGAGATTGATAGCTGAGGTATGATTATGCTTCACAGGATCACTCGCTTCTTTCCAACACCTTCTTTATAACTCTCCTCAGAGTCTACAGTCTTTTTTTTATAGTACTTGAAGCATTTAGTTTGAAACATATACACACACAAACACACATGTGTACACATACACTTAACCCTCTTCCTCCAATGGGAATGTTGGCTTTAGTCAACATTGATTCTTCTTGATCACAGTGAAGACTCTTCTAGTACCTGGCTGTCAGTGTCCTTATTGGAAACAGGGCACTGGAGAGGAAGTGGCAATGAGTCACACTCATGGGGTCCTTCTGGCTCTGTTGATGAGTCTGTTTGTCACAATTTGGGTGGAAGAAACTTGGTGAACAACAGGATACTTTAATGGTTTCTTAGGGCTGTGGAACTTATTCTCTTAAATTGGCTGGCCTTGTGAACGTGGGGTCTATTATCAGTGTGGAAAGGAGATATGTAACATGCCACTCTCACAGGGACTCCTGTGAGAATAACAAACATCTCATGTAGCATCAGGTCCCCAACCTTCATCATTCAACCAGTTCTGATGGAATCTCATATCTTGCAGTGGCTACTTCCAACTTTGTTTAAAGAATCTTCCTCTTGATGTCTTTTATATATTGTGTTAGAAGCCGCCCCCCAAAATACTAACCCATGTTCAAGTCTTGGGTTTGGAGTCAGCCATGGCATTGTATCAGAGATGTTCCTTCTTTTCCCCTGCTCAGTTTCATGTTGCAGGAAGTTGGCAGATCAAAGCTGCCTTTCAGGTGGTTCTTGGCTGGATTTAGCTAAGGAGTACTAGAAAGAGATAGAGAACAGGAAGCAATGGGAAGTCAATGTGTCTTCCTCTTCCCCACTGCCTTGGACCTAGTCCTCAGCAAAAGCTACAACTTCTCTGCTCTTGTCTCTTGCAAGATGGACTAGCAATATTCTGAGCATTACTGGGTGATTTGAATCCCAGCTCAAGAAACCCCATGGCTTTTCTTGTTCCTCCGTCTTAGGGTACCAGTAGATTTGAACTGTGCTCATCTCCACAGCATCTGGGACCTCTGTTCTTTCCCAACTTCTTTATCATGTGTAGTAGCCATCAGCACTGTTCAGCATGCTCTGTTTGGGTACCTAGAGGGCGGTTGCTTTCCTATTTAGATTTTGATTGGCTTAGCCACTAGAATACTGTATTTATGATATCTTTTACTTTCATCCATATGTAATATAAGCTTCCCTGAAACACATTTGCCTCCATTCCCTTATCACTTCCCAAGATAAACAGTATTATTTCTTCATCTAACAAATATTTATTGAAACATGGATGATACTCTAGATGAGGATTGTGCTAAGGGATATGGCTGTGGACAAGAAAAGTCACGCTTTGTGACCTTGTAGAGGTCACAGCTTTGTGGGCAGGATAGCCTTGAATTCTTTGACTAAGGTATTGAATTAGGACTTGAGGGGGTTGTAGGGGACAATAGAGTGAGCTAGGGGACAACAGAGTTGGCTAAGCCAGTCTGTGCCTCAGTTTCCTATCCCATAGAGGAACACCCAGTTCATCAGCTCATGTCATTTTTAATGTGCTCAGACTCAGAACGATGATGCATGAGTAGATAAAGAGACGAATGCCCAGGAAACAAACTCACATCAAAGGTTTATTTCTGAAAGCAGCTTCCAGGTGCAGTGAGACAGGCCGGGAGTGAGTGAGCCTGGATATAAAGTGGGAAGGGCTGAAGTCCAAAGCTTAGCTATGGGGTTACTAGGTTCACCCAGTGACCGGATGAAAGTTACACCACTGGAAAGCTTTCCCGGCAGCCGGTTAACAGTCGCCCTGACCTGTGGTGCGTGGAAGTGGAAGGCTTCTTTCTACTTAGCTTGGTCAAATTGTCACTTCCTCCAGGAAGAATCATTGGCTTCTAATCTGGGCTAAATCTTCTTGTTTTGGGTTTCTTGTACTTTTTCTGTTACTCCAGTCACTGTCCTCCTCTCCTCCTTTCCTTCTCCTCCTTCCTCTTCCTCCGTCTCCTTGTTAGCATCTGCTGAGCACCCATCACACTGTGGACCCTTGATGATGGCTTCTTATGGCTGAATGTAGGTAAGAACTGAAGTCAAGGGTTTACTTAGTTCTGCCATATCTTAAGACCAAAATTTCCAAATATTTTTAGATGTGGTGTGTGTGTGTGTGTTGTGTGTGTGTGTGTGTTTGTGACAATATTATCAACTTGAAGATTTCTAATCACCAAAGCTCAAAATATGCCAAGTGTGATTTAACATTTTGTTTTAAATTCTGAAAAAAAACAAAAAAAAACAAAAAAAAAAACACAAAAACAAAACCTGGGAAAGGGCCCAGATCCCTCTCCTTCTCTTTGTGTTCATTCTTGAGGCTGCAGGCGAGTCTCATGGTGAGCCAACCCTGGATGCTCTGGACATACCGTCCTCCTGCCTTCCCTAATAGACCACACTCTGGGTCCTCTGTGGCTCTCTCGCCTCTTTGTATTCGGATTTCAATGAATCATTTATTTACATTTTATTCATAATTTTAATCATTCTGCAAACAATATTCTAATAGCATTAAACAATTGCAGAATCTAATAAAAGCCAGCCTTAACCTCATTGGAATCTCATTAAGAGGAGGGCTGCTCTTTTTTTCTTTTTTCTTTTTTTTCTAAATTGTGGAGATTATTTTGCTGGATTTTGTTTTGTTTGCATTACCCAGGAGATTAGGGGCATAGATGGGATCCTAGGACGTGAGTTCACACAACAACAGTTCTTTTGCTCACTTTCTGAAGTTTATGGATGAAGACATTGAAGTTCAGAGGACAGGGTTTATCTAAAGTTACGTATTAAATCTGGCAGTTAAGAACCAGAGCTGTGACACATCTCCCTTAGCCCCATGTCTCCCCTGTGATATCCGTGATGTGTGTATGTACCTGATGTCTGGGCAATGGCACTGGTGGGTTGAGAGGTACTGTTCTGAGGAATTACTGCAGAGATAAGGTTCATCTCCATGTGGTGCCTGAGGCTTCAGGCAGTGTTGGCTGAGGTTATCATGATACTTGCTCAGGCTCTCCCATGCTAGCCCAGGGGTGGTTCTATTTAGTTCCACCTGTCTGGATCAAAGCCCTCCTGTGGTCTAGGCCTCTGAGATGGGTAACTCTTCATTTAGTATAAGAAAAAAATTACACAGTAGAATTATTCACTGAGGACTTCACAGGTCACAGGAAGAGAGAATGAAAGGAGGAGATGCCCAGGCAGAACATCTTTTTATGGTTTCATCAACACGTGCGTGCTGGCATCTCGGTATCTTGGGGAAAAAAAACCCACTGCCAATATTAATAATTATGCTAGCTTTTGTACGCACTTGGAAGTTTATGCTGTTTGTATTGTGCTTTTGAATCCATTCTCTCTTCTCATCGTGTGCTGTGGGAGATGGGAGGAGTGAGAACAGGGAGGCTGACTTCTTCAGGGACTGAGCTATCTAGCTTTGCTTCTCTAGGAGTCAAGCTCTGTAAGGTGGGTGGTGTGCTACCAGAAGTGAGTACTCAAGTTACTCTCGGTGAGGACATATAGTAGAAGACAATGCCACCCCCACCCCCAACGCTGCCTTTTCTTGGAACCCCCAACATGTCTCTCTAGACTGTCATTGCTGGTTTCTATGGGTTGTCTATGCTGATTTCCAGCCTGGGTTTTCATTCCTCATTGTGCCCAGTGCTTGGCTGGACTTTGCACCTGGTTCTGCTGAAGTCTAGGTCCTGTCCCATGCCGGTGGCTGATGCTAGAGTTCTCTTTCCACAAAGCTGGACTTGCACTGGAGCAAAGCTGCTGTCACCAAGGGGACTTTGCCAGTTGACACAACCCTGAATTTCTTGTGGTGGAGCATACCCTTTCTATAATAGATGCTCTAGACTATTGTAGGTGGTGGAAGGGATACGCTTCAAGGGTAATAGTGATGGAAGAGAATGAAGCCTTTAGGAAACTGTCAGGACTGGTTTGATCTTGCTTTCTCGGGACAGTAGGAAAAATGGCAGTGACAGCAAAGATGCCCTCCATGCCAACTGTTCTCACCACCTAGGCCAATTAACCAGATCTCTTCTAGTTCAAAATGCCCCAGAGAAATTAGTCAATGATAGTTCATAGCCTTGCCCTTTGATCTGTGACTCTCTTCTCAAGCAGGCTTTTGCTTTCCCCCACCTCCTCGGTCCATCTTTCCTGAAAGGATGTCTCCTGACTTTATTTGGCTCATCTGCTCCACTTCCTGTGCTGTGCCTACTTGTCCCAGGGCATCCGTGTCCACCTCTTCTGTTAGATTGCTTGGCCACAGCTGATGGAAACCTTGTGGCCTATTTTCTTGACCGAAGCTGAGCCTGGTGAATGATCTCAAGTCCTTTGGTGTCAGGTAACTTCTCAGTTCCTACCTAGGACTCAAGATAGGAGAAGATGAGGAGGGGATGGTGTCTTTGATTGCTTAGAAAACTCCCCCAACCTCTTCTAATTTACCATTCTCTAACATGCTGGACACCTGGCACAGCGTACTGATTTTTCCTAGCCTATGCCAGGGAGTCCAGGAGTTCCCTAGCTGTGGCTGGGATTTCCTAGTGAAGCTGTTAGGCTGACTGTCAAGTTCACACTACCCTAGAACTTCCAAGTACTAGAAAGACCCTGGAATTCTTTGTCTTTGTTCTTCTTGTCCTGGCTCTGCTGTCATGGTGAGGAGGCTCACTTTCATTTTTAAATTCACTGGGGGTACATCTATGCCACATTCTGCCTGCATGTTCTGTGACCTTCTCCTGTGCCTCCCTCTTCTTCCAATAGGCAACAAACTCTTTAATCTAGACCAGCAGAAGGGATGCAGGGAAAAGAAAAAATGAAAACCCTGAAACTGACTTGGTGAAATTTAATTTCCAAAATGTAATTTCTTTTTGTTCCCTCTGTCATTTCCCAAATGCCATGATATTTTGTCGTGTCAGTGACAGAATGGATGGAAGAGCCTCTTGGACATGGTCATTTAGTCACCTTTGAGCCTGTTTCCTATAACTCCAGACCTGGTTGGCTAAGACATAAACCCTTCCTATATGTTCACAGAAGGCCTTGCAGCCAAGACCAAGTCCACAGACCACCCTTCTAGCAGCAGCTTCTTTATGGGCACATCCCACTAAATAGAGAAATGGCTGCCCAAAATTTGTGCTTTTGAGTATGCCAGAGTGGAATTTTGATATATGTCGAAGCTTTCACATTTACTGTCTTAATTTCTGGTGTCTCTGTGCTTACATCTAAATAAGAATATTCTGAAAGTATCCTCCTTATATATGTTTTTTTTTTAAAAACAAAATAACAAGTTTTTGTTCATTTGGGGTCAGGCCTTCAGAAAGCAAGCAGCCCTAGAGGTGGTCTGTGCCTTGTAGCTTGGTAAATTGTTATAGTCTTTACAAATAAATACGGATCGTGGGAGGTATAAAAGCAATGGTTCTATAAGAATCTGTTATCTCAGAAGCAGGGCTGGCAGAGGAGGTCTTGTTTTACTTTGGGATAGAAACATAATTCCGTCAAGCCTGTTTCCCCCATCCCTGGCACCTGCAATTACAGAGCTTAGCAGCAGAGGGTCAAATATGCCTTTTGACAATTACATCACAGTTCAGACCAGCAATGGTCCAAATCCAGGTTCTCAGCTCAGGGCTGCCCACTCTGTCCCAGAAGGTGTAATCTCTGCCCTCAGTACATTACCACTTGAAATCCAGAAGGACCGAACTTTGAGCACATGCAGTGGGATCGACCACCCGCTCTATGGAGGACTTGGGCCTTGCCCTCACCTCTAGTGTTCTTTGATTTCCTGATGAGTAGGCCATCACATTTCTCTCTTCCCCGTCCCTCTGTCATCCACCTTGGGTCTCAGTCCATCATGGCGATCAATAACTGACATCTGGGTGATGGATGGCGTCTTTCTTTCCCTCCATAAACTAAAATCCAACTGACACTAGTTCGTTTATATCTGAATCACCCTCATCATTCAAAGACTGATTGGACGAAGCCAAATTGGAACGTGACCCAGCTAATTCTTTTTCTTCCAGCTCAGCTTGTACTTACTGCCTCGCTCCCTCCCAGAAGGGTCTCTGTGGCTGAGAGGATGCTGGGTCATCTTGCTTATAGACAGTAAGGGAAACTAATGCAAAGACTGTGACCGTGTCTCAGAATCTCAGAAATATAACAATATACCATCTTTCCTCGGTGCAGCCAGGGCAATGATGATTCTTTTGGAAAATAAGGACTTGGGAACTTATATATGTATATGTATGTATATATATCTATCTCCTATCTCTTCTGTTATACAAGATTAATAGCCACAGTGATGATGGTGGTGGTGGGCGTGCTGGTGAGTGTGTGGTCAGAACTGGCTGGACCTGTTTTCTTTCACGATGGAGTATCGACACATGGAATTTTAGTCTTGTTTTCCCATTGTCTCAAACGTGTCATCCTGATCTGCGAGGCTGGTTAGCCATGGTTGTGTTGTGATAACTTCTCTGTTGCTGTGGTAACCTGTTGAAATGCCATCTAACTATGATAGGACATTTTTTTTCTCCCCATGTTGGGGGCTAGCCTACATGCTGTCTGGAGTCAGGCCAGCTGCCAAGTCCCTGTTTCACTATCATCTGGCCAGGGAATGGGAATGTTTTATGTGTCCTGTATTGAAAGATGCTCATGACTGGCTGAAGAAAAAACTGACTGTGAGATTTACACGACATCAAGCAGTCAGACTCATCTGTGAGTTCTCCATGCTCCCACCTCCACTAAACGATGGAAGTGGCTCATTGCTTTTGTACCTGAGGGATACAGAAAGAGCTTCAGGAGCTTCAGTGATCTCTCCTGGGGAAATCTCATCTATACCCATGCCTAAAAATGTTTGCCTCATCCTGAGCTACTCCCCCAAGCCCCTCGAGTTCCCTATCCAGGAAAGCTTCCCCTCAGCGCTCCTGACTCCTGCATGCAGCCAAGCTTGCAGTCTCCGCATGATTGCTGCACCAGATCTTAAAACACCATCTCTGTTAACAGAGCTCTGGATGTCCCCTCAAATCACTGACTCCATAGGCCAGAATCTAGAAGCTGTCTGTAGCCCTTCCCTCCTGATTCTGCCCCATTCCCTTTGGTCCATCCATTAGCCAGCTCTTTTGCTATTGTTCTTTTCTTTTCTTTTCTTTTATTGAGACAGAGTCTCATGTATCCCAGTGTGGCCTCAAACTTCCTATTGTAGCTGAAAGACCCACCCACCACACACACACACACACACACACACACACACAACACACACCACCGTGCACACATACCTCCCAGGTGCTGAGATTACAGGTGTATGCCAATACACCTGGCGATCCTGTTGATTCTGCTTCCAGAATCTGCTCTCTGCTTCATTCTCTATATGCAAGTCTTCTTATAACTGAAGTTGGACCAGAACATTCACCTTGCCAAAACTCATCATTGGAATTCCTGTTATACTTAGAATCCTCTCTGAATTCTGGGTAGAGATCTGCAAGGCTCTTGAGCATCTCTGGGACCCTGTCCTGTGCTTCTTCTTTTCCCTTGCTCTCCCTCCTCAGTGGCTCTTCCTTGTTCTTGGCTACATGGTCCCAACCTCTCTCTCACCTCCTTTACTATGCTGGAAATGGATTCCAGGGCCTCATGCCTGCTAGGCAAACAGCCTTAGCCCTGAACTATATTCTCAATGGGAGAATTCTAATGGCTTCCATCTGTTTGAACTGCATTTGCTTGCTTGTGGCCTTCTCTGCAGTGAGCATCATCCTTCCCCTGGCAATACATCCTTCATACGTGTGTCCTGGCCACTCCCTGGGAGTTTCTTCTCTGCCCACTGTGATAGAGCAGGCATAGATTCCTTGTGTATTACTCACAGTGCTCCACATTGTGGAACGACCTGCTAGTCCATTTTCCCATGGCCTGGCTCCCTGCCTGGCCCATGAGATCCATGAGGGCAATACTGTATGTATCTCCTTCATCATGCCAAAAACAGTGTTGTGAATTTTGAGCCCATAAATTGAAACAAGCAGGTGCTGGTGACATTTGGGAAGAAGTGCTAAGATTGAGGAAAAACACAAGACACCCTTGCTGGCTTAGTTCTAGATGTGGCTGCAGCCCCACAGGGCTGACAAGGGGCAAGTTTGTTACTTAAAATTTCTTATGCTTATTCTGTTTTTGTCTCAGCTGTTTAAAGATAAACATGGACTCAATTTTCATGAAAAAAATAACACAAAGTTTTCTGTTAGAAATAGATGTTATCTGAAAATACTTAGCATCCTGTCTTTTACAGAGAAGTCCAAAATTAAATACAAATGTCCTGTAATACTCTTATATTTTACCATATCCTGGCCATTTTTCATGGTAGACCGCCTCTTATTCTTGGAGGGCGAAAGGAAAGCATGTGTTCTTAATATGATAAAAATACTCACTTGATTATTCATCATTACATATATTCATTTGGCTCCTAATAGCCCAAAGTAGAAATAACCCAATTATATATCAACTGATGAGTGCATGAATAATATGTATATAGAATTGAATCCACAAAATACAATATCATTTAGCAATAAAAAAATGAGATGTTGATACATATCGTAACATCGATGGACCCTGAAACATGGTGGGAAAGAAGCCAGCCATGTAGGATGCCGGGCTATGCTGCAGTCAGAAGTAGACAGAAAGTAGACTACTCGTAGCCCTGGGCTGTGGAGTTTGGAGGGAATTTGGAGATGCTGCTAATGGATGTGGCATTTCTATTTGGAGTAATGAAAATGTTCTAAAATGGATGGTGGTGATAGATTCTTAACTTTTTAAATATACTAAAAAGTACAGAATTATATTTTCTGGGTGAATTCTAATGGTATGTGAATTATATTTCAATAAAGCTGTTCGAATTAATTAATTTATTGAATTAATGTGAGAGCAGCCTGGCTCTCTGATGACAGCATGACTGAGCAGGGAGTGAGTGGGGCTTTGTGTCAAATGCCAGCTTTGATTAGATGTGGATAATTGATCACCCCGTCCTCTTTCCCTCTCTCCTCCCTTCCATCTTACATTTAAATCTTTTGGAACCTGGAACCAGAGATGAGTCAGGTGTGTGGGGGAGGTATCTTTAAAGAGCTGAGCTGAGGTGTGGCCAGCAGAGTGGCAAAGAGTTGCATAAGGGGTAGAGATGGGATGCTGCCTGGTGGGCATTCTGGAGGCTCAGCAAGAGGAGAATGTGGGTTTAGGAACAGCTTCAGTCACAGCAAATATGATAAAAGAATTCTTAAGTGACTTCAGCAGACACCCACTCTGTGGATGAATGAGGTTAGAGACAAAAGGGCCTCTCTAGTGCTGGGGGTGGGGCACACAGCAATGATGTACAGGTGCCAGAGGTCTGGGATATGGGTGGGGCCTTTTCCAGGAGAATGTCCTGTTAATATTGGATAGAACAAGCAAGCAAACAAGCAAGCAAACAAGCAACCAACCAAACAAACAACCAAACAAACAACCAAACAAACAACCAAACAAAACAAGCCAGCAGACTAGATAGTTGGCTCGGTGAGGTAGCTCAGATGTTTTTGTTTGGTTGGCAACTCAGTTTGAGGCTGGCTGGGTAGATTCCCTCATTCCAGACTTGCCTGATCAAGGTAGAATAGAGTGGAGTTCTCTCCTAGGCCGAGGATCTAGCTGAAAACGTCTGATTTGTGGCAAATGACTGTATCTCTCAAGCTAGAGATTGCAGTACCTTTTAGCCGGCTGCATGGTCCTGGAGGTAGAGCTACGGCTGACTGTGCGAGACATTCACCGCTAGAGGGAGCACTGTGACGTTCTACATCACCCGCACTGGGCTCTGTAGGTGTGAAGCCAAGCGACTGGCCAGAAGCCAGGGCTGTGGCAAGGGGGGGGGGGGGGGGGGGGGGGGAGGGGATGTTCTTAAGAAACTCATTTTCTTCACCTTTGCTCTTTCCATTTAAAGATTTCTCAGAAGAAACTGGATCCGAAAATCCTTAGTTTTTGGCAGGGTTCTCTGAGCACCTCCCTGCCCCATGCCCCCATTTTGTGGACCTTGGGTATGGGACGCCTGTGAGGCCTGTCTAACCTGGAGTGGTGATAGGAAGAGGGTACGACAGAGAAGTAAAGTGAAGTCAGACCAGACTGGTAGATGTCCTGCCAGTGTGAGAGAACTGGAAAGGGCTTGGAGAACAGGTTGAAAAGCTGAAAGGGGGGAGGGGCGTGGAGCTAGGGGTTTACAGTAGCTTTTATCAGGCTGCACCACAGTCCTGGCTATAGAGTTACGGCAGACTGTGTGGTGGCTGTGGGACAAGCACCCACAGCTTGTCAGGTAGCTCTACTTTGGCTTTTTAACATTGGGTAAGAGGCTCATGGGATAGCTAGGGCATGCCCCTGTTTTTTTTTTTTTTTTTTTTTTTTTTGCATGATGCCCTCCCCCACCACCATTTAGTTGTGCTAGCCTCCCATAGTGACTGACTCTTCTGGAAGCATGACTAAGACTGGAAGTGGTAGGTGTTCAGAGCAAAAGCCTTCATTCTTGATTCCCACCTAGATGGCCACTGTGTTCTTGAACCACATCCTAGCTCTCGTAGGACCCAAGCCCTACTCCAACAGTAGGAGACTCAAAGCCCATCTTCTTCCTGCACTGGCTCTTCAGTCTGGGAGGCAGATTCCTTAGCATCCACTGAACACAGGCAGCAGGTGTATAATGGGTAGATGCTGGGTATGAGCCCACCCACTGCTCTCCACAGAAGCTTCAGGAAGATGGTAGCCCATCTGCAGCAGAGCAGGTCAGAATGGGCCTGCTGAGGATCCTGTCACTGCTGTTGTGAATGTTGGTGATTGCCATGGTTACCTGGAGGCTGGGAGCTCTGACAGTTGGAGGCAGAGCAGGAGAAGATGGCCTGGAAACCTCACAGGGCTAGGAGATCCTGCACTAGAGAAGATGTTTTACAAGGGTTCAGATGATCTACAAGTCAGGGGTCCTTTTCTTGTTCTGCTAGGTCCTGGGAGAACTGAGAAGAGGGAAGGATTGAGGCAGGGATTGATCCTCAGTGAGTTCACAGTGAGATAAGTTAGGTGGTCACAGAGCTCCCTATAGATTCAATACAGATCCCTGGGGACCTAGAAGAGGACCTGTTCTTTGTTTACCATGCTAGCATGGGGGCTTTGATTGCCCTCTCCCTAAGTAGGATGCTGTCCAGGTATGCAAAACACCTGCACTGCCAGTGCTTACAAGCTCCAGTTCCCTTCTAGATCTTGGTTTTCCAGTCTGCAAAATGGGGTTAATGGTTAGTAAGTCCGTACCTACTTCATGTCAACAAGGAGAATTTCTTAAACGAATAATTTTGTGTATTGGAATGAGCAGACAGATTTCAGGTCTTTAGAGAAAAAGCCTTGTTTATTATCAGCATCAACACATGGAGCAGAAATTCCATCTAGTACTTTTGCTGTCTCTTCAGTGCTGGGTGATCCAGGAGCTCCATTGCCTCTGTGAAAACATGGGGCTCTGAATAGCTGTTCAACCCTCAGCCCTGGGAGTTCTAGA
Organism: Mastomys natalensis; assembly: GCA_021653895.1. NCBI lineage: Eukaryota > Metazoa > Chordata > Mammalia > Rodentia > Muridae > Mastomys > Mastomys natalensis. The sequence continues at coordinate 331,833 of JAJTUV010001522.1, read as the reverse complement.
GCGTAAGAGAGGAGGGGCATCGTGAGAGCAATGAACAGGCATTGTGAGGTCAGTGGAGAATGGTGGAGCCAGAAGCCGAGGCTCTGGCACAACAGCAGAAGGCTCAAGGTTGTTTCTCACACAAGAGCGTTGTTCAGTGGCAGAAGCTCAGGGTGTTGGGTGCAGAGTTCACAGCTTCAATGCTGCCCCTTCTTTCTGTTTTTGATACACTGTCATTGTATGTTCAAAGAATGAGAAAAGTTATACAGGGAAAAAAAATAGAATAAAACCCATCAAGTCAGTTGTATGAGCCAAACAATATTTGGCTCATAGACTCTATGCTGTGCCCAGTATAGAAGGTCCCCATGATTGTGGAAGTGGATAGATGCACTCAAAAAGGAAAGTTAGAAATATCTGTCACCTTTCACCCACTCTATGTAACATACATATGTGACATATATGTGCATACATATAAATCTGTGGTTATGTCATATAAAATCTTTTTACTGTATTATATATCTACTATACACCACACACACACACACACACACACACACACACACACACACACACACACACACAGGAAACCTGTTTCCCTTCTTTGAAGATATAATATGGTGAAACTGATCATTAGAAATACTACCTCTTAGTTTGAGTTTTATTCTCAGAAGTCTTTGCATCTTTGAACTAAGGTCAGGAGAAGAGTGATAGGCTGGAGTGATGGCTCATAACAAAACACAGGAAGGGAATGATGAGAACTGGGGCTATGACAGAGCCACTCTGGGCTGGATAGGTTGGAGCCAAAGAAAGGAACAGAGTGACAGTGACAGTACTGTCCCACTACACAGGGCAATCTCTACCTCTGCAAAAGCTCTGACTGTCCCTTGGTGTGGCTCCTGAATATGATAGCCACTTCCCAGAGTTCCTTGATTCTTGAGGCAGGCCATAGGCCAACAACAAAGAGAATTATTAGAGAAGATATCTATCTATCTCCATCTATCTGTCTATCACCTAGTATCTATCATGTATCTATCTATGTATCTATCTATGTATCTATCTATGTATCTATCTATGTATCTATCTATCTATCTATCTATCTATCTATCTATCTATCTGTCTATCATGTGTGTATATATATGTATGTATATCTACATCTATCTAATCCATATATTTATCATCTGTATTTTTATGTCTATATCTATCTATATATCTATGTCTATTCTCTATCTACATCCAGGTCTATACCTGTCAACTTGGCTTCTGAAGGCTTCCTGGTGTCTCCTTGTCTATACAGGTTCCTTCTTGTTGCAGTTATGCCTGTAGTTATGCTCAGTGCTTCCTTGGCCTGTCTTACGTGTGCTAATAATTCTTCTATTGTCTGAGTTCTGAGTCTCCTTAGCTAATGGTGTAAACTTTAAGGACTGTTGATGTCACACATACTTTCCATATCATCAAGGCCTGCATTGTGGCCAGTGATGAGAGTGGCAGTGACAGTTACAGGGGGGAGAAGTTAGAATCTTATACAGCATCTTTGTATAACCCTGGCCACCAAGCAGGTTGTCTTGACCAACATGCTGGTGAGGCCTAGATGAGAAGCATATTATAAAGCTGGACCTCCTGGACTGGGCAAGACCATAATCAGAGGTGCTTGATGGGAGGAAGCAGCAGCTGTGCATGGCCCACCAGGACAGATGCTCTCATTATTGGGTTCCTGAGTGTGCACCTTTGCATACCCAGTTCTCATCACCTATGATTTATTCCCAGCTTCTGGATGACTGGCCAGTTGAGAAGATGAACTGCTTGGCCCTGAAAATTATAGCCCTGAAGACTCTGCCTTTCAGTTCTCCCATAAGACTGTTATATTCTCTCTCTCTCTCTCTCTCTCTCTCTCTCTCTCTCTCTCTCTCTCTCTCTCTCTCTCTCTCTCCTGAGAGCATGGTTGTTCACTTCTTTATGGTTATGCCTTCTCTTTGTGTAAAGTCATGGAGCAAATGTGGCTGCCATGTATGTCTTGGGGGGAAGGTAGGGCTTGCTGGCTAACAGACTGGATTAATGGAGCCTAATTTATCAAATTCTTTGAGTAGGCTTTCTCACCAGCATGGGTACATGTACAGAAAATGTGGATCTGGGTGATGTCATGCCCTTACTTATTTCACTAACACCAGTGGCTTCCTATTGTTCACAGAATACATTTTGGGCTCCTTCCACAGCTAGCCATATCTATGGATCTCCATCTTCTCATTGTGGTGCTCCGTCTCTGCTCATCCTGCTTCAGTGTCTGAAGATCCCAGGCTCTTTCCCATACTAAAGACCCAGTGCTGTTCAGCCAGATGTCCCTGAATGTCCTACATTCCATTATCCCCTTGGTCATCTTCCTTTCTGTGCTTCAGATCTCAGCCAAGATGTTGCCTCTTTAGAGAAGTCTTTCCTGGCTATGGTATCCACCTCTCCTTGTTACTTAGAAAATCAGCAAACAAACCAACCTATTGTCTATGTCTCCAAGTAGCCTTCATTTGAATTGGACCATATCCAATATATTTACTACTGTATCCCCTAAACAATTGCAAAGTATGCAATTGTTCATCATCAGCAGATGCGTAGTTGAGCAACATGTATAAGAATATTCTGTATTCTAAGTGACTTAACCTCAACCCAAGAAAACCATAACCTGTCACTTTCTGACTGGTGTTTTGGAGTTCTGAGCCCAGACATAGGCTCTTAGCATAGTAGCATAATAACAAAATTGTACATGTGTAAGAAACATGGTGACTGTAAACCAGGACTTTAAGGAAAAAGTAACTTGGCATTATATTTCTTATTTTGAGAGGCATTCCAGTGTCCTTTTTGTTGCTGTATTAAAATACTGACCAAAAGCAACTTAGGGGAAGAAAGGATTTATTTGCCTTATACCTCTAGGTCATAGTCCACCATGGAGGGGAATCAGAGCAGGAACTTGGAGCAGAAGCCATAGAAGGACTCAGCTTGCTGGCTCACTCACATGCTCATGATTAGCTAGCTTTGTTATATAGCTCAGGACCACCTGTCCAGAGATGATGTCATCCACTGTGGGTTGGTCCCTCCTACATCAATTAACAGTCAAGACAACTCCCCACAGATATGCTCACAAGACAATCTGATTTATGCTTTCCTCTTAGATAGTCTAGGCTGTGTCCAGTTGGCAAGGGTAACTAGACAGAAGGCTTGGGATACCTAACAGCTGCCCACAGATGCTGGAGCATTGCCGTATTGTACAAGGAGATGAGAGAGAGAGAGAGAGAGAGAGAGAGAGAGAGAGTAGCAGGCCTTAAAGGAAGTAATCTCATCAATGGAGATGATACTAGAAATTTCCTTTGGGGAAGCAGTGGGGCTAGATGACCTTTGAAGCTATGATCAGATTGAAATGTCTGCACATCCAAAAATGATTCTAAAATGTCTTTGGAGGGTAGTTTCAATCAGCAGGGAAACGTAGGAAGATCAGAGAGTCCCACTTCACGGATTTATTACTTCTTGTCTTTTAGACACCGCCCCCATACACATATATACCTCAGAAAACTTTAACAGATAGGGTCATTATCTTTTGTGTATGTGTGTGTTCATGTGTGTGTGTACACATGTGTGTGCATGTATATATGGGTCAACCTCAGATGCTGTTTCTTAGGAATTGTCTACATTGTGTTTTGAGGTGGGGTCTGTCACTGGGAGCTGGAGATCACTGATTAAACTACACTGAGCAGTGGGTGAACTCTGGGATCCTTCTGTCTTTGCTTCCCCAGAGCTGTCATTGCGGATGCGTGCCATCATGCTATGGCCATCATGGGTGCTAGGAATCAAACTCAGGTCCTTTTGTTTACACAGCTGGGTGACTGTCCTATTTACAGACTGGATTATTATTGAGTAAAAAAACCACTCAGTGTTTCCCCTTTCTTCCTCCCCAGGATGGAGTACCCTTATCACCCTGAGAACAGTGTATGGAGGAGAAAGTGTGCCTAGGCTCGGGCTGCTGGTTTCTGCATTCTTGTGCTTCTCCTGTCAGCATGAGATAATCTGGATAAGCTAGAGTTGCAGAAGGAAAAGACTCAAGCAATGGACCCAACTCAAGCTCAACCCAGTGCAGCCAACCCCAGAAACTCTGCAAACTCATAAATGAAAAGAAAATCTTTTACTGTAAGGCTCCAAGACTTGGGGATTATCTGATAGACAACATTATCATAGAAAAATGAACTGATGGGTATGCTATAATGTCTTTTGCATGGACTGCATTGCCTAGACCTCTGTTTGAGGGTGTCAGGCAGGGATAATTGCTTTGTTTCATGCCATTGAGATTTAGGAAATGGTTTCCATTTTTTTTTTCCATGTAGAACTCCTTCCACGACCTTTTCCTGAAGTATGCATTGTTCAGACCCACGAGATAATCCACCACAATTGCAAGACTCCACCTCCTCCCATTGAGCCACTTCTAGCCTCTCAGTCCTATCTGCAGCTGACGAGGGCTTTGCCTATGCTGTGAAGCCATCAGGTTTACTGCAACACTGAGCAAGTGGAATTCAGAGAGATGAGGGTTCTTTGAAGGTGCAACAAAGCACAGAGATACTCAGTTGGTTGGGCCTCCTTGGAAAGCAGGGAGCGGCTGCACGCTTACCGCAATGGTAGGTGAGGCACTGCACACCCAAATTGGTGTATTCTTTGTGATGTGAGGTGGATACGAGGTAAACACACAGTCCTTTGTCCTACCTATCACAGACAGGTGGGGCGTGGCCTTTCCAGCGCCCTTGCCTCTTACTACCCCTGTCTCAATCTCTAAAATGAAATCTCTAACAGCTGAAGGCTGTGTGATGTGGAGAACAGTAGGTAGAGATTCAGATTCCGGCAGAAACAGAATCGAAGGAGTCAAAGCCCTGGAGAAAGGGCTGAATGGGCTTGAGAGGACAAAATAAAACAGCAGACACATTTATACAGGTCTCCCTTACCTCTCAGAACAAAACAATTATGAGATAAGAGAGGCACGGATGGGAGGAAATTCTTTCATTTTTCACATTGCAAGCTGGAGAGATCCAATAGGCTGTTTATGAAGAACAATAAAGAAGATACATGTACTCAGTAAAGAGGCTGTTACAAATATATCGGGTGGGTTTGAAAAGCCAGGGTTTTCTCCCGCTTTTGGATAAAGCTGTCAGCTGAGTATTAAAAGATTTTCTTTTTCTTTCTCTGTCTTTTTTTTTCTCCCTCTTGCTTTTTTTTTTCTTCTTCCCCCAAAGCAATAAATGACACCAGTGGTTTGTTACAATTGGCAGAAAGAGTTATCATTTTTCTTTAGGATTTGGAAATGCAATCAAAGACGGGCAGATTGGAGCCCGAATTAAATGAAGCTTAAACAAACACAAAGAAAAATCTCAGCTGGTTTTTTTTTTCTTAAACAAACAAACAGTGGAGTCGCAGCTCCCGTGTCGCTAAATTGAAGCTGTGAAGAATTTGACACTCGCACTTGACAAAATGGTGCCAAGCGGGGAGGTGGACACTTCTTGCCTTAAGGACCGGATGTTCTGATCTTTTTATGAAAGTAAAAACCCATTGTTTCAGGAAGCTCTTTAGTGAAACCTGTCTGGCAGTCTAATGGGAAATCACAGAGGACTTTCCTTCTGTTGACTTGAGAACAGGTTAATTCTTTCTGGGGTAAATTAAATAAACGAAAGCTCAGGGGTATGAGGGCGTCAGTTCTACGTGGCTGATTTCATGTTTGCTCCATTTTGGGTTCCTATCACCTGAAGTGGGAGACACATCTGCACCAAAGAGTTACCCCTATGTGGTTACACTAATTTTGTTTTGATTCATCCCTATACAGAAAGCCTTCTTAGAGTCAGAAACCTCTTCTCCTGGTTAGCTTCAACTGCCACTTTGACATGACCCAGAGTTATCTGGGGGGGTCTTAACTCAGGAATTTCCTCTATTGGTTTGGCTTGTGGGTATGTGGGTCATTTTCTCGATTGTTGATTGATATGGGAGGAGCCAGCCCTGGGCAAGTGTTCCTGGGTTAAATTAAGAAAGCAGGGTGAGCATGCACCAGGGGGAGCAAGCCTGGAAACAGCTTTTCTTTATGGTTCCTGCCTCCAGGTTCCTGGCCTGACTTCTCTCAGTGACAGGCTATGACTCGGAAGTGTTAGGTGAAATAAACCCGTTCCTCCCCAGCTTGCTTTAGTCATGGCATTTAGCATAGGGACAGAAAGCAAGCTAGAATAGTTTCCCCCTACGTCATAGGTCTAAGAATCAGGATGGAGGCAAAGTATCTCCTGAGAAGATAAACAGATGACCACACAGGTTTTTTCTTATGGATCTCAGGCATTTGATCATCTTACTCGCAGGCCTATGGACAAGATTCTATGATCCCAGGGTCAGTACTCCTTTTTGAAAACCCAGAGTGAATTTGAATTGAAGAAAGGTCCCTCTATGTGCAGGGCAGGGACCTCTAGAGTTACCAGATTCCATTCAGAAGCAGAGACACTACAAGGCAGAGTCTCACAGATGTGTTAGGAGAGAGCCATTATGTTTGAAGATAAAATGGCCTCCTCTGGCTCACCGTTTGAGCACAGGTGATACCATTTTGGCAAGTTGTGAAACTTGCCGGAGGAGGGGCCTACCTGCAGGAAGTAGGCCACGGGGAGTGGGTCTTGACATTTGTAGGCCCCCTTTGCTTTATTCTCCACTTGGTTGTCCACTGCTCTGTGAGGGGGTAGCCTCCCACTCTAGCCACCACAGCAGTGAGCCACTCCCTCTTGCCACGCCTTCTCCACTAGGGTGGACTGTTACTTGGGAGTCAAAATCAATTCCTCTTCCCTCATCTTGCTTTTTTATTCTTTTTTTTTTAAAATTTATCTTTAAATTAGGCATTCAGTTGCAGAGATGAGTAACATCATACCTATTACAGAAAAACAATGCTACACCATCCTATTTCCTCAGTGGTATATTTTGTCTTCGTAATCTGCAGTTCACTTCTTTTCAGTACAAGGGCCAATACGTGGCAAGCACTGTTTTTGTTTGAGGAAGAATTTGAGTATTGTGCATGTGAAATGCTTTCTCTCCGGTTGTCACTGCCTTCATACATTCTGCTATGTTTAAGTTTGGGTGTTTATCTGAATGTATTTGAGGGTCAGGTATGTTTACTGTACGCATGTGTGTTTTCATGTGTGTTGTTTAGTTCACTGCAGTATTGATATAATTGTTTAGAGTGTATATTAACATTTTGTGGGTGTTGTATTGTCATGTGTTTTATGTGTGTTGTGTATTTGTATGTGTGTATGTGTTGTATATTGTGTGGTATGTTATTATTGTATGTGTTGAGTGTATATTGTGAATGTATGTGTGTAGTATGTTGTGTGTATGTGTTATGTGTAGTGTGTGTATATAGTATGTGTATTTTTATAGTATGTGTATGTATATTTGTGTGTATGTGTATGTATATTTGTGTGTATGTGTATGTATATTTGTGTGTATGTGTATGTATATTTGTGTGTATGTGTATGTATATTTGTGTGTATGTGTATGTATATTTGTGTATATGTGTATGTATATTTGTGTGTATGTGTATGTATATTTGTTGTGTAGTGTAGTATGTATATTTGTGTGTATGTGTATGATATTGTGTATGTGTTTATGTGTGTTGTGTTATATTGTGGTATGTGTGTATTTTGTGTATGTATGTGGTATGTATATTTGTGTGTATGTGTATGTATATTTGTGTGTATGTGTATGTATATTTGTTGTTGATGTGTATGTATATTTGTGTGTATGTGTATGTATATTTGTGTGTATGTGTATGTATATTTGTGTGTATGTGTATGCATATTTGTGTGTATGTGTGTGTATGTGTGTGTGCTTGCTGGTGTATGAGCCTATGCACACACAGATGGAGATGAGAGGAGAGGATCCGGAGTCGTCTTCTGTTTCTCTCTACTTTATTTTTTAAGACAAAGTATTTTTACTGAACCTGAAGCTCACCAGTTTGACTAGGCTGACTAGCCAGGTAGCTCCTAAATCCTCTCATCTTTGCTCTCCAGTGCTGGGGTTTGAAGCATAAGTTTTTATCCCAGGATTCTCTTGTCTCAGCATCTCAGTGCTGGGGTTTGAGGCATAAGTAGCTATGCCCAGCTTTTGAAAAAGTGGGTGCTGGGAATTTAAACTCAGGTCTCTTGTTTTCACAGTAAGCACTGAGCAATATCCTCAGCCCCAAGATTTTGTTTTGTTTTGATAGCTAAAATTTTGTGGAGGTGTTACTATTTAGAGAGAAAACTCTCATGCTTTGGAAATGTCTATAATTCATGCCCCCGACTCCATCTATGTCCCTTCATGGTCAAATGGTGTACTCAGGAACATTCAGTCACAGGCACAGATATGGTCTGAAGAATCCGTGAGAGTCACATCTTCCTCCTCAATCACACACATTCTGACAAAGAATGTGTGTGATGGCCACTCTTGGTTGTCAATTTGACTATATCTAGAATGAGCTACAATCCAGATATGGAGGACACACCTGTGGAAGATACTCTACTTGGTTTGAAGTCGGTGAATCCACTTCTAGTCCAGACCTTTGAGGTAGGAAGACACACTTCTAATCCAGGTCTTGAGGTAGGGAGACACATGCTTTTAATCTGGGTCACACCTTCTGCTAGAAGCCTATATAAAGACTTGGAACAAGGAAGGTTTTGTTCTCTGCCTGCTTGCCCTCACCTTGCTAGCACATCCATTGTAGCATATACAGCAGACAAGCTGAAGCACCCAGCCTTGTGGGACTGAGCAACTACTAGAATCTTGGGCATTGTTTTCATAGCTAGACATGGTTGGATTAGTTGAACTGTAGCCTGTAAGTCATTCCAATAAATTCCATATTCATTCTACAAGTTCTGTGGCTCGAGAGAACCTTGACTAATACAGGGTGCATTCTTTCTGTATACCATGGTTTTTTTTTTTTTTTTTTTTTTTTTTTTTTTTTTGAGACAGGGTTTCTCTGTACAGCCCTGGCTGTCCTGGAACTCACTCTGTAGACCAGGCTGGCTCGAACTCAGAAATCCGCCTGCCTCTGCCTCCCAAGTGCTGGGATTAAAGGCGTGTGCCACCACCGCCCGGCCATGCTTTTTTGTTTATGTGATATATACATAAGTATATGATTATAGTGTATATGTGTGTACATTTTCTTATGTGTGCATGTATGTTTACTACGATGCATGTATGTGCAGAGGCCAGAGGTCAATGCTGGGTGTCTTCCTTTATTGATCTCTACTGTCTCTCATTATACTTAGACCTGAACATTATGCTATACTGGCTAACTAATAAGGTTCAGAGATTTGCCTGTCTCTGGCACCCCCAGTGCTGGGGTTGTAAATGTCCACCAGCATACCTAGCTTTTATGTGGGTGCTAGAGATCCAAACTCAGGCCCACATGCTGGTATAGCAGGTCTGTTACCTCTGGAGCTATCTCCTTAGCCTCTGTTTGTATCACTCCATTTTATAGAGACACTTGATATTAGCACGGTGGCTTATGTTGTCTTTCTTCTAGAGGCTTCAGAGCTGGCCTACTAGTAAATCCTTCTTGGAGCTAGTAGCTCTGTCATGGCCAAGTCCCTTCACCTCTGCTGGTTTCAGTGTCTTCATTTATTGTATGGGAGAAATGCCCTGCTGATGGACTATGGTGCAGACTAAAGTCAGTAACACACATAAAAGTGCCTTGTGCATTACCTGGCACATAGTAAGCACTCAATAAATTTTAATCCCCACTTTCCCTTCTCCTTTCTTCAGTTCAATCAAGCATTATGATAGATGTATTTGCCGTGCAGTGTAAAGCTTTTTAAAGTGCATATAAATCAATTAAATAGGGCAATGCTGTAACTGATCATATAACGTTTATTTAAGGGATGCTAGGGAGAGCAGGAGAGAAGATTAGGGCCTTGTAGACTCCCTGCTGTGAACTCAGTGAAGAAGGGAAGGCTGGGGGCTGGGCCCAGTCTTGTGGCCCAGAATGTGGTTCTGGGTAGGACACAAAGGAAAAGACAGAGATGAGAGGATCGCTGTGATGGCTTCCTAGCTGCCATCCAAGAGTGCAGTCTGTGAGCTAACACTGGCCAAGGAATGTCTCCTTGAGAAGGCAAGCAACTCTAGATTTGATAGGATTGCAGGGTTGTTGGTGTGCTACACCTTTGATCCCAGCACTTGGGAGGCAGGGACTGGTAGATCTCTGAGTTTGTGACCAGCTGGTGTACAGAACGAGTTTCGGACAGCCAGGACAACACAGATAAACCCTGTCTCAAAGAAAAGGAGGAGGGTAGTGGCGGTGGAGGGAGTGTATATTTGACACTAGCACTCACTCTCCGTGAGAGGCAGGCACATTTGCTGCGTCTCTGGCTGCCCATGAGACTGGAAAGCAGGATGCTTATGGGTTTCTTTAGATAGCTGAACCGCCCGGGCAATGGAAGTGAGCTTTGCCAAAGACAGAACGCAAAGAGATCAGGGTCTCCAAGGAGTTGCTCATTCAGTGCCCGAAGAATGATTTTAAACATGCTTCAGATTCTAGGCAATCCTAAAATAAATCCCAGAATATCTTGCTCTCTGGGGAAGTCAGGGATTCTATTTACTTCTGCTGACCCTTGCTCTTGTATCCTGCTGACCCATGCTCTAGAGGGGAACTTAGAGGAGACATAATGGGAGCTGTCCCACTATGAGAGTTATCTCTGCTACTCTTCCTGCTCAAGCTCCTGGACTTTCTTTTCTCCCAGAATCCTTAGTTTCTCTATCCTTGTGCTGACCTAGAGAAGGGGCAGGGTTAGGTAGACCTCTCTCTTTGTGGCAAGTAAATATGAAAGACATTACTCCATAGACTTTTTGTATGTCTGCACACCTGTAAGCAGAGGCAATGAGGACCTTTGTTCTACATAATTTCTTCTGGGATATTTACATAGCAAACAGCCTTGAAGGACAGAGACAGTCTCCCTCTGGGTTAAGCGGGTGCTTTATTTTACTGTGTCTTCTTCAGAGCCAAGGTCAAGTAAGTGCCTGTTCATTTAGATAGGATTTGGTTTCCTAACCCCGAGGCCATTGCACTGGGAAGCAAACCCATTGTGTGTGCAACATTCTATCCTTTGATCCTCCTCATGGCCATCCAAGACTTCAGCAGGCATGAGGAATCCATAAAATTCCACAACCCTGTTGCTTGATGGGCTGTGAGTATTGATGTTATAAATAGGATAAGGTATAGAACCATTTCTTTCCTTTACAGTCCTCCACAGTGAACTATTTATCAAAGGAGCTCAGTACTGTCCAGAACCCAGGCAAGACTCTGCTCTTGTGTAGGAAGCCATTGTCTGCCTGGCACATGCAACAGTTTTCAGTGAGCTCTCATGCCATGTCTCTGGATCCATCTCCCTCTTTTTCTCTTGGCCTGTCTTCTACACTCTTGTGAGTGTTTTCTGCATCTCTGGGCTGTATCTTGGAATGGGGTCTTTGGATTCTAACCTATTTTAGATGTCTCTGATGTTCAAGAAACAGTTTACATGAAGTCCTCTAGGTCTGGTTTCTCCCTCTCCTCTCTCTAGCAGGTGTGGCCCTGTGTTTCTTCTCTTTTTTCATTCCATCTGTGAGTTTCATCTGCCTCATGCCAGACTGATTATCCCTCAGGAAGCAAAGAGTGTTCCGGGGTGCCCCCATGGAAGGCACACTCATTGGAGACTTCTACTATGTGTGAGACACATTCACTGTCTTCCCTGGCTCTCCAACCTGTCTCCAATGGTTGTAACATCAATGTCTACTGTATCACTAAGTAGATGGGGGCCTCTTCCAAGCAGATTCTTGCCCTGTTTACCTGTGCACCACCACCTGCCTTTTGCCTCCCTCCACCCCCCCTCAAGTCTCCATATCTGTGTTAGCACACAGTGGGGACACATTGTGATTCAAATGAACAAATAAAATGAGACCAGATGTGAATCTGTACTGACAGAGGTGGCCAGAAAGGATTGTCTCTAGTGTCTGCTCTTTGTTTCTAGTTTACATTTTTAATTCTTTAGTGTTATTGAGAACTTGAATTTTTCCTTTCTGTCCCTAAACAGATAATTAACCAATAAACTAACAAGCCTTGATGAGCTTCTCATCCCCCTGCCCGGTTATGGTCACAATGGATAGTTCTCAGAGTTCATCTTTTACTAGACTACAGTGCAGAAGTACAGGGAGACCAGTCCCCACTGTAACACAGTGAAGTGCAAAAGTTGCCCAGAAGAGATGAGGTCAGCAGACCTGTGGCAGCCAGGAGGAGGTCTCAGTATTCTGTGTGTGTGTATCGGGGGTCATAGTCTATGGAGCTCTGGTTGAAAGCAGACTGTGTGATAAGCCTAAGGTAGTCTTCCCTGGACCTGCTTGTATCCCTCAGTGTCTGAAGAAACAGTTTGGGTCTTCACATCTTTGGGCTTTTACTCCGTCATTCTGAGGACAGATAATTGCATTCTAACATTTCAGCTGTTATGATGGCAAAAGTGGATATGGAATGGGTTAAGTAATGTGATGAATTCTGGAAAGACTGAGGAGACTTTTAGCTTAGACTATCTTGGTCCTCCCTTTTCATTCATTCACTCATTCATTCATTCATTCATTCATTCATCTCAGTGAATGTCACTCAATGGATCCATGCTTCACAATGGAGCCTCTGCTAGCCTGTGCTGGGAGATGGCAGCCAGTGTTGAACAGAACAAATGTATCTCTGCTCTTGGGGAACTCACATGCTAATGAGGGAGATTCAAGAGAAATAAATGCAAATTGCTATCAGGCTTTGCAGGGTGCTCTGGGAGTGAATACTCAAAGATTCTACTTAGGTTAGGTGGCCAGGTATAGCCAGGTTGCAGAGGTGACATTCCTGTAGAGCTCTAAGGAGTGAGGAGAGTGAGTGAGCCTGGGTTGGACGGTGTGTGTGTGTGGGGCGCATTCTGGGCATGATATAGCCTACTTGGTGCTATAATTTGAGTATGTAGTTTGAAGGACTATAATGAGTAGAAGGGAAGAGAAAACAGAAATGATATTATCAACTAATCAAAGAGGAAAAGAGAGCATTTATTTCAACAGGATCTGAGAAATGGGCTAATGTCTTCAGCTGAGTTGTGTGCTCTCTAACTAACCTTAACCAGTGGCTGAATTCAAGGAGGCGATCCAACTCTGTGTAATGGAGTCTCACAGATCCATGAGGACAGGGGAGAATTCATAATATCCTCTTTATTCTATAATACACTCTTCTGACAATGTATTGTCTACCCGGAGTTCCTGGAGTTCGCCTTCTTCTGGCTAGGTTGGGGCTCTCAATCCCTGCTGTGGAGTTCAAAGATCATGGCACCTAGGGCTGAGTTCTGAGGGGAGAGGTCCCTGGTAGAAGTTCAGAGGTTGTGGCACTCAAGATACAGCACATTCGTCAGCAGCCTATTGAATGTTCTCTCTAGCATTTGCATGAGTGAATGAGTGGTCTGTGGGTGCCAGACACGCGCTCATCTGTCAGTTTGACAATACATGGAGAACACATTATTTATGCTAAAAATAGTCTGTGTAAAAGACAAGGCTCCGAAAACAGCGCCACTGAAGTCTTAGAGTTCTGCCAGGGCCCCTTCCCTGGGAGGTGATTGATAAAGTCATTTTCTGTTGTGTTTTAATAAAGTTGAGCACATCACATACTCCAGCAAACTGTGGCAACTCAATCATAGGGCTGGGGCCTGTCCCAAGGTCTCCTCCTCCCAGGGTAGTCCTCTGAGCTGGTTTCCCCCTTGGGGGTGGGGAGAGGTGTCATTCTTGGGATGGTATGTTCCAAAAATCAGGGTGGCTCTGGAATATGATCCAGTGGCTTCTTGTTCTGACTTGACTGTCTCCATTTCTTACTCCTGGAAATAATGGAAAAGGAAGAGGGAAATGAAGGGCCAGGGTCTGCATCCACCTCTGCTCCATTCAACGCTGACCATTAGGACAACAGCCATAGCCACTACTTATTTATTATTTATTTATTTATAATTGAAAAAAATAATTATACACATTTATGGAGTACAGTGTGAATGATCGAATCAGTAAAGGTTAACCTGTCAGCCCACTGTCATTTAGGTTTTCACCAGTGTATGGAGTTCCCTTTTCCCTAAGTCTTTACTGTTGCTTGCTACCTCTCATCTTTTTGACAATGTGGTTGACATTTAATGAGGGTTTTCTCAGTCCTGTTCCCATGCTAAGTGTGCTTTCACACCAGTCCCAATGTGTAGGTACCAGTCACTGAGGAAACTAAGACTTTGGGGGATTATGAGTAGGATTAATCACTTTTGCATTCAAAGAGAAGACAGGACCATTGAGGTCTGAGTCCCTGAGCTGGGGGTGGGATGATCAAAGCTGGAAGCAAGAAGTGCCCGTAGAGATGGTTTTCAGGGAAGAAGCTGATACAGAGTGGCTCGTGAAGGTTTCTGAAGGATTCCTGCACACCTTTGAAAGGCTAATGGAGTAGCAGCCACAACAGCCAAGTTTCTCACGTAGGTTTTGGGTATAGAAAGCAAGGCAGCTTAGCTTCAGATTCTTCCAATTTGCGTTGGAGAAGACCAGCTCAGGCAAGCTATGTCAGCTTTGGGACTGCCCAGGCAGGACACAGTGTGGCATTGTTAGGCATTGTGAACTAATTGGAGTCACTACTTAGGGATATACGCTTGCCTCTGAGTCTGTTTTAGAAGTCAGTGGCTCTTCTCTGTCTCTGTCTCTATCCACATTCCTCAAGATCCCTTTTATTGTTTGTTTACGTAGATTGTCAGTATGTAGCTCAGGGTGGCTTTGAAATCACAATCCTCCTGCCTCATCCACCCCAGTGCTGGGATTATAGACATGCACCAACCTGCCTGGTTTCTTCATATGTTCCTTTTAATTAGGTGTCTGTGATCTGAGATCTCAGGGGCGGCCAACTATTTTCTGTTTTCATAAGAAACTTGCCTATTCATGCAGGGGCTGTGATGTGATTGTGGCTCTGAGGCCCCTGGGCATAGTCAGGAGTTTGAGCCTGGACGAACTGGCTAGGGGTTTACTGATACTTGAGCATCTCAGTGTCTCAAGGAGCCAAGCCTTTAGTTATCTTCCAAAGTCTGGTTTTGGACAAAAATTGTGGGAGAGAGGCTCTTTTACTGGTTGTGGGGAAAATCCAATTTTCATTTTTCTTACTCATTTCTGGAATGGAGCTTGTTTGAGGGAGCAGGAGGGCCAGGCTGACTCTCGTGCAAAGCTAGATCTTCTGTCTTCACTGTGGGTTTGTCTGATGGCCACAGATAGTGGCCTGATTGGAGCTGATCTTCCCCCAGGCGGTTGGCAGCTGGCCTAATAGGCTGACAGTCTGTAATGTGTCTAGAGAGGCCTGTGTCAATGCTGCTCCTGGGTCAGCAGCTCTTCTGTCCCTTGTCTGCTGCATCCAGGATGCTCCCTGACACCCACAATGTGCTGGGGCTTGTGCCAGACTGAGTAGGGGCTGCTTGGCAGCCAAACTGAGACAGGAGTTGTCTTCCATGACCTCAGGCTTTAGAGAGGAGACCTGCTTGGCAACAGAGGGCTCTAATTCCAAGCAGATTACCTCTGGTGAATAGATGCTCTACACCCCAGCCATATCAGGGCTATCTGAGCTATCTTAGCTTTAGCCTTTGTCTGTCACAGGCTACCCTGGAGGGTGCCATGAATGATACATGACCTATGACCCCAGGCACCCCAGGCTTAGTTTGTTTAAACTGCCATTTTGCCTTTATTAAGAACCACTATGTGCACTTTAGCTGATCCCAGAAGAGGGTAGAGATTAGAAGGGGTCAAGAGACCTGTGTTTGGTCCTAGCTCAGCTGTCAGCCAACTATGAGGTCTTAAATGTCTTTCTGGGCTTCAGTATCTTCCATCTGTAAAATGACTAGATTGGGCTTCAGAATTTTCAAATGGTCTTCTCTTTGACCTCTGGTTTCTTCTTACTCTTTACCCATCTCCTGTATCCTAGAACAGAATTGATTGCACAATTGGTTCCTGGTAAAATGAGACTTACTGGATAGTATTTTGCCTCCAGGTCAGACTTCTGAGAATGAACAGACCCTTAGTTGCCCTCCTTTCAGAAGTTCAGTACTGTAGGGAGCTTGCAGAGAACTCATGATACCACCACACTGGTTAGTTTTATGTCAACCTGACAGAAAGTAGAGACATCTGAGAGAAGGGAACCCGAAGCATCTGTAAAATGAGGCTGTAGGCAAGCTTGTAGGGCATTATCTTAGTTGGAGATTGATGGGGAAGGACCCAGCCCACTGTGGGTGGTGCAATCCCTGGGTTAGTCTGAATCCTTTAAGAAAGCAGGCTGAGCAAGTCATGAGGAGCAAGCCAGTAAGCAGCACTCTTCCATGACCTCTCATCAGTTCCTGCCTCTAGTTGCCTGAACCCCTTGGGTTCCTGCCTTGGCTTCCCTCAGTGAACTGTGGATTCAGGACATGTAAGCCAAATATACCTTTTCCTTCCCAAATTGCTTTTGGTTATGGTATTTCATTACAATAATAGTAATGCTAACTAAGACACCTGCTTGGCTAAGGAAGACGTCTCATCCTCAGCCCTGGATGGGGACACATTAGAGGTTTTGACAGCACTACACTTATCTGAAGAAAGATTTCTATCTTGTAGCATCCTGAGAGAGATCTGCTAGGACAAAAGTTCAAGGTCTCTCTGCTGGGGCTTCTGGCTAGACCTGATCATTGCATAGGTTCCTGTTGTTCCAAGTAGCACCAACATCATCCAGGAGCTGGTTGGAAAGACAAGACTGCAACCGCAGTCCCAGGCTGAATCATAACCTGTGCATTACACATGTGCACCTACATGCAGGAGCTTTCAAGCCCTAGCACAGCCGTTCGTCAGACTTGAGGACCTTCTAGTCCTTCCATAGCCTATGGTCCTTGTTACTTGTTCAGTGGACCACCTGTTCTTGCTTAGGCCTGTGAGTGAGACAGCCAGGGCTGTCGGCTCTAGTCAGAGTACCAGACCTCAGGTTGACTGTGTCTGCAGTTGCTGAGTTTGGAACAAATGTCCTTCCTGTTTCTTAGACTTTCACATTCATTTATTTGCAGAAAGACTTTTAGTGCTTCTGTGGCCGTTAGATGGCTTGAAGAAATGAAACTCAGCCTTTCTCTTATAACACACAGATGCAAACAAGCTACACATATACATACACAGATTAGCATAAACACACATGTACACACACATATACAAACACACAGACACATACACACACATAAACACACAGATACATACATACAGAGATAAACACAACTATATATATCCAGAGACACACAAATATAAACACACATATATATATTCATACATATAGACATACACACACAAACATAGATACAAATACATGAAATACATGTAACACAGATATACAGATATGCACACATGTAAACATATAGACACAACTACACACATACAGACACACACAAGCATAAACACACATATGCATAAACATTCACACATATACAGACACAAATACACACATACCTAAACACACATTACACACATACTCATACATATACAGATATATGCACATACAGACACATTCAATACACATACATATAAACACACATACATCACACAGACACATACATATGCATACATATACACAGAGACAAACACACATACATATGTATAGACAGAGACACATTCATACACATGAACATAGACACATAGACACATCACACACACACTACACACACACCACACACACACACACACACACACACACACCACAGAGAGCTTTTAGGAAAGACTGTGCATATCCTGGCTTTCTAACCAGTTTGTGATTGGACTTCCAGGGAGTCCATGAGCTCTGAATTAATATGTTGAACATATGTGTGTGTATGTGGATTTTTGTCCCGATGAACAAGAAAGGGTCTATGGCTTTTCTAGATTCTCCAAAGATCCAATGACCTAAAAAAAAGTGCAAAGTTCCCTTGATCTCAGTCCAAGTTTGCTTCTTGGGGTTTACTTAATACCTTGTGGTTGGAGATGTACCAGGGCCTAACTGAAGAGCTCTTATGAAAGCAAGCCCTGTACGCCAGTTAGACATGGGTTTGCTCGCCTCTCTCTGCTCCTCCAAATTTCTCTTTGTTCTTCCTATTATCTCTATCAAGGACTATTTTCAGGGCTGATTGGAAACAGAGAGTGGTCCTGGCGGCACAGTGACAGGGGAGAATGTTTGCTGGAAAAAGCATGGGCAGTCATTGAGAGCAAAGGCAATTAGCCTTCGGAATTGGCCGGTATTCCTTCCTTTCCTTCTTTTTCTAAGTGAACCAGCAAGCCATTTTCTAGAAAATGGCAAAGAGCAGATTCAGGCCTGCAATTTCCTTGTCTCTGCCCAGATGGATGTTCTGGGACAGGAGCCATGTCACCATGCTCTGTGCTGTGCTGGGCATTCTGGTCTCTGAGCCTGATTGTCTATTCATCATTCCAGGGTTCTGCTGTGCCGTGGGTCGGGGCGTCTCTGGGGTCATCTGTCTCCTGGATTGCAAGGCCAATCCCACTGCATAAAGGGAATCCACCACTTGTGATACTGTATGTCTATCAACCCTGTACCTGCAAACCACATGGCTGCAGGAAGGGCTACACAGAACAGATACTGAAGGCAGCAGCATTTCCAAGGACCCCAGCATGGCTCTTATTAACCAGTTTCTAATCCCATGCTGACCCGATCTCTTGTTCTGTGAGCAGATGGCCTTAAATACTGAGATTCTTTGTGCTGTGGCTCTCTCAAGGATGTGACAGGCATTTCTCCCCACATTCCCTGTCCTTCCTAAATTTTCAAGCTATTTCTAATAACCAGATCTTTTAGCCTAACTTCAGCATCTTGCTAGTCTTGCCCATTGTAAGGGAGATTTGGTTAACTTAGCCCATCAGCTTTGCCAAACAAACACATCTCTAATTCCTATTCTACATTATTGCCAATCAGTCTACTTTTCCTTACTTTGGGCCTGTCTCGTTCTGTCTCTAACAATGACACATCCTCATTTGAGTGAGTTTGCCCAGTCTCCTTTTAGGCTGGATTCTTCTTCACTTGCTAGGGGACTTTGCTGCTCTGAGCTCCTTATTTATTCCGCACACAGCCTACTTCATTGTTGGGATCCTGGGTGTTAGCAATGGCCTTCTGAAATACGATCTCAATATGTTGCTGAGTTTGACTTTCGAGAATTTTATTGAACATTTTGCATCTCTATTCCTCAAGGAGATTGGTCTATAGTTTTCTTTTTTGTTGTATCTAATCTGCAAATGGGCCAATGAATCCATATAGATAGTATTCAAAGGAAGAAATGAAAAGGGCCAAAGAATACTTGAAAAACAATGCTCACCATCCTTCTCCAACAGGAAAATGAAAACCCAGGTCAGAATGGCCACCATCAAGAAAAACAAATGACTATGAATGCTGGTAAAATGTAGGTAAAGAGAAATCCTTGCACACTGCTGGTGGGTGTGTAAACTAGTGTATCCTGTGGAAGTAAGGATGGAGGCTCATCAGAAAGGAAGGAAAGGGAAAGAAGGAAAGAAGAAAGAAAGATAGATCTGTGATGGGTATACACCCAAAGGATGCTAAGTCAGCACACCACAGAGATACCTGCAATCCATGTTTATTACTCTCCTATCTACACATAAAGAATTGTTTAGAATGGGTTATGAGTATGGTAGCTAAGCACAGTGAAATTGCATTTGTCTATAAAGGAGAATGAACAACATTCATAGGGAAATAGATAGAGATGGAGATGATCGTGTTACGTGAAGTAAACCAGACTTAGAAAGACAGAACATTTTTTATTTTATATATAACATTATACACACACACACACACACACACACACACATGTTATTATGTATATGTATACTATATACTTTTAAAGCAAATATATATTTCTATACTATATAGTCTCTGTTTGTTATACATAGGTCAGACATGGAAGTAAAAGGGGGACTATGTAGGAGGGAAGGAATCTAAAGAGAAGGTAAGAGGGAACAAGAGAGAATAACGGAGGTTAGGTGACATAAAAGCAGAACAGCTGGGGGTGGGCCAGGGACCAGCAGGTAGGGGATGGGGAGAGAGGGCTGTGGGCAGGGCAAAAAGAACAAAGCAAATGACATATGTAAGAAAATGTAACAACACACCCATGGCTAAAACCAAAATTGTCCTTAGGCTGGCCAGATGACTTAGTTGATAAAGGCACTTGCCTGTATATTTGATGACCTGGGTCCAGTTCCCAGAGTCCTCATAGTGGAAAGAGAGAACTGACTCCTTCAAGTTGTCCTTTGACCTCCATGTGAGCAGCAGGGTGTTCATACACACAAAGATAATAAACAAGTATAAAAATATGTTTTTTAAAAAATGGTCCTAGGGCTGGGAGACAGCTCATAGCATGATTGTATTGCTTTTGCAGAGGACCTGAGTCCTTTTTATAGTATTCGCGTGAGCTGGTCCAAAACTATCTATCACTCCAGTTCTCGGGAACCTGATATTCTCCTGATACACTCTCACATCCCTACACACATACACACAAGTACATTTTTTTTTTTTAAAGAGCATTGTCAGCTGAAGCACTCCTGAAATTGTAGTCCTCTGATTTTTGTCCTTTGAACTGCATGGCGACTAGGTGTGTGGGTTTGCAATCCACTGTGTGGAATTAGAATGTCCAATTTCTCACTCATTAGCTGTGTGACCTCAGAAGAATTATGTAACATCTCTAGGCCTGGGGTTCACTGTGAAGCAGGGCTAGCTCTACTCCTGAGTTCAGAAGGTGTTTGTGACGATTAAAGGTCGGGGAGACATAAAGTGGGGCTGAGTTTGGGAATAGCTATTGCTGTAATTTTTTTCTGCCTTCTTTAAACTTCTCATTTGGCTTTAAATTGCTCCCATTTTGTCTTGTTCTTCAATTATGTGTCTGGTCCACTCAGCTAAACTGAGCTTTCAGAAGGAAGAGGAGCGGCTTCATCTGGGTTCTTACCCTTTCTTAGGTGGGCTAGGCCTAGCGCACGCAGTCACCAACAGGTGGTTAATTGATTCAGGTCAATAAGACTTACATGGTTTAATTAAGGCAACCTTGCAAATAGTTCAAATTCAGCCTTGATTAGCCAAGCCTGATGGGTTTGCACTGAGCAGGACAGTGATAATTATTAACCAAACCCTTTCTTTTCATCCAAACACTCAGTTCCCTGAAGGAGGCAGGAGGCATTTCTGAGCTCTCCTGAA
The DNA here is from genome assembly GCA_021653895.1 of Mastomys natalensis. Taxonomy (NCBI): domain Eukaryota; kingdom Metazoa; phylum Chordata; class Mammalia; order Rodentia; family Muridae; genus Mastomys; species Mastomys natalensis. Next base: position 310,598 of record JAJTUV010001522.1, on the reverse strand, counting down.
AGCATCCCATCTAAGGCAGCTTGGTATCCATCTACTTATTAAGTTGGCAGCAGGTGACAGTATTGCTAGGTGGGAGTGAGGGACAGGCCTTTGGGGTGCATCCACAGCCTCCCTGGAACCTATAAAGAATGTTCTGGAAGCTGTGTTGAAAAAATGCTGGAGGTGGGGTTGTCATGAGGCAATGCTTGTAGCAGCATCACAAGGCCATGCAAGTTGATATTCCAAGCAGGTGCAGTGAACCCAGGACTCATATCCTGATTTTCTTCCTGCTTCCTCTATATAGATAGCATCATGCACGCCGTGGAGCCTCCTGGTACAGAGACATACAGAAAAACAAACTCCAGGGAGAAGCTTCCAGAAGCCCCGTTCCTATCCTTTGCTTGTTTATCTTTATGCCCTGGGCTGGCTGTGAGGCTCAAGAGTGTCTGAATCCCTGAGACTGAGCTCTCCCAGAGGAGGCTGGAATTTTATTTTCATATGAGCAACCCAGACTATGGGGAGGCAGAAAATGTGGAGATTAAGGGCTAGCCACTTTAACGAAGAAAAAGAATCTTTCATAGATTAATGCGCCATCCAGGCCTCTTGCAGCGAGTGGGTTTGTATTCAGCTAAAACATTTAATTTTATTTATTTATTTGTTGCGAAGGAAATTGGATCACGGGAACATTAAAGGTGGAGGAGTGAAATGCAGAAAGCAGAACTCACAGCAAGGCACAACCTTGAGCAAGCGTCGCTCACCAACCAAGCAGAAAAGTAACTAATTAGACTGTGGCTCTCCCTGGGCTCCTGGATGTGAGTTCCAACTCCCTCCCTCCCAGAACTGCCAAAAGTGCAGAGGGAAACAAAACTCCCATTGGGCAATTGTCCTGGGGAAGTAATCATGTTTTCTGGTCCCACTTGTTGTACAGTTGCCTGGGAAGGGGCTGCCCACATTCGTAGTGGCATGTAAGCCTCATCTTGGTACAGGATAGTTAGGGAAGGTCTTTTTTCTTTTCTTTCTCTCAATGAAGAACTCCAGCCAAGATAATGGAGTCTCTGCCAAAAGGTCATCCTGAGTCACAGCCCAGTTCTCTCCTAAGTGGTAGGGTCCTATCAGTGGCAGTAGTTTATCCCATATCATAGGAAGCATGCTAAGGTGGAACAAACTGGACAACCCGGAGAAGAACATCCCTGGAGTAGCACGAGATCATTCTGCAACACTCCTGGGAGGCTGGGCATCATCGGAGCTGAGCAGACCAGAGCAGTAGGCCAGTTCCTGGGATCTTGGAGGGCAATGTGAGTCCACGGCTCTCTCTAGGAAGAGGAGAGAGTAGAAAGGCAGGCTGAACATGTCAGAGCATCTCTGTTACTGTTTCAATTCACCAGTTGGATAGAGAATGCCTCCAGGAACTAGCAGGGAGTAAAGAGAGGGTCCTGGACATCTGAGCTGCTATTTGAAAGCCACCCAGAGAGCAGTGGGCTGTTGTACTGGGGGTAATTGAGGAGTGTTTATTGTTTCAGGCCACTGGGATTATGGGTTGTTTGTTGCACTGTTAGTTTATCATGCCTAATAGGTACAAATAGCTAAGTGCTAAACAAAATATGGGCCAGGTAGGTGAGCCCAACCAGATATTAGCAGAGGGAACTACAGAGAGAAAAGTAAGATCACAAGGGTAGAGATGGACCCTACTGAGTGTATTTCCACACTGGTGCATATTGGAGGAATAATACATGGCCTTGCTTTCTGCAGCTCTAGGTTTATATCTGGCTTTTGAGGGTAGCAGGGGCCAGGCAGTGTGACAGTCTGACCCTCAGACTTCAGACTTGGTCCCATCTCACACCCAGCAGGTCACTTTGGCATCTGGGGCCTTGGAGTACCCTGAGAGGCTGCTGGAGAGAAATGAGGGCAGCTCTCTCCATTTCTCAAATGATGACTGTACTCCCTTCACCTTATGGCTTTTACACGAGCACAAGAGAAATGTGCATTAAAGAAATACATGGCGTTATGTCTCAGTGAGCTTGATGGAAAACGGTGGGCACAGGCAAGAGAGGTGATCCCAGCAGTCAGAGGGGACCCTGGTAAAGGAAGTGCTGGCAGCAGGCCTGGGAGATATCGGAGAGCATGTCACTGCCCACCCCCTCCCAGGCAGCCTCTGGCTTCTCCAGGGCCACCTTGGAGGTTACAGCCCATGCATCTTTAATTTTTTCAATTAACAACAATATAGAACAAATGGAGTGGAGTTTTTAATTATTCATAATTCATTTAGGAATAAAATCTTTGTAAACTAAAGGAAGGGAAGGGCCATATTACCTTTTTCTTAAGTCAAAAAAAAAAAAAAAAAAAGGCTGTGGAGCAATGAAAGGGACAGAAAGATCTACTCGTTGAGCTGATTTTGCTGCATCTTCCCTTATGGTCCGTGCAGTTACAATGCACCGTTGGTGGGTGTTGGGGCTATTTCCCCTTAACTGGTGGTCAGAGGATTGCCTTCACCCTGTTCTGGGAGGCCAGTCATGCACTGTGCAACCTAGTTTATCACTGTCCCTTGCTATGTCCACATGAGCCATTCCTGCCAGGAGCCCTGAAATGATCAGAACTAGCTTTAAAGCCAGCCTTCGTCCTGCGTATCAACAAGCGTTGGCAGGGTGTCTATACCTGGATCCCAAGGTTTGCTGTCTACCTGAAACTTATAGGAGAGTCATATGGGAGGCATGTGTCTCTTCATGTGTCTCTATGAACAGCACCAGTCATACAGAACAGGCTGTGCTCTTGAAGCACTAGAGTATCTTGGAGGTCTATTTTATAATTTCAGCATCTGGGTTCAGAGGAGGAGCAGCCAGGAAGAACACAGGACTTGGAAGTAGCTGTTCCTAAAGTCATCTTTGGAAGGTAAGGTTTAAAAACATGAAGGCGAGACTCTCTGTCTCTTGAGTCTATGGCTACACACACAGTTTGATGTGTCTTATTTTCTGTGGATTTTCCCTTAGAGATGCCCATCTCCATACTCTCAGATATGTGTCTTATCTTTTTGAATGTTTCATTTTTTTTCTTCTTCAAACTTAAGCCTGTTATTAGACTATCATTAGTAAGCCCTAACTCTGGTATATAAGGAGATGGCTTACTTATTAAGTCTAAGGATCAAAGTTTGGTTCTGCAGAAACCTGTGGAAGTGCAGGTGAGTGTAGTTGCCTGCCAGTCTCAGAAGACAGAGACGGTTTCTCAGAGCAAGATGGATAGCAAGACTAGTCATAGCCACCATCCTTGAGTTTATTTTATTTTGAAAATTAATTAATTTTGGTTTTTTTGAGACAGGGTTTCTCTGTGTAGCCCAGAGTGTTCTAGAACTCGCTCTGTAGACCAAGCTGGCCTCAAACTCACAGAGATCTGCCTGCTTCTGCCTCCTGAGTGTTGGGATTAAAGGTGTGTACCACCACCGCCTGGCTCCACCCCTGGGTTTTATTGTAAGACATTGACTCATTGAATAAGGTAGAGGATCAGTTAAGGATAATTCCTAACACCAGCCTTAGATATCCACATGTACATGTGCACAAGCATGTAAACACACACACACACACACACACACACACACACACACACACACACAATATATGTACAGCACATACAATGAAAAAAGCCTCTGTTTTATGAAAAAAGTGAGAAGAAGGGCAGGTATTATAGATATTATAGGTGGGGTACCTGTACGGTTACCACACAACAATGAATGGGAATAAGACTGGCCCCAAAGAGTGGAAAAGTGAGTCCATCGTAGTGGGTATGGCTCTAGACTGGGGTCTTGGTCCCAACTTTTCTCCAGGCTTCCTTGTTACGTGCTTTTTACTGCTGTGACAAACACATGACAAGGCAACTTATAAAAGGACACATTTATTTGGGGGGATCAATGGCCATCATGGCAGGGAGCACAGCAGCAGGCAAGCAGGCATGGTGCTGGGGCAGCAGCTGATCCACAAGCATGAGCATGAAGCAGAGAGAGAGAGAGAGAGAGAGAGAGAGAGAGAGACAGAGACAGAGAGTGAGTTAGGGGAGGGGAGGAAGGGAGAGAAAGAGGGACATATCTCCTCTATCAAGCCCACACTTCCTAAATCTTCCCAAATAGTTTTTGCCAACTGGGACAAAACATTCAAATATCTAAGCCTACAAGGGCCAAACCAAACAACAACCGTTTCTCCATGTTGGCTCAACAGCACTCTTGTCTAGTCTCTTGAATTTCTCAATAGGCAAGCATCTCTTTAAGCATCCATGTAGAGGTGTTGATTCCTCTGATTAATGTTTGTAATGACTCAGTACTCTCCAGGTTGGCTGTCAGCATTCACGTAGGCAGTTAAGACCTTCTGTGTCCTGATAGGAAGAGACTTGGAGCATGGCTGGCAGAAGAGGACATGAATTTGAGGTCTATTCTTTTCTGATGGGACAAGGAAGGAGCTTCAGTGGTTCTATAGCTACCTGGGTGGGACTCATGGACCATGGGGATGCCAAGATGGTTTCGTGTGGTGGGGGGATGGGATGAGTGCCAACAGGGACAAAAGGAAGTGCTCTTGGCAATTAGGAAACTGTGGTGACTCCTGTCTGGGCGACAACTATCTCCAGATGGACAAAAACACATGGACCTTCCCACCAGCATAGGTGACAGCTCTCTGTGAGGGTGCATGCCATCTCTGCCATGCCCCTTCCCTAATTTCTGTTCCAGGAGATATTGGCAGAAGAGTGAAAGACCTGTGCTTTCTCTTTTCAGGGGACATCAGCTTATCTACTGTTGTTTATAATCAGATGAGGGCCCAAGGGATGGACTAGACCATCTGTAATAGAGCGTGATCAGAAAGTAAAGGGATCCGCTCAAGATATTGTTGAGAAACAGGGAGGGGGTTGATAGAACAGAGGTGAAGAAAGTAGGTGGAAAAAAAATTCAAGCATATTTGTGATTATATGACACAGAAGAGAGACTGATTAGCAGGCTGCAAGAGCCTGCGAAACTGTCTGAGAGCCACACCAGTTGTTTACGATAGGGATTTGTTCTGATTGGTCATGGCTGGATCAGTTGTTAAATATTCTGACAGTCACCTCTGTAGACAGGTATAATCACAATGGCAGGAAACAGTCACCAAGACGGTTAAAATGGAAGTGACCACAAGTATAATCAAACAATCATAATTCCAGGAACAGGCAGCAATTATGCAAAGACAAGCTCCGGATTTGGGAAGTCAGGGGCAGGATTGCAGAAACAGCCAGCTTAGGTAGTTTGAAGCTCGGAGCACAGACAATGGTACAGGTCGTAGGACAAAGAACAGGGCTGGGGGCAGGTATGCACTTGGACTGGCCTCACTGCAGACAAAGTCTTAGATTGATTGACGTATGTATCAGCCAGTTTCATAAACAGCAACCTCACTTTTTCTAGACTTTCCTGCCTGGTGCTCTTTGAAGAAGGGGTTTCAGAAGCTTGAAGTTCAGTTCTGGAGAATACTAACAGAATTCAGTACTTTAAGGTCTTCTTGTCTTGCCCTTGGGATCTATGACTTACTGTGCTCCACCAGGTGTGAACTAAAGATGTCAGACTGCTGTTTGTGGTTCATAAGACATTCTAGAGCAGTGATTCTCAATCTGGAGGTCATGACCTCATTGATGGTCTAATAAACTTTTCACAGAGGTCACCTCAGACCATTGGAAAGCACAAATATTTACATTACAATTTATAACAGTACCAAAATTACAGTTATCAAGTAGCAAGTGAAAATAATGTTATGGTTGGGGGTCACCACAACATGAGGAACTGTATTAAAGGGTCTCAGCATTAGGAAGGTTGAGAACCTGTGCTCTAGAGTGTCAGAAGGCCTGAGGTAAGATCTGGGTGGGATTTCTCGAAGGTTTGTGTGTATACTTTGTCACGGTGTACTACTCTTGGTGAGTGGATAATAAAGGGCTCTCAGACAGAAAGCCTTCGTGACCAAGTTATTCAAGTAGGCTACTTTTCTGGCTTTCCCCAGCCTGAGATCCAGTCCTGAGGTGATGTCAGAAGTCATGTCAATAGCAAAGTGGGTAGATAAGTATTTTCCATGAAGGTGCAGATAAGACTTGTGGAGAAAGCTTCGATGAGAAAGAATCATTAATGGCTACCTGACAGTATGCAGAGTAGCACAGCAAGAGATGATGTCAAGAGACAGTAAGCCAGAATAGGAAAGATTCTTCTATTAGGTCCCCAGGTCATTGCTGATTTGCTAAGATGCCAATCTCTGCTCTGATCTAGTTACAATTTCCCCACTTCAGGGGGCACAGGGATGGCTTAACAATCAAGAGCACTTGCTATTCTGGCAGTGGATTTGGGGTTTTGGTTCTCAGAACTCACATGGCAGTTCACAACCATCCATAACTCTAATCAGAGGGGACCCAGTGTCCTCTTCTGATCTCTACAGACATCAGGCATACACATGGTGCACATTTATACACGAAGGCAAATGTACACATAAAATAAAAATAAATCTTGAAAAAGAAACTCCTCCTGTCTGGGGTATTCCAGCACTGTTCATTCTGGCCAGCTCTGAGCTTTACCGTTTTGACCCAGAGGTGGTTCTCTTGCTGCTTCTGTACTTGCTGAAAGGCTCTGTGCCCTCAACCTTTGCTTGTATACTGTCAAGGAACTTTACATTTGTCTATTATCTGTCTACTTTGGTTATGGACATCCCTGCTAGCTAGGGAGTTATCCAAATGTGCCACACCAGAAGACTCTGTGTTCATATGATGAATACCTGTATACTAGTAATCTATCCACAGGAGACTAAGCCTACGTGACGGTCTACCTTTGGCCGACATATATACCATGAATGTCTTAGGAAACATGACTTCTACTACTACTTAAACTTAGGCCCTATAGGGCATCTGGGAAGATGTGATTGTTTTCACAGGGCTTCCTTCCTTTATGCTCATATGGCCATGCCTCAAATAACTTTTACAAGGAAATGGTAGGTACTTCTGCCTCTCTGGTACATGGGACAGACCCTTGTTTTGTTAGGGATTCAAGAGGATCTTCTCTCAACTCCAAATTGGTTCTAAAAGTCATTATGTTCTTTGATGTCAGAGTTATTCTAGGTAACTAGAGAAGCATTTATTCAGGACATGTTTTGAATACTGGTGAGTGCAGACATGTATTGTGGATGAGGGGTACCACTGAAGGAGTGCCTGGACTCGTGGGGCTTCTCAGGCATCGATGTCAGGCATCTGATGTAATGTGTATTTTTTGCTACTCTGCTTTAAGCTCCAGGTGATCATACTACTACCCTGCCCAGGTTCCCTCATCTCTAAGGATGACACACACACACACACACACACACACACACACACACACACACACACACACACACACACACGCTTATTTTTTAAGCTGCCTTATTGGCTCAATTGCTGGACTCTTCTAAGACTTCCTCGCCTATCTTGTGCTCTTCTTTTACTTTTAGTTCAGTACCCTAAATCTACTCTCAGCTTAATTATGCTTCTAATATCCCACCTGCTGCCCCAGGCCCAGTTGGGGAAGTGGCCAATGGCTACTCCACCCTAGAACTCACATGGCTGGTCACTTTTTCTCCCTTCAAAGCATGGTGAAATCCTTCTTCTCTTCCTGCTTCCCTTAGCCTCCTGTGGGGACCTGGAAGTCCCACCTCTTTTCTTTCTGACAGCAACTGGATCCTGGCATCTTTAGTAATCGATCAAGAACCAACTGGGGAACAGAACCTTAGCATGAGAACCACCTACTACAATCTGAGGTCTTGTTGTTTAGTTGCTTTTCTTGTTGTTGTTGTTGTTACCAAATCCCTGAGAAGAACAACTTAAGGCATGAAAGGCTTATTTTCACTCACAGTATAAGACACTCTGCAGTCTGTAGTGGTGAGGAAGGCATGTGTAGCAGATGTGTGAGGCGTATGGTCTCATGCCTACAGTCAGTGAGAGGAAAAAGGACAGTGACTTGGGCCAAACCATAAAACCTTAAGTCTTAACATAGGCCTTATTTATCTCCACTAAGTCCACGTTTGCAAGCATCCACAACATCCCCAAACCAGTGCTTCCAGATAAGAATGGGAAGTCTTCAGACACATAAGCCTGTGGCAATATGTTTCCCATTCAAAAGACACCTTCCTAGACAGAAGAAAGCCTTTGTTCAAGGCTGAGGTCGCCTAAGCCATGGGACTATGCCTGAGCATCGGTGGTGTGCCTGGGCTGTGAGCAGCATCTTGAACATTCTGAGCTAAAGAACTCAGGGCACCCAGGTTGGCTGGCTTCCATTATAGAACCCTAAGAACTGGGTTGTGTGACCTTTGCCTTTGGCACTCCCATGTCCCTGTGTCTGACATAGAATGATGCAGGGCAGGCAAGGGAGAAACTCAGTACTACTCTGAGGTCATGCTTTTCATCCCAATCTCTTGTTATGATCTTGATCTTCTTTTCCTCCTGGTTTCCAAGATGCTCCCTTGAGAGCTGCCTCAGACTAGGCAGTGTTATTTATTATATTGATCACCCATAACATCCCCCCAAGGCTCAATGTAGAGGGAAGTGACTGGTCCTAATGGCACAATTAGCTTTATTATCTTCTGGCTCCTAATGTAATGTTTCTGTCGCAGTCTTTGCAGCAAAGGGGACGAGCCAGGATGGGAAATCTGGAGTCAAGATTGTGAGCCTTGCTGAGTTACTAGTGCTTCAAGTGACCTTGGATAATATTCTCTTTCCTTTTGATGGCAATATTTTAATTATGAAAATATAAAAAAGCATGAATTGGGTCTGAGACAGTATACTAAATACTTTAGTGGGTTATCTTGTTTAAATCTCCCAGCAAACCTACAAAGTATCTATTGTTTTTTCCGTTATTTATTTCATTTTAGTATATGAGTGTTTTGTCTGCAGTGTGTATGTGTGTGTGTGTGTGTGTGTGCGCAGATGTGCATGTGTTGTTGGTATCTGTAGAGGTCAAAAGAAGGCACCAGATCCTCTGGAACTGAAGCTACAGATTGGTGTCAGCTACTGTATAGGGACTGGGAACAGAACTCGAACACCCTGAAAAAGAAACAAGCACTTTTGACTGCTGAGCCATCTCCCAAGTTCCCCACATAAGGACTATTTTTAAGGCATCTATAGGATCAGAGAGAATAAGTAACATGGCTGATGTCTTGTAGATGGGTGTTTTAGGCTGGGTTTAAACCTTAGGTACATGAATTTAGGGCTAGCAGCTGGAAGCTTTCCATTCCCCTGTCTCTTCAACTACCTTAAAGGACAGTGGTTCTCAACCTTCTCAATACTTTGACCCTTTAATATAGTTCCTCATGTTGTGGTGACCTATAGCCGTACTGTAATTTTGCTATATTACATCATAATGTAAATATCTGTGTTTTTTAAGTGGTCTTAGGTTACTCTTGTGAAAGGTGGTTAAGCACCCCTTCCCCAAAGAGAGCACAACCCACGGTTGAGAACCACTGTTGTAGGGGAACAGATAACCCGGTAAGGGAGACAGGAACATGATGTCAATCCTGTTGCCATTCCAGCAGTTCCTATGCCTTACATCTGGATATATAGGCATTGCTGCAGCTTTCCTGTTTTGGGTCCTAAGAGTAAATGACTTTACAACATGGCTCCTGTAATTCAGACCCATGTATATTAATGTTGTATTTATAATCCTTAATAGACATAATCTTTACATATATAAATGCTTATGCATATATTTATCTTATGTATTTTGTAAGACTGGTTTCCCCTGATCACATAGCTCACTTTAGTCACAACTGTTTCTGCAGAAAGAGTCCATGGACCTGCTTCCTGAGAGCCTGGCTAGAGATGGGAGTGGATTCTGTTTGTAGAGGGGACCGCATCCGGTGCTTTACAAAGGGATTTATTTGCTTTTACTTTATGTGTACAGATATTTTGCCTGCATGTATGTCGATGCACCATGTATGTGTCTGATGCCTGAAAAGCTCAGAGCAGTGCTTCAGATTCCTGTAGAGCTGGAGGTACAGATGGTTGTGAGACTATGTGGGTCTGAGGTGCAGGGAACCAAACACTGGTGCTTTGCAAGAGCAGCCAGTGCGTTTAACTTCTGAGCCATCTCTCTTGTGCCCTGTGTGAATCTTTAAAGCACAGAGATGATATTATGAGATGGATATTTGTGGAAGATTACTCTGGAGCAGTGAGGAAGAAGGCGGGAGTAGAGAGAGCGAAGGTAGGAAAGACGCGGTAGGAGGATGCGGTTGAGATTCCTTTTGGATGAAGGACCACAACATGAGCCGTCCTTCAGCACACACTTCTTGCCAGATATGTTGTTCTCAGCCCCATGAGGACACAGTGGTTGAAAGTTTCACTCTATTTGGGGTTTGAGTCCTGCTCCTTTTATTTCTGGTTGTTCCCCTCCCCCGTTCTCACTCCATTTGATGGCTTAAACATTAGAAGCCCAATCCAGGTGCATCAAGTTTTGGTCTAGCTCAGGGTTGTGGGAATCCAAGGTGCTGTGCTAGCCCTTTGATTTACTGTACCCTCGCCTTTCTCTCTCTTCCATTCAATAGGCAGCTGTATCCACAGAAGGCTGACTTCTTAACCAGAAGAGTCAGGAGTGCCTCTGGTGATTGGTGGCTATTCTGACAGTGCTAGATCTGGAGCTCAGGACTCTTGGGGGAGCAGGCAGGCACTTTATCCCAGGTCCCTGGTGGCTGGGGATGGGGGGGGCGGGTGACACCGACGGCTGCCAGGTGCACTCTAATGATTGTTTTCACTGAAGAATTTTGGACTCCATGCTATACAATTTTCATCCTTTTTGCAAAATGGATGATAATTTGGGTCTGTCTTGACTGCTGGTTTTGCATTGCTAATATTGGTGGGAGGAGGGTTTTGCCTAAGTTCTCTTAAAATATGAGAATTTCAGTCCAAAATATGTGAATTTTTAATTTCGATCTTGGCAGCCTGGGGTGGGTTTTGCGTGAGCATCTGCCCCTTCCTCTTTGTCCCTCTGCAGTCTCTGCCTTGCCTCTCCTTCCCTCTCTAGCATTTTCCTGGGCTAGGGCTGCCCCCTCTCTCCCCCTCTTCCTCATTCCCTGCAATGAGCTTCCCTCAGCGGCAGGACCCAGCCCTGCTTTCTGCCCCAGGGTGGGGTCAGCAGCTGTGCATTACCAGGGTTTCCATTACAAATGCTATTTTCCAGGGGCTTCTAACCAAGTCATACACATTTGTGTGGGCTTGGAACCCAGCCTTCTGGGCAAGGTCTCAGACTGCACAGCCTCGCGGTTCTGTGCAAAATCTCATTACTGTCACTTCGGCCATTTTCCTGGTTGAGAAACTAGACGGTGCATGCTTTCAAATGCTGTTTATACCTCGTGTTTGCAAGACAGGGGTAGCAACTGTTAAAGAAACACGGTCCTATACCCTGCCCAGCCTACCAGTGATCAAACACTACATGCGCTGGGATCATCGGGAAGCCTCCAAATATACCTTATTTCCCAAGCTCCTTAGCTTTACACAGCAACATGGTCTGACATTTAAAATTAATCTATGTGGTAAAGTTATTAGCGTTTGAATGTTAGCACTGGAATATCCACAGTGACCTCTCCTCCGGGCTGGTGTTTGTTTGATGAGGATTCCCAGGCTGTGTCAGGGCTGAAAGCAACGCAGTCACACGCGCTTTATATTAATTCTAGTACTGGGCCTCACCTTGGGAGATCTCCAAGTGCTCTGTAGGGGAGCTCTGATTTCTCCAGGCAATAGCTGGAGGAGCCACAAGCCAGCTATTGCAAATGCCAAATAGGCTTCTCTTGCCCAGAGAGACAATGAAGGCCCAGAGAGGAGCCAGCAGGATGTTTAATAGCTGCTGGGAGTCATTGTTCTGGGGCTGAAGCAAGCACATAAATGACCATGGTTGTCAGGCATAATCTCATACTCACACATTTATGAGTGTCTGTGCTATTTCATGTCATGCCCATGGCCTTCTCCTAGTCACAATCAGTTGAACCAAAGGGACCAGAGGAAAGGCTGATTCATCTGACCATGTCCGTCCTTATTATGGTATGAAGTACACACGTTAGCTTCTGGGCAACTATGGATGACCTCACAAGATAGACTAAAGGGATCATGCATACTAACATCTTCAGTAGGTAAAACATGAAGCAGGAAAGACAATCCGCCAAGTGGAACACCACAATAAAGCAAATCATTGGGGAGATATTGAAGAAGTAGCAGGCTATGATTTAGCTGGAGAAGGAGGAGCTGGAAGGATGGAAGTGGAGAGAGTTCTGCAAAGACTAATTCACAGGGGACTAGACCGTCAGCCCATAATGGAGAGTCTGGGTGGAGGGTCTTTTGAGGCATGCTTTGCAAGCAGGTGTCACAATCTCAGGTCCGGAGGGTTAATATGACATATGATTGGAGGATATATCAAGGAGAGGAACAGGAACCAGTTATATCCAAGTATGACTTCTTGCTTGCTTCTGTTAAGTCATTAGGCAGCTCAGCCACCTACTTGTCCTGCTGCTTCTGTCACCCAGAGTCCTTGTCCATTCTCACTGCCTGCCCCAATACTTCTCTGGGGTTCATCTTCTGATAAATACTCACCTGGCTTTATCTTCTCAGTGGTGACCTCAGCCATATTCACAGTCCCATCTGCTCGCCTATGCAGCTGACACAAGCTCCCCCCACACACACACTGCCTGTGCCATCCTCTGAGCATGAGTCTGTGCATGGAGCTGCCCTATTTCCTCAAGAACCTTAAGAAGGTAGAATTTCCATCAGAGAGCCACCATGGAGGGCTTAGAGCTTAATTTTATGATCAGCTCATTGTAGTCGGCCTTTCTTCTGTTCTCTCTAGCTTGCCAAGTCTCTGTGGAGACCTCTTTGTAGATTCTTGTTACCTCTTGTAGTTCTGTCCCCATCCCTTTCTTCTTAATTCCCCATCTTTCCCTTAAAAAAATGTTAAGGCCAGTTGGGAGAGTTGGAGACTAGAAGAACCCCTCCAGGAACTGTAGGCCTCTGCTGGGAGTAAGCCTGAAACAGATGAACCCCACATGGGGCCATGTGGGCATGCCCAGACCAAGAGCAAGCTCAAGATGACTATCAGTCTAGCACCAGGGGGCCCAGACAGGGAGATGACCACCATTCCGGGCCACATACACTTTGGGTTGTGTGGGTGGGGGCAGATCATGCCTGAGATGATCCTAGCCTGGTGCCGTAATGTAAAGGCGGGACATAGGGCATTGCACTCCTGAGACCACTCCAGAGATGACACTCAGAGACCCTGGGTACCACTAAGAGGAACAGATAAGTGGTGGAGAAATGAAAGAGAAAGAGAAACAGAAGGATGTGGGTACCATGAAGAGAGATAGAATTGGAGACTCCAGGTTATTGAGGGATGGCCTGATGTGACCTGGGACTATGGTGGGATCCTGACCTGTGCTACTACCACTAGAGGCCATGTCTGGGTCCATTGACATGTAGCAGGGGTTTTATTCACACAAAATGTCAAGCAGATGTCTCTGGTCTGAGGTTACTCTGGGGGCATGTCAATGTCTGAAGGCTGAGCAGACCCAGCCCCACTCCTCACCTGGGCATCTTGGGCGAACTAGCCATCATGGTGTGAGAGAAAGCTGACCATATCACTAGCCAGCTGTAGTACTAGGGAGAGCAGGCTTTGCATATGGCCCAGGAAGCAGACCCAGGAAACTGGCCCTGATTGTTAGAGTTGCAAGTGAACTGGCCCCAAGGCTATGAGTGTGGGGGAACTGCCCGACTGCCCTCTGTCTCCCCTGACATGGACATGAGAGAGATAGATAGCCTCCTCCCCACTTCCCTCTTGTAGCAGGCAGGAGACCTATCCTGGGGTCATGAGAGTAGGAGAGCTGTCCTTGTCCCTCACCAGGTGCAGCCCTGAGGAGAGCAGGCCCTGCACAGAGAGCTGGCCCTAGATATGGGTTTGTTGGTGAGCCAGCCCGAGTGTGTGAGCTTGGGAGAGCTGGCCCAGATGCCACTTGTTTCCCTTGCAGTGGTGGCATGGACAAGGGAGAGATACTCTCCCTCATTCCTTGCTGCCTATGGCAGGCAGAAGACCTGGCCCTAGGGGAATGAGAGTAGGAGAACTGGCCATGTTATTCACTGGCTGCAATACTCCTTAGAGCACCTCTGAGCCTTGCCTGGGCTGCACCTCACGTGGGCAGCACAGTAGAGCTGGCCCCCTGGTTTCAGGGGTTGCCAGTGAGGTAGCCCTGAGGGCATGAGAGCCAGAGGGCTGGCCCATCCCCCTCCTCCCTTACTGCATCATTTGTGAGAGCAGGCCCTGCATCTCACTTGGATAGCACAGTAGAGCTGACCTTGATGGTGTGGGCATAGATGAGTCAGTTCCAAGGACATATGACTGAGAGAGCTGGCTCTGCCCCTTGCTAGCTACAGCATTAGATGGGCCAGCCTGGGCAGGGCAAGAGAGCTCATCCTTGTGGTGTGGGTATGGGAGAGCTGGTAGACTGACCAGTTCAGATATCTCTCAGGCCAAGGTCTAGGACTTTGAATTGGACCACCCCAACATCTATGAACTGCTGTAGTGTGTGAAGGGGCTGGTCCTGCAGATCCAAAACTACAAGATGTCCCTGACACAGGGTAACAACAGGTTATCTGAGAGGAGTCCCAGTGAGGTTCCAGTACTGAGAGTCTAGCAGAAGGCAGAGGCCTTGAGAAGATCAACAAGTCATTGTAACAAACATTTGCAAGCAAAGAAGTGTGGACAAAATGGTATACTTATGGGACACACTGTGACACACTACAGTTTCCACAATGAATTGTTTTGGGGAGAGATTGAAACGGGTAAGGCAGGTGTAAAAGGATGAGGAGATGAACGGGATTGGGGTGCATAATGTGAAATTCATAAAGAACCAATAACAAAGTAAAAAGTAATTGAGAGTTTCTCTGTGTAGTCCTGGCTATTCCTGATCTCCCTCCCACCCTTCCCCTCCACCCCGTCTCTAAACCAGGCTGTCCTCAAACTCAGAGATTCAACTGCATTTGCTGTCAGAGTGCTGGGATTAAAGGCATGGACCATGGCCTGGCTATCTCCAGTTTCCCCCTTTTTTTTGTTAACTTAACAACATCTCTTCTTATCAAATTCCTTAGGTCCAAAGACGTTAGTATCTGCTTTACCTAGAAGCTGGTCCTTCCTTTGATCTACACAGCCACCACTCACTTTGGCTTGTTACAGCTGAGGCTATTCCCTTGGAAATGAGCCCTGTTCTTCTTTATGTCTCATTGCTACAAGGGCTGTGCTGGTTAAGGCTCTAGGACAGTGTGATAATTTAAGCATCAGTCCATTTAACAGATGAGTGGGTTTTATCCTAAACCACATCTCCTTCTCATGATTCTGTGAGGAGGAAACCCTCCAAGAAACTGCCTGTCCCCCAAGTGATTCACAGAATGCATTTATTTTAGTTTTGAGGTTTTTAAGAACCAGTAATACAAAGCATGTAGGAAGCAAGAAACTTAGGTGAGCCTGTGAAATAGGTGTTCCAGGCCAAACCTAGAGAGCTGGAGTGGTCCAGGGTTTCTGTGTCTTGGGACTGAACTAACTAGGTAAGGAGAAGACTTGATCCCAAGGCTGCCGAAGATTTCCCATCTCTCACAATATCTACTTCTTTACTCTGACTCAGAGTATAGTGAATTGTTTTTCAGATTTAAGAACCCCAGGGGAGTGTTTGTTTGCTCACCTTGAGGTGGGGGGCACCAATAACTCCTGGTACATGTTGAGTGATGAAGCCAGAGAAAGGTTTGGCTTCACACCAGACCCCTCTCAGGACTCTTGTTCAGAGAACATGCTTAGAACTAGGTAGTGTCCCCTGAGAGGCTGCCACTCTTACTGTGTCTGCCTGGGCAGTCTCAGAGCTTTTTAGAGAACAGGAATTATATCTTTATCACCTTTACCTAAGCCCAAAGCTGGGGGGGGGGAGCAGAGGCTCTCTCAGCAGGGTCCCCAAATACCCTTCATCTTCTTCCATCTTCGCTTTCTCTCCTCACTCCCATCTACATAAACACACACTTGCTGTAGAATGAATATAATTTACCTGTTTGAAAATGAGAGTTCTGGGAGAAATCAAGTGTGTGTGCTTTTTCAGGTGGTGATTCTATGTTTGTATGTGAGACAGAGGAGAAAAGAGATGCCTTAGGGATGAAGTCAATGGCCACCTGCCAAGGGACACATCTTGATGGACAATACAGACTCTCACTATTTGGTTTGTTTCTGCCCTTCAGACCCTGCGTACCATTCTGAGTCCCAGGTTGTGATGGAGATTAATTTGGTCGAATAGAAGAGATCCTCACCAACATTTTTTTATTAACATTTTCTGCTTTTTTTTTTCAGCAGCAGGCTGGAGTGTAGTCCTGCCGTCTCTGTGTCCTCTAAGATGCTGCCATGACCATAAGTGTTTCCTGGTAGAGGCTTCCCTCTTGGGGTACAGATAAGTGGATCCATTGACCTCCTTCTCCCGCAGCTGGGAGCTGTGTAAATGGCAAGACCTCCCTTGCCAAAAATAAATAAATGAATGAACGAATGAATAAATAAATAAATAAATACAAAAAATAAAAGCATCCAAACAAGCAAACAAACAGACAACAAAGAACTCTGATGTGAGGTTCTCATCTATTTTCATGTTGTTCTGGAAGATGTTCAATAAAAATGGCTTTAAGGTTTTAATACTTGAAACATTGAGATGCCTCTCCCCACAGGAAGAAAAAGGTTTATTGAGTACAACGGGAAGGAAGGAGGGCTTGGGAAAAATGGCAATATTACTGCCATAATTTCCTGTATTGTGCTGTGACTGAGGAGTAAAAACATGGACAAAAATATTTTGTATGATAAGGGAAGAAGATGAGGCAAGAATGTAAGAGTTGGAGGGTGGGGGAAGAGCCGCTCTGCCAGCTGTCCTATAATATGACATGGCTAGTACACACATGAACTCACGCAAGCTTTGGCTATCCACACACTATTCCCACATGACCAAGAAAAATTAAAGTTTTCAGCATGGACAGGGGAGGGTCTGTAGAACACCTCACCCCTGGTGAGGAGCTGATGGCAGCTGACGGCTGCAGAGGGAGAGTCACTTTCTCATACCTCAGTGGATGACCCTGACATGCTTGTATGGGCAGCACTAATTGAATTTGGTGGATTATTTAAAAACAGATATGAAGTTGGGTGGAAATGGGAGATACATTGGGAAAAGTGGGGGGAGCTGGCGTGAGGGAGTGGGAGGTGGGACAGTCAAGATACCCTGTATATATGTATGAAATTTAAAAAAAAAATCACAAATTTCAATTTACAACATGTATGAGACCGGAGATAGACTTTTCTGTGTGTGAACACATACATAAATGCATACCTAAGCAATGAGACCTGAAGGCTCCATTTGGCTATTTGTCAGTGGGATTGACAAGGTCCTGAAGGAAAGAGGAAGAAAGCCCCAGTTTTTGCTTTGGGTGCCATCACTAATCTAGAAACTGGTTTAATTTCCAAGTTTCCTTTTAAAATATGAGCAGTGGATTTACAGTGCTTATTCCTTTATTTACTTGTTTCTGCAAAGGCAGAGAATATAGAGGATTTTGTGAATCTGTGCATTCTTAGCCAGTCATGGAGATGTGTTAATTAGCTATTTAATATAACCACCATTATTTCTCAAGAAAAAAAAAATCTACAAACATGACAACTGATTGCTATTAATCTTAATTATTATAATGACCTCGGTACAAACAATAACCGTCTGGCTACCCTGTCACGTGTTTATTTCATTACTGACAAGAGAGATCTTTAAAATCTCATGATAAATTAATGCTTATACCATTAGCTGCGGCATGCTGGCTGTGGGGAAGAAAAATGATAACTCAGTTTATAAAACTGTTCAAATAAATCCTTACTCTCCAGCTCTGATATTCCAGATTTCTCATCTTAACATAACTCCTAATTCTTTAGTCTTTGTCTTTCAAAACTCCTTTTCTGTTTAAATGGCTTTTGTTTTCTAATTAACCAGAGTCTGCCCAGGTCTGCTCTACAATGATGCTTCTAAGAATCATCTAACTATTCACTGAGTGGTATTAGCGATATGCCTGTGTTGCTGACAGGTTATTATTTTAATTTTGCTTCCGGCCATGGTATGTCACGCTTAGTCCTGTCTGAGATAGCTAAAGGAGGATTTGTTTATGAAGCATTCCAAGATATCTTTCAAGTCAACAGAGAGGTTAAGATACTTTCCCTAAAATAGCCAGTAGGTCAGTCATAGAAGCAGGACCAGAATGAATGTGTCTAAGTGTTACCACATACTGCCTCCTCCAGGTATTACAGTAACAATCAACTGAATCAGTTTGGATTGTGTTCTTCGTTAGGCTTCTATGGCTGTGATAAGGCACCAGGATAAAAGTCAGCTTTGGGAGAAAAGGGCTTATCTCATCTTACAGCTTTCAGATCAGGTTCCATCATTGAGGGAAGTCAGGACAGGAACTCAAGGCAGGAACCTGGAGGCAGGAACTGAAGCCACTAACTGGCTTGCTCCCCATAGCTTGCTCAGCCTGCTTTCTTAAATCACTCCGAAGCACCTGTCTAGTTGTCTGGACCCTCCCCCACCAATTATTAATCAAGAAAATGCTCCATAGTTCTGCCTATGGGCCAGTATGATAGAAACATTTTCTCAATTGGGTTCCTACTTTCCAGATGACTCTAGCTTAAAAACAAAACAAAACAGACAAACAAACAGACACCAAACAAAACTAACTAACCAGGAAACTTTGCTTTAATGAATATCATTAATAATACAATAGACTGTTTTTTTTTTTGTTGTTGTATTTTTGTTTTTTTTTTTTTTTTTTAATTATCTCCCTCTCCTTTGTCTCTGAGAGAGTACTCCCCCTTCTCCTTCTGGGCATCCCCTTTCCCTGGGGCATCAAGTCTCTACGGGATTAGGTGCATCCTCTTCCACTGAGGCCAGAAAAGGCAGTCCTCTACTACATATGTGCCAGGGGCCTTGGACCAGCCCACGTATGCTCTTTGGTTAGTGGCTTAGTTTCTGGGAGTTCCCAAGGGTCTGGGTTACCTGACATCGTTGCTCTTCCTACGGGGTTGCCATCCCCTTCAGCTCCTTCAATCCTTCCCATAACTCTTCTATAGGGTTCCCCATCTCAGTCCAATGGTTGGCTATGAGTATCTACATCTGTTTCAGTCAGCTGCTGGTAGAGCCTCTCAGAGGACAGCCATGCTAGGCTCTTATCTGCAAGCACAACATAGCATCAGTAATAGAGTCAGGGTTTGGTGCCCATCCATGGGGATGGATCCCAAGTTGGGCCAGTCACTGGATGGCCTTTCCTCCAGTCTGTTCCATTTTTGTCCCTGCATTTCTTTTAGACAGGAACAATTCTGGGTCAAAAATTTTGAAGGTGCATTGGTGACCCCATCTTTCCACTGGGGGCCCTGTCTATCTACTGGAGGTGGTCTCTTCAGGTTCTACCTCCCCCTGTTGGGCATTTCAGCTAAGGTCACCCCCATTGATTCCTGGGACCCTCTCACATCCCATGTCTCTGGGACTTTCTAGAGGTTCCCCTCTCCTCCACCCCTAGAGCTGCATATTTCCGTTCATTCTCCTGGCCCTTTGGCCTTTTTCCTGTCTACATTCAATACCTGATCCTGAAATAGAAAGCATTTGTTTTTATAATTCTGAAGCCCATACATTCCTGACCAAGGTGCTGAAGGCGTGCTTTTGGGTTTGCAGGTGGCTTTCTTATCATTGTGTCTGCAAATGGAAGAGAGCAGAGAAAGAAAAAGCTAGCCCTCCCTGACCTCTTCATATCAGGGGCTCATCCTACTCCAAAGGACTTGCTTCATTATCTACACCTTCTAAGCTGACACCTCATATCCCATCACACTAGTGGTTGGATGCCCATAAGAATTTCAGTGGGACCCAGACATGCAGTCTGTGGCATTGTGGTAAGAGAACACCAGCTTGGCCAAGTAGGGAGGAGCCAAGCTGGCATATTTACTAAGGCAGAAATCAGTGCCACGGTGGACTTCTCAAGGTGGAAGGTGGGTTAGAACTAAGCAAGAGTCATGATCTGACATATTTCCTCTGGAGACAATGAAAATGCCTTGAGAAGAGGGAGGGGAAGAATTCAAAGGTCTTAGGACACAAACTGCCATGTGCTGTTTTCTACTCAAGAATCAATAAATCTTACAACATGCTCCTGGTTTGAACAACTTTCACTTCCTTGGGCAAGAATATTCTGGAAGGTGAAGTCATTTTAGTGTGAATCCTATGTCTGGTTTGATTCTTAGCATGTATATGTTTAGATATTTATGCCTTTAGTTATTTTTATTCATCTTTTTGATGTGTGTTGATTTTTGTACTTCCATCACCACAGGCTGATGCCTGTTTCATCTTAGCTGTGGGTATAGCAACCGCTTTCCCATCCTCCCATCACCCCAGGGCACCTACCCCTCAGAAATAGAAATGGAGATTTTAACCCCTCTTCATCCTGAACCATGAAGCAAAATTGTACTTTACAGAAATATTTCACAAGTATGTGGAAGTTAGAATTACCTCAGATGAAATTACTTGAGACCCCACCCTTGGACTTGAAGAATCTCTTCGAGGGGATGCTTAGACTTCTGCTTGTTATTTACAACCTTGGAAATTGCTGGTCTCAGCTAGTGTGTCAAGGGACAACACAGCGGGGGCCTCGGATCCTTACAAGTGTGAACTCAAAATATTGAACAGTCTGTAAAATTAACATTCATGACAACCCTTTCTGATGAACTGCATGGGCCGTGGGACGTGGTAGGGAAGGAAGAATGTTTTTTTTTTTTTTTTTTTGATTTTTTAAATAGGAAGAATGTTTTGCAGGAGTGACAGCATCACTACACATCTGGACCAAAGGGACGGAGGTTGCTCCTGCTAAAGAGAACTTTTTCTTTTTTGCATGGAATGGAGTAAGTAAATCAACTCGTTCAGTCAGCGACATGGAGCTAAAGGGAAGAATGAGATAGGTCATTTGTATGGAATGTGGTCCCTTCAATTGTTCCGGGAAAACTCTACCATTTGAAAATGTGCCACAAGTGCTCAAATCTGGGGACAGATACTGCTTCAGATAATCTGCCAGCCTATTGGTTAGGGTGACTATAGCTCTTGCCAGCTATTACCCAAATGTCAATGGCCTAATATAATAGGTTTATGTCTCACCTATGCAACAGTCGACTTGGGGTGTTTCCATTGGCAGATGAAGTTCCTCCAAAGGCTGGTTTAGGGGGATTTTTCATTGTTAATTTCCACCATTAGTTAAGACTTCCAGCTTCTGCACCCAGAAGGACACTAGGGATGAAAACACACACTGAAAAGAAACCTGGCTTGGATGTGACATGCAACACCTCCATGAACATTGCTTTGGCAAGAGTGACCACACTAAAATGCAAGGAGGGGCAGGTCAGATGGAAAATGCAATCCCCGTCACGATGGCTGTCTCCTAGTGGCAGCTCCATTCAGTAGCAAGAATTGGTAGACAGCTAGTTGCCATCACTACACCGTGCTCCTGGAGAATCACATCCTGCCTCCTACATTTTAGAGCACTCCCATGCAGCTTCAGTTCACACATCTAGCTCTAAATCCCAGTGTCTGAGCCATCCGGTCTGGGTATGGCTCACCGTGTCTCCATGAGCAGAGAGAGAATCAGAAGCCTTGGACTCTCTCTCTTTTCCATCAACCCAGTGAATGTCATGGAGTAGAGGCTACTTTCCTTTAATATCCCAAGTCTCTTCTGTGAGAGAAATCCTCTTGTGCACCTTGCCCCTGCTCCTAGGCTCTGTAATCTGGAAAATTCCCACCCCTCTCTCCCATCTTTTACTGGCACTTCTAAGGGGCATTGTTCCATTCTTGATTTTCTCTTTACGGTATAAATGACAAGTGTTGACAGTAGTTTGGAATTCATATATTATATAAAGGCTAGGATTATAATTTCTTTGGTATGCTAGTATGACTTTGTCAGAATTCTGCAAACTTCTCATATACTTGGATTGTGCAGGGGAAGATGTTCACTAAGTCACCCAGAGCTCTTCCCTTCACACACAGTGAGGCCAGTCTAGTTTGTTTGCTCATTTCTCTTCATGCCTCTGACTCTAAGATTAATGGAAACTGACCATGAGACTTTTTCACACAGGCTAGGTGGGAAGGTGGCACCCTTAATTTACTCTCAGATGCAGGGTGGAGTCCCTGTGCTTAACTGTGATGTCCTCATGGACTTTAGTTATGTAAGCATTTTTCATTCTAATCTCTTACTGTTTGTGGTCTGGCAGTTGGGTCTTAGTTTTAGGTCTCTATATGCTTACCTTTTCCTTACAACTCTCCTCTCTCTCTCTCTCTCTCTCTCTCTCTCTCCTCTCTCTCTCTCTCTCTCTCCCTCCCTCCCTCCTCTCTCTTTCTCTCTCTCTCTCTCTCCTTTCCCCTCTCATATATTAAGCTCCTCTTTTTCTTTGTTAAATACTGGCTTCTCCCACCCAGACATTCCCTGTGTAGGCATGTGACCTGCCTTCCTGTGATGGCAGATCAAAGTCCTGAGCATCTCCCTATGGCATAGTGGTAGCCTCCATCACCCCAACTTGTAATCTATTTGCTTTACTCAGCCAGCCCATAACTGGGAATACAATGCATGTGTTTTATTTTGGCTACTGTGGTATGACGATTATTTTGCTGTTCCTACTGGCTTCTGCCCAATCTTCATGTTCTGGGTCAGTGTCTCTGACCTTGCCAGACCTCAGCTATTTCTTCTTTCCTGTGGCTCCTATGTCTGAACCCAAATTTCTGGCTTGTTGTGATCTCTCAAATGTTAGATTATAGGTAAAATTTTAATTCATCTTAATTGCTTGCAAAGTGTGTCATTGATTACTACTACACCTAATGAATAGAAGAGTGCATTCTGAATAGAAATGTGGACGAGGCTGTGTGTGTGTGTGTGTGTGTGTTGTGTGTGTGTGTGTGTAGTTCAGGCAGAGCATAACTAGAGTTCCACAGGGACTGATTGATTTTAATGTTAGTCTTAGAAGCACGTTCATAGGGAGAGATGCTGCAGCAGCTCTTCTCAGAGTGACAGGCTCTGTGCATGGTTACATGCCACACAGCATGCAGTAATAGTCAATAAAACTTTTTCCAAATAAATGCACATGCCAAATACAACTTAACACAAAACAAACCATCAAAACATAGATACAACTGAACACAAACCATAGATATTCCATTGTCAAATGTGGACCACACTTTGGTAAATGAAGTAGGACTTCATTCCTATGAACGTCTTCACTGCTCTTATTTTATAGTTGAGCCAAGAGGGTGGCTAGTAAAATCTGGATTTATGGTTGGGTTTCATGTACTCTGAAGTCCTATTATACTTTAGCCAGCCCAAACTCAAACTCTGCTGTGATGGAATGTTTACTGCTGACGGGAATCATCCAGGCATGATGGGAAGGTCTGTGTAACTCAGGAAATGCTATACTCTGCTATAGCATTGATGCACTTCTGATCTTGGGAGCTTAGCCTACAGTTCATTTCCTTTTCCTGTCACAGTTTCCTACGTGTTGGGAGCCTCCCAGAGCCACATACTTGTCAGTAGTGACTAAGGCTCCAGACTTCGACCTTCTCATGCTGTCTTGTTTTACACATGACCTCCATGGCTGCTGTCATGGGGAAGAGGGATGTGAACAATTATGTTATTTCTTACCTAGGGATTATAGATAAATTTCCTGATTGATCTGTACAGAATATCCAAAACTGAAAATCTGCCACAGTGGTCTCTCCTTAGCTTTGTGTTTACTTTCTAAAGTTTCATTAAATTGTAGTTAATAAACTCTGCCATGATCAAATGTTTAATAACGCCTAGGTTTTAAAATTGCTTGTGGTTCTGAGTAGAGTAACAGTTCACACCACTTTGCTTCATCCTGCCTAAAGGGACCATTGTCCCTCTATGGATGTTCCATGCTGTATACACCACTCACCCATTAGTCACTTCCAAGCTGACTTGGCTATTATGCTGAATCAAGTAACTGTTATATAGCATGATATTATAATGCTTGTGTTATATACTCCTACTTCATTTGATCATGTAAGCACTGGGTCACTCACATTACAAAAAAGAAGGCTAAGTATAGTATAATAAGATATCCTAAAAGATAAGAGACTTCATTCTTATAACTTCTATTATAGTCATATTGTTATAGTTTTATTTTATTATATTTATATATTTTATTATTAGTTTTTGTTCCTAATTACTATGCTTAAGTTTATATATATTATATATAATAATATTATATATATTATTTATATATTATATTATTATATATATTATTTAATATATATATTAAATATATATTATTTATATATTATATATATATAGTAAGATACAATGTATCTTATATCTATATATCTATATATCTCTCATATATATACATACATATATATAAATATACATATATAAAATATAGTTTACATAGGCTTGGTACTATGCTTGGTTTCAGACATCAACTGGGGGTGTGTTGACTGAAGTCAGAAGAAGCTTTCCTTTGGCCCATTTCTCCTCTTCTCCATTATGAGAACTTGAGCTTCCAAACAGCACAGCGTTTTGAATCTATGGCAGGAAGCCTCAAAACTATGGAGAGCAGAGACTCTGCTGCCTTGTGGAGCCTGGTTTGTGTGTAGCACAGGTAGAATAGATTTGAAGTGCTGCCTTTGGGTGAATTAGTATCCAAACTGGCACTATTTGAAGTCCAGTTTCGATTTTCAGAGGGTTCAGTAGAGCTCTTAGGTCTTCTTACCAGAACTTACATTTTCTCAGTGCAGTCTGAGGTATTGTAACTTGAAGACGTAAGTACTATCTGAACATTTACCAGTCAGCCTTGCCAAAGGTGAGAATTCTCAGTGAGGACTGCCCCGCGGAAAGATTTGCTGTGGTAGCTATCCATTTGTGCCTAACACTCACAAAGCAAGCTGATCTTTCTATAAATAGAACTCAGACCTTTTTGACTTCTATATGTAGGCCAATGGGGTTTGAGTGGTGTCTTCATGAAGTTTGATAATACAAACAGATCTCACTATGAATTACTGCTAGGCCTACCTGACTTGAAGGAATTGACAGAGCCTGATTTATGGTTTGGGTTCCTGGCCTTCTCCTTGCCCCAGGGTCACACTCTGTCTTAGAGTAGGTATTAGTTTTAAAATGGAGTGTCATTCTTTAGTGCAAGGACATGGGCTTTCTGTAGAATGCCAGGGGCACATGCCATAGCTCTATGCATTGCAGACTCCATGTGTTGTCTTTTCTGCCCTAACAGGGACTCATGACTCCACCTCGGTTCCTTGTGTATTAGTGTCAACTTGGGTTGTGTCATAGTCTTAGAGCATTGAGGTATGTCCCTTTCTCTGAGGTATGCTTTCTCTACCAGCCTTTCTTTTTGATGAGTTGCTATATGAACACGAAGCTGCATGGTCCTCACTTGTGGGAACAAGCTTTTCATTTAGTTAAAGGGCTCGGGATATGAGACCTGAGTCATCATATCCCCAAAATCAGGACAAAAGGTCCTGATTTTTTTTTTTTTTTATTGAGAAGATGCCATTAAACCACTATCATCCACTCTTGTTTTCTAGCCATTGCACATATCAAACAATGTCTTATTAGTGTGCCACTTTTGTGCAGAAATGCAGAGATCCTGCAGATTCCATCCATGGTTGCTGCAGAAAAAAAAAGAATTGGGGTTCTGTTGGAGAAGATTTGAGCTGTTCTCTATTGACATGCAGCTACACATTCTGTAGCGTGGTGTTTAGCTTTAACTTAAATGTAACTGTATTTCCATACACTTCCCTTCATCCACCTTGAAACACTATGGCAGCAGGAGCGAGGGAGTAAGACAATGAGAATGTTGTAAGAAGAAAATAGAAATGGAGACAATAGTGGATGAATGATTATAACAGACATTTGGAAAACAAAAAATAGAGTGGCCTGGCAGCTAATTTACCCAGGCAGAGGAGTTATAATTTTAAGTGTTTGCAGAGGATGATAGCTATAAGATGTGGGTTGGTTTATTCTTCTGGAAAAAAAATGGCCAAGAGCTGGAAATGAAAGACCACAGGGTCTGAAAATAGGAGCTGGTTGACAGTCACAATGAAGTTTGAATACTGTCATTCACTCTTCACAATCATGATTCATTGTCTTAGCAGCAGAGACTATTTACAAATAATGTAAATACTGTCAAAATAAAATTGAATACCATGTAAACACAATGGAAATATGGGAAGAGGAAAAACAAGGAATTCTGTAGTTTGTGAGCATTTAATCCTTGTACAGTATAATCAGGAAAAACATATAAAGTCTAAAAGGGATAAATTCGAGGTGTTCAAAGATATACTTCAGAAAAAATAGGTAAACAAAGCAATAGCTGTCCGTGTTTTCAGGGCAGTACTGGAGGGGGCAGAAGGCACAAGAGAGCATTGTCTTCCTTTACATGCAAGATTATTTTAGATCATATATGCAATGCATTATTGACAATCATATCAAAGTACAAATAAGCACCAGTTGAAGATAAATATTATAATCACTTTCCTTCCTGTGATGGAGGCATTATGTATCAATGACATACACAAGCATTCATATCAGCTGTGGTTATCTGTTTAGTCATTAGAACTTTGCTGAGCTCTTTGTTCCTTTGGGAAGCCATTCGATTGGGTGTGGAGAATGGAGTTTGAAGAACTGTGGCATTCACAAACTTAGAAGGGGAACAGGAACGCCTTGGATAATCAATGGTATGGTAGATAATAAAGAGAGAATTTTCTCTTAATGGCTTTCAGAGGTGTATCTTTATCACAGTTTTCTTTTAGACCAACTTTAATATGAACTCTCTGGTTTGAGGGTCTAGTGTTGGCCATGGATGGTGTGTTACAAGTGTGTACAACAGAAGCTGAGCTGAAAGAAAGTCTGGGAAATTTTTCTGGTTTGGTCTTAGGCCCAAGGGATTATGATCTCTTGTTCTTTCTATACCATGTCATGGAAAATGTCCTAGGCTGGGCTGGTGAGATGGTTCAGTGGGTAAATGTGATTGTAGCCAAAGCTGAAGAACTGAGTTAATTCCTGGAACTCACAGAATCGAAGGAGAGAACCAACTCCTGCAACTTGTCCCCTAACCTTCACATGTGTGCCACGATACAAAACCCACATACCACACACTAAATAAGTAAATATATGAAAAAAATTGTTTAGATAAATGATGGTTTTATTCCTAAACAGGACCTTCTATGAAAAAAATGGCATTAATATGAGAAAGGCATGATAACCAGTAGGGAGAGGGGTAAAATAGAGGGAAGAGGATAACAGAGGGTGAAAGAGGTAAAAGTAAACAGAATGTTGTATATGAATATATTAAAGAAAAAGAAAAGTGACAAGAAAGGTCCCAAGCAGAAGAGAAAGAAGAAAAGGAAAGGAGATAGGAAGGGGGTGGTTATGGTGGGGCACAGGAAGAGAAGAGAGAGAGAATTGATGATTGTGAGTAGCAGCCACCCTATTTAAGAGATTGCTCAGGAGGAAACAACTGAGGGTTTTGTTTAGATATTCCTTTCAAATACTGCAGAGGGGCCTTTCTTCGTCTTTCTTTTTCATCTTGATGGAAATTTTGTTATTTTTACACTATGTATATAGCCATTCTGATGTCCTTTTGACAAGTCTATCACATTTCTGACAGGTACTTTTTTTCTCCCCTGGGAAAAATCAGAGTGGGTGTTGACAGGCTTCCTAGACGCTCTGCATGTGCTCAAGATTGTATCCCAGCCCAAAGCCTCTCTGGGTCATGGGACAACTGCAGAGGAGCTAATGTTGGGCTTTGGGGGAACTCGGCAGTGGGAACAGGGTTCCTATATGTTTTTTTCATGCTCCACTCTGTCTTATCTTCCCTTCCCCTATTTTATCTCACTTCCTTTCTGGGTTCCTCCTCCCATCAAACAGGGGTTTGAGGCAGCATGGCTTCTTTGGAGCTTGGTTTGTTCTATACCAGCCTCTCAGCAGAAACCAGTGTTTGATTCTTCAAAGTTAAAGGAGTACGCACAGGCTCTCTTTGGTAGCCTTTAATGGGGTGGGGACAGTGAATACTGGTGCTCTCTGAAGAACACAGCCACTGGGGGCGGAGCCTCTGATGAAAGGCTAAATACTAACTGTAGCTTTGGGCTCTAGTTTCCCTTGTTTTCCATGGACTGAGCAAGTGTGAGGTCCAGGGCAGGGTGGGGAATGAATCTTCAGACAGAACTCTCCTCATACTTGTCCATGCCCTTGAAACGCGCCAGGGGCATCAGATCTGTGAGATATTTTCTGATTATTCTGCTCCACTCCGACTGACCACCTTCTCATCTGAATTCTCATTAAAGCCCACATACACTTCTGGGACATGTAATTGTTAACAGGAGAAGCGGCCACCAATGATGGAGGGCTTACTATGTATCAATCCTCTTCTCTACGCACCGCTGATTGCCTGTGCAGGTAGGGCAAGGTGAGAGCTTCCGGAGGCTCACAGAGGTCAAGTACTCGGCTTTCCATCCGAGTCCTCTGCATTGCCTGAGCTTGTGGCAGGCACAGACTGTGTCTTATCCACCTCTGTGTACCAGTGCGTGAAACCACTGCCTTGTAAATGACCGAGGATGTAAGCGAATGAACTGAAGTCAGATGCTTGCTTTCTCTAGAGAAAAAAAAAATCGTGCAATTTGATTTCTACTGGCTTCTACGTCCCGTATTATGTGTTCAAAATCCTTCAAGCAGCCTCCTAACCTGTGAGTTGGTCCCTGAGGCCTGGATATATCTTTCTAAATGCCAGGATGAAATAGATTTGCCAGGGTCCCTGGAAGGGGAGTCCATCATCTGCTTCAGAGCAAAGTGTTCAATTCAACCTGGAGGCAACCCAGACTTGGTCTGGTTTATTCTGAATTCGTGATAGAAATGTTCCTGTCTGTCTTTATGATACGGCTCTTATACACTGGCCATTATGTTACCCATAGAAGGTGATGCCTGGTGGGATTTAGTCCACACAAGCCATATGCTGTATGTCTATAAAGCATGTGATTTTGGCTTTATGGGGTTTGAACTGGAATCAGTACAGACTTTCTTTCTTTTTTTTTTTTTTTTTTTTTTTGGTTTTCGAGACAGGGTTTCTCTGTGTAGCCCTGGCTTGTCCTGGAACTCACTCTGTAGACCAGGCTGGCCTCGAACTCAGAAATCCGCCTGCCTCTGCCTCCCAAGTGCTGGGATTAAAGGGGTGCGCCACCACCGCCCGGCTAAGACATGTTCCACAATACTTTCTTTTTTAAAGGAGGTAGCATAAGATAGCTGCCAAGCTCCATGTTTTAAGAGACACTTTATCAGGTGCATCTCAAAGACCTTCTCAGACCTCTCACCCACTTGACTTTAAATCCACAGATATTAGCTTGGACTGTGAACTTCATGGGTATAATCATATAATGTGTAGTCTTCTGTTTTATTTTTCAACATTAAGGTCACGAGATTCCTCCAGATTGTTGTAGTATATACTTGTAATTACTTATTTATTCTCATTGAACTTGAGAACATTCTGGTATAATGGTACTACTATTGTATGTGTATTGTGGTGCACTTATGCACACACGATATTGGATATATCTCTATCTCTGTAGGAATGGAATGAATAGATCATAAGGCATACATATATTCATTGTTAGTGAGTATTGCTGGCTTTTTTAGATTTTACAACTAATGATGAGGCAGATTTTACCTGTTCATGTCTATACTAACACCTGGGACATTTTTCTTTGATGGCAGCCCTTCTTGTGGGTACAGAGTGGCATGGCGTTGGTGATATAGCTTTCTCTTGGCATCAGAGCTGTTTGGAGAATTAAATAAAATTTAAAAATTAATATAGGCACTTAGAACCAAAACAGAATATAACACCTTTTGGCTTAGTAGAGGTCTTAAAATGTCAGTGATGTCTCTGGATGCTACTTTTCTCCAAAGAGTGTCAAACCCATTTGCTGATTCCCTGTTTCCAGCAAAAGCCATGGTACCGGGGAGGTTAGAGTGGTTCATGGCTACAGCTGGAATCCTCAGAACTGAGTGGTGGGAGTTCAGGGTTCCAGGGGATAAATGGAGAGTAGACAGTGCTTCCCACAACTGCTTCCCAGCAAATGTTTCTCTCCTGACTGTGTGCTGAGCTCAGAGCTGTTCAGGGAAATAACACGGTGGGTACATGGTTAGGACTTAGGGCTTTCTCCTACCATGATGTTCCAAGTGGGGGCCTGCATAGAATATGAAGTGTTGAAAACAGTCTGTTGGTATCAATGTAGATGAATGCATCTCATTTTGTAAAAGGTTAGAGGTTGCGAGAGGGCATCTATTTTACAAGCAGGCCATTCATGAGAACTGAAGCAATGGCCTGCTTTCCAAGGCTCCTTCAATAGTATGAAATATTTTATGTTCTTGGCCTTTCAAATGACTCTATGTTCTTCAGTGACAGTTGACTCTTGGACTTCTGGGAACAGGAAAGGGTATAAAAGCCAGCAGAATCAGAGAGTGAGGGTGGAGAGAGTAGTCAGAGAGAGAGAGAGAGAGAGAGGAGAGAGAGAGAGAGAGGGAGAGGAGAAGGAAGGAGGAGGAGAGGGAGTAGTAGGATTGGGGAAAAGGCAGAAGTAGGGTCCAGGAGACAGAAGAAGGAAGAGTATGGTCAGAGAAGACGGTTGGTGTAGGAAGAAAGAAGATTGAGTACAGCTAGAGAAGAGAAGAGAGGAGGAGGAGGAGAGAAGAGGAGAGGGAGAGGAGAGGAGAGGAGAGGGAGGAGAGGAGAGGAGAGGAGAGGAGAGAGAGAAAAGATTGAGCAGAGTGAAAATAAGAGACAGTTTAAAGCGAATTGTGCTAGCAGACTGAGAGGACATTTGGGTGAGAGTTGAGCCAGGAGATTCTGGCTGAGCCAGAGAAGACATTATTAGGAGACAAATAAAGAAAACCCACAAAGCGGTAGTTAAATAAAGGAGTTGAGAACAAAAATAAACATTTAAAAAGCTACACCTTCTTCCATGGGTTTCTAGGGCTCCTACTCTCCATGACTTCCTTCGATGATGCATGTGACCTGTGCCTAGATGGACGTACTGCCCTAACTTATCACATCATAGGCCTATTTACATTCTCACACATTCTGCCTACTCTCGGGCCAGCACAGCCTTGTACCTTGCTGCCTTACTGCATAGGGAATTCCTTCCAGGAGAACCTGGTATGGTAGTTTACTAGAGCCTCCATTTAAAAACACTGTAAATATAGAGTGGTTTAAATAACAGAAATTAGTTTTCTCACTCTCTTGGAGTCTAGATGTCTAGAATAAAAAT
Organism: Mastomys natalensis; assembly: GCA_021653895.1. Taxonomy (NCBI): domain Eukaryota; kingdom Metazoa; phylum Chordata; class Mammalia; order Rodentia; family Muridae; genus Mastomys; species Mastomys natalensis. The sequence continues at coordinate 279,240 of JAJTUV010001522.1, read as the reverse complement.
ATTGGCAGGGTTGTTTGTCTCCAATCTCTCTTCTTGGTTTGCAGATGGTCACCTTTCTGTTCCCTAACAGTCTCCCTCCATTCATATCTGTCCTCATCTCCCCTTCCTATGGAGTCAGTAGTCACACTGGATTAGAAGCCACCTGTGATCTCATATTTCAAGTGCCTTCATCTTCAAATAAAGTGACATTCCTAAGTGGTGACGCTTAGGGCTTCGGCATATGGATGTTTTAGGGGAGGGACAATTTAAGCCCTTTCTGTGGCCCATATATTTTCTCTGGAGGTGACACATCTTGAACATGATTTTTTTTTGTTTGGATTCCATGCACTTGTTTGTGTCTTTCCCCTAGCTGTACACACTTCCTTTAATCTTCCCTGCCTCTCCACTGCCTGGCAGCTCAATCCCCACCCGCACGGAGCCTTCTGTCTTCATAGCCCATGCTTGTCCAACGCCTAACATGCTTCCCGTCTGTTCCACTTGGTTGAACACTTAATCTCTGCTTCTCTTGTGTTCACTGCCGTTTTGCCCAGTGTATTGTGTCTACTCTGCTTGACTGTGTGCCTCTTGTGGACAGAAGTCCTGGCTTTCATTCTCCTTTACATCTATTTAGTGGTGGACGCGAGGCTAGTAATAAATAATATTGTTGATTGATTAGAAACTGACTTGCGTGGGCCCTGTGAGGCGCTCCTTAAATGCCAACCCCAAAACCATCCTGGGTGGGAGGGAGAGTGCTGTAATCCCCTAAACAGTTGAAGGAGCCTCTGGCTCAGGCATTTTCACTTTAAGAGGCAATGAATTCAGGGACCTGGGAAAGGTTTAAACATGAGTCTTAAATTATTTGCTCAGCTTTGATTTTTATTTTACAAGATGCCAGGGCAGTGCTGGGAGCTATTTGCAGAAGGGTTGCGTGAGAGAGATGAAGAGAGACTACAAGTGGATTTACCCAGGTGTTGTCTCATAGAGAAATATGTGTGCACTGGGTAGGGGCTTCTCCAATTCGGAAGCATGGAGAAGTCTGGATTCTGCCCCCGGGCTCACTGAAGGGAGATTTGATTTTTATTCCTGCAGTGTTGTCCCTCTGCTGGGATGCATTGAGCTAAGCCACTGTCAAGTATAGCCCCTCCGAGGAGGACAAGGAAGATCAGCTATTTATAGTCTGAAGTCAGACTCGACCCACCTTTTCAGCCTGTAATTTACAGTATATGATGAGAAAATGAACTTCTATTGCAGCAGGAATGCGAAAGGACAGGAGGCAGATTTTCAGAAACCTGGAGTTTGGCTTATGTGCTTATGAAATGTCTATGAAAAATGGCCGCTTTGCTTTGCCAGAAGACCATTCCCCCTGGTCTGCAGTGACTTGTGCCCCAAATGCCCATGTCTTGGACTCTTAGGGACTGGTGGTCTTCTTAGATGTATGTGTGTGGAAGGAGGGAGAGGAGAGACAGGAACAGATGCATACACACTCAGTGGTAAAGACAGCACTCTGAGTTTACAGTCACAGTCATGTGATTTCCTAAAAGTAGCTTTGTCTGGGGCTTCAGGGTAAGAGCATTGCTTTACATTGATCACTTTGACCATAACCTTGGCTATTGTTTGGACTAGAGCACTTGCCTTAGTTTGAAACCCCACATGAAGTTAATTTTTTGACCCTCAACAGACAATTTCTGGAGTCATTCAGAGGATACGTGGAACTTAGTGTACATTTAGTCAGTACTTACCATAGGTGAGCACTGAGCAGGCTGTGGAGGTGAGTTATGTACCCATGGTTCCTGTCTTGGATTTAGGGTAAGATTGTCACCACCCCACAACTCACAGACTGTATCCATCTACAATGCCTGACGTTTATTCAGGATGGTCACTTTGGGCTGAAGTTGCAACTGGGAAGCTCCTAAGAAAACCCTTGTCTCCTAAACTTGCAGAGAAGATATGAATGCATGTGAGATTACTTGCCAGGAATATGTCAGGGGAGGATGAGCTGAGACGAAGACAGATACTGCATGACTAGATGCAGCTAAACACTTGAAAGCAATGCTGGATGTGAGGAGGGAGAAACACATGCACACACATTCACGTGTACATGTGTGTACATGTACACACATATGAGTGTATGCAGAGATTATGTGTGTCTGAGAGAGAGACAGAAAGAGACAGACAGACAGACACATAGATTGATAGAAAGAGAGAGGGAGGGGGGAGAGAGAGAGAGAGAGATGAGAGAGAGAGAGAGAGAGAGAGAGAACTCCTGGAGATCCTCTTATGATAGTTGGTCTCACAGTTTTGCATAGAAATTTCATCTTTGCTTTACAAATCTTGCATTTTGTTATCAGGTAAGAACAATCACAGAATTACTGTACCTTCTTGGGAAACCATTTCATTTGGGTTTGGTAGTGAGCATCTTTGCTTCTAAGAATGCTTTCCCCTGAAATATCATTTTCTTAGGTTTATTTCGACGGGTTGGTATTTATCCAAAGTAGCTTTCCCCCACCTTCCAACACACACTAGCTCTGTTTTGAGGTTGCCTCATGTGCACAGAGTATAATCATATTTAGTTTTTCTATCCAGTCTGACAATCTGGATTTTAATGGTTGAATTTAACCCACTAAACTTTATGTAATGACTGTTATATTTGGATTTATGCTGTCAATTTTCCCTCGCTTGAAATTCTTCCTCTCCTTTCCTACTTTCTATGTATATGTATAGTATTTATTATTCCTATGCCCTTTACTGATTCACCGTTACCTATTCATTTCACATTTACAAATGGCTAAGAACTATTTTATGTAAACTTTGACCAACAACATTAATCAATAGTTTCTATAATTATCATGAACAAAATAAAGAATTTAGAAAGCCTTAAAAAGTTCCACATCATTTTGCTCAGTACTTACAGTTCTACCTTGATTTGTGTGACTCTGACATTAGTCACATTTTTGATATTATATTGTTTTAGAGTCATACACAGTGAATATCAGAAAATTATTAGGAGCATCAATAGAGGTCAGAGGCACTTCTCCTAGCAATGAACATATTAGTCGTTATAAGTTTGGATGACATGATTAAAAAACTTAATTTAGTAGAGGAAGCTGGATAAGCTGTCACACATCAGCCCTCCACCTCCTCTCTCTGTGTCCAGCATTGCTATAGAACAACCTCCTAATGAACAAAGTCATAAATGTTTAACTTTAAACACCAGGAATTTAACTCCAATGCTTCAGTGCTCCTTACTGTGTGTCTAGCTCTCTGCTCATCTTTTCCCTGCCTTTTCTTCTTACACTTTACTATTCTGGCTTCAACTTCTCTTGTCTTAATTTTTATTGTTTATATTTAGAGGAAGAAATGATTCCTTTAACAGATTCCTTAACAGGCTAATAAAAATTATTTAAATTTGGTACTTCTTTGTCAAGTGATAAGTTAGAAAGGTATAGAATTATATGTGAACCATTACTTTTTTTACTGAAGCCCTTTGAAAATGATATTCTATTGTCCTCTCCCTCCTACAGTCTCTAGTAAAAAGTGTTGGTGATATTCTTCTCAGGAAACACACCTTTTCAATTGGTACTACTATGCTTTTTAGTAAGTAGTACAAAGTGACCTGCTAATTTTATTTTTCATTAAACTTATAAGAACACCACTCTGAATTTTATATGAATGACTTTTTTTGGCATCAGCTTATGAATTATGGCACAGCTCTACTGAATTATTAAAACATAATTTAACTCATAATTTTTAGATAAATAAAAGTTAAGATTTGAATATTTTTATCCCCACCTCCAACAAGTCGTGTTGCAAATTCCCCATGGTTTAGAAGTGGAATGTTTACAGAATCATTCATTTTTTTTTAATTTTGGAGATTTGGTATCATTTTCAGAAGCTTACTTGTGTCAGAAAGGGGTGGGAGAATGAGAAGTCTATGTACTTTGATTTTCTTAGTATAAGTGATAGACTTGAGTACTTGTGATCTGAGGGGAAAGAACCGGAAGAGTCTGGGGTGGGTTTGGATACATACATTGAAGACAACGTGAAATGATGTAGACTGTGAAACTTGGAAAGGTAGCAAAGACCTCTGAGATGGGGTTTTATATTTTCTGCCTATGATTCTAAAGCTTCTAGATCATTCTTCTGAAGGTTAAATGAATTCAAACCACTCCTAAAACTCCTATTATCCTGGCCTCAATCACGCTCCTTGATAACTTTTTATTGCACAGCTCTAAGCTCCTGTGTAATAACAAAAGTGTTTTGATTACTGCCAAGACATGACGCTAACCAACAGCTCTCTAATTGGACTTGAGAGCCGCCCAACAAGAGGAAAGCATGCATGGTTCTAGAATCAAAGCTAACTACTACATGCTAGTAAAGTTGTAGATATTGGAGGAGAATCTGTAACCACTGTTTTACTAAATGAGCACACTCCCTAACAACAGTTTATAAACATCTGTCCTTATTCCCACAGATAACTGTAGTTTTCACCTCTTATCAAGGAAACTTCTCTTTACAATAGAGACCACTACAGAAAACCACAACCAATCAAAATGCAGGATTGTAGAGCCTAGCCCCTATCTATCTATCTATCTTATCTATCTATTTCTATCTATCTATCTATCTATCTAATCTATCTACTATCTATCTATCTATCTATCTATTCCCTGTTTAGGTTCAGCAGTGTCTCAGAAAGACCTTGGCTGATAGTATGCTTTGCTTATCAAATACACATTCTGTGGGCAATGAACACATGTATTTTACCTCTATGGCTTTCTGGTTAGCTCATCCACTAGAAGAGATGTCTCCATATAACCATAGATGAATATGAGCAGGATTTATATTTACACTGACATGAAAATTGCTTCTAAGAATTATGAGAACTGTCTCTGCTAGCCAGGTGGCCTTCAGGTCTCAGAGCAGCAGAGGCAACTTTTATAGCATGCTTGTGAACTTGAGGTGGGAGTGAGGATTACTCAGGCCTCCCCATTTACTTTTATCTGTGTGAGAACTGAAGAACTCCCTCCAAATATTGCACAGCAGAGCTCAATAGACAGAATTGGGGAAACAGTTTTATTGCAGGGAGAAGGTACTCTGTGATTGGTTCTTAGATATGGGCATTGGGTCAAACTAGACCTAGACTTATGTCCATTCCTACCTGGAAATCTCTGGGAAAGTATTCACTACTGCCCTGCTCTTGGAGAAGAGGATTGTCTAGAAACTCTTTAAAGATTGTCTACCATACACATTTCGAGTCTCTCCAGACAGAGCCTTCTGGTCTACCATCTCCTTCTCTACCTACCATTCAATCACTTGACTGCACACAGATCCTCCTGGGATATACAGAAGCCCACCTGGCCCAAAGGAAGAAGGATTAAATATCCTCTGCTCTGAGATCATAATGTGCCTCTAATCACTTTGTGATGGTCACTCTTCTCTGAAAGAGTCATACAAAGTAATAGGGAGAATCCTGTGAATATTCTAAACTCTGGCAGACCAGGCAGGTATTTATTTGGAAGGCAAGAGTCTGCACTGTATAGAGCTCCATTAACTCAGGAATGCCTTATTGTCTACCTGAAATTTAAAGCTGATAGCTGGGAAGGATCTTTCCTGGAGATCTGATGAGATCTGAAACAAAAAGAGGCCCACGTCATGGGGCTATAGACCTACGCAGTGCCCCATTAGAAGACAGCCAAGCAGTTTGTGCATTCTTGAGTGCTCAGTATGGCATAGCTCCTCACCAGCGTTGGATATGTCCCACTAGAGACACTTCATCCTCTTGACAGCTCCCATGACATAGAGTTTGTTCTCTAGGGAAATCTATGCCTTGGCCAACTACACATCCCAAATCCTGGGCATGTCATCTTTTTTTTTTTTTTTTAAATTATGGATTTCTCTCATGACAATGGAGGAGCGAGCATTCACTCTGCAGAAAAACCTTCATGTTGTAGGATCCTTATGTGCTCTGTGTGCAAATACTGAAGGTTCAGGCTCACCCTCTGCCCTGAGAATTCCTGATGGGAATGACAGTGTGAAAATGCTAAGCCTCCTGCCAGACAAATTAAAGGCTTTGTTCTAAGAGCAGCAAAGACCCTTGCCTACAAGAGCAACTTCCAGCAGCTTCCCGGGCCTGGAATCAACATGCAGAGTGAACTACCCACAGCAGCCTGGGGTATCGTCTAGGAAATTTTATATGATTATTGGGGTGGGATCAGACCCTCAGCAGCCCAGCGCCCTGCCAGGCCCACTGAACAGCCACCCCTGTTTCTGGGAAAGACTTTGCACAGCAGCCGTTTTCTTCTCTTACTGAGCTGCAAATGCTGCTGAATGATGGGCAGGACTGAGCAAACATACCAGGACCTGGATTCTTTGGTTCTGCTATGAGTTCTGAAGGGTCGAGATGGCCATCTAGTCAATGTCTGATATTCATGTGACTGCCACCTTCTAGATTCTTCTAGTGTGTATCATGCAGATTTATCCTGTGGCTATAGAAACACATTACCTTGCCTCAAAGATGCCTAAATCTGTGGATCAGCCAGAGGAATGGAGGGAATGGAGGCAGAATGTGTGTTCTGCAGTGCAGCGGCTCAGTCTTTTTTAACATATGTTCTTTTGGAGAAACATACATCTTGAAAGTTCTTTTAAAGTTTGTGTTTCAAAAGGAATAGGAGTGTTTTTAATTTTTTTTTTGGTTTCCAAATATGAAATTATAATATTGAGTATATTTTTAAAAACCTACAGATGTCCTCCCTGAGATGTTTAAAAATCTTTTTGAGGTATAACATTCACATATGATATAGTGGATTTCCATACAACATGCATTTGATTGAACACCACCCAGATAGCTAAGAAAGGGTTTTAACACCTCAAGAGGCTTTGCCACTGTCCTTCCAAGTCAGTTGTACCCTGATCCCATTCATACGGAATATAACTGATTTGACTTATGTCTATGCAACTTCTCTTTGTCTGCCCTTGAGCTTCATATACACAAAGGTGTGGTTTGTCTGACTTCTTTAACTCCACTATGGGTTATAGCACAGAGTGTATAGATGATCCTTGTTCTTACAATGGGGGACCCTTCTCAGAACTCCCTTTGTGTTGAAAATATCCTAATGAAAATGAACTTTGTTATCTTAACCCCATCACTGGAACTAATTGATGGTAACTTTGCAGTCCAGTTGTTCCCCCGAGGTCCCGTGACTTGCTGGAAGCTACACTTCACTGCCTCACTGCCTGTCTGTGCCAGATAGAGACAATTATACATTATATTAACAGGATTGGAAAAAGTAAAAATTCTACTGAGTATGTTTCTCTTTTGCACCATCATAAGTCACAGTGTGTGAGTTGAAGCATTAGAAGTTGTGAACAGTCTATGGTCAACTCTTCTTCATGCTCTGGTAGTATTCCAGTGTATAGAAAGCCTCACTGTGATGTATCCATGTCCTCCTTTGGGATCACTAGTATGGTTGGAGGTATGCATTGAAAATTACCACTTTTTCTCCTCATATTAGTTAACACGGGAGCCTTCGTTTCTATGAACACAGGAACCAGTGCATGTAAAGCCACTGTTACATTTCTTGATACAACAAGAATTCAGTGATGGAAACCATGTTTGCCAAAGGAGCTGAGGTTCTTGGGATGTTGCCTGGGTCTACCAAGGCTGGTGGAAGCTACCTTTATGTCCAGGATGTCAGGCTTTGCATCAGATTGCACTGTCAGAAGACCACAGGGTATATCACAGGGTGTGTGGGAAGATAAAGTACAAGGAGAAGACAACAAGATGGGGATGTGGGGTTTCAACTGCAAGAAGCTTGGAATAAGATACTTTAAGTTAGTTCCCAAGACCTGCATGTATGGCATGTGTACTTGGTCAGATATGCACGTTGCTGGCTTGAGTCACTGCAGCTCAGAGAGATGGTTTGTATTAGAAAGTTATAGAAAATGGAGAGAACAAGTTTGAACTGGCCCTCAATGTGGTGTCTATATGGTATGGACAGGAAGATCTGAAGAAGGCCATGAAAAGGGGCAGAGCTACAGTTGGTTTGGAGGCTAACAAAACCCCAGACTGCCACCATCTGCCGCCACCACTGCTATTGCAACCAGTGAGTTTGAGCCCAGTGTCAGGCACTCTGTCAAGCAGATGAGGGTATGCTCATGTCCTCTCCATGTGCTACAGTACAGTTAATCCTTAATATGAGAAGACTGAAGGTCAGGGCTTTTGAGCACCTCATTGGGACTCTAGAGCCTTTTCCCCACTGTGTTCTTTCCCTTTGAAGGAATGGAGAGCTAACACATTGTTTGCAGCCCCATGAGCTGCTAAGGTAGCACCTCTGGTGGTAGCTATCCCTTCCTCCTCAGTGCCTTACAGCTGGACAGACTCCTAGTTCAATGGACAGTTGTTTGAACTGAATTGTGCTACAGGCCGGTGGATGTGACCATGGGAGGGCCTGGCTATGGCTGTGCTCCTAACCTGTGTGAACTTTTGCCATGTTTGTGGAAGAAATTGAAAGCCATACCTTTATTTTGTGTTGAGGGAAATAATGGAGACAGGTATATAATGGAATGAATTATCGCCCCCCCACCCCCTCCCCCCCATTTGAGTGTTAAAGCCCTAAATCCTACTACTTAAGAATGTGGTAGGGTCTATAAAGAAACTCTGACTCTGTTGTTGTAAAAAGAAGTGATTAGGACAGAGAAACAGTGGGAAAACCGTAGGAACACAATATGAACACAGTCATCTACCAGCTAATGAGAAAGGCCTCAGAAGTCAACTGTGGTAACACCTTAGCCTTCTCAGGAGGAAAATTTCTGTTTAAGCTGGCGAATCTGTACTACTTCTGTGATGTCCCCAGAAAACCAGTGCAGCAAGCTACTTGTGTCACTTGAAGCACAGAGAAGAACATTAAAAAATGTAATAATAGCAATGTTAATCTTCATTGCCAATCAACCTCACAGCTATAAACGTTCAAAGGCCATTTTGTGGTGAAACACCTTGTGGGTGAAACAAGATGGTTTCTTTCTTATCAGGAGAGCTGCATTTCTTTTGAAAATATGTGCCTGGCTCTGGCAATATTCATTACTGAATGCTGCCTGACCATGCTAGTTCATCTATACGTCAGGCTAACAGAAAATAGCTCACCTTATTTTACCTGTGTATGCTCCAAGGACTTCTATTGCCCTTTGTCCTTTGTCACCAGGCTCAGGGAGATGGATTGCTAGGAGGCAGAGCTACAGGAGACCTCAGGCTCCTTCTTTCATACACATTTGGAAAGGAGATGTTTCTGGATTCCAGGGGAGCCTCCTGCCACCTCACCAAGGAGATAGATCACACAGTATATATATCCGGGAACCATCATAAACGTCTCAGTTTTTGATGCATTTGAGTGACTTACAGAGCCAATAGCTTTGATCAAGTACCCAGCTCCACTGGATAAATAGAAAGATAATGAGAATTGAACAGCAGGAGACTGGGAGTCTGTGCCTGGGAGATGACAGGATGGCCTTGGGGAAGGTGAGGCAGGAGGAGCTGGTAGCTGCTGTTTTGCTGCTTTCTGAGCTTGCTGGGTAGTCTGACTTTTCAGGGTCACAAAGTAGAGATAACCTTTTGCCTAAAGGACTCACGTTTTCTGAACATGGTCAACCCTTCTCTTGGGTGAGGCTCTCTCCCTCCAAAACACTCTCATCTGTATTCATCCTGTCCTTGTCCTGGGAACCCCATTGACAGAGGTGCAATAAGTGACTGCTCACTGATGGGTGATAGATGCCAAGATAGTGAAGGGATAGGGCCAGGAGTACCTAGGTCCTCTTTTCATATCCACTGGCTTTCTAGCTGAGGACAGATGTACATGTGCGTGTGCATGTACGTGTCTGTGTGTGTGTGCATATGTGTATGTAATTCATTGCACAAGAAAAGGATAGAGCCAAGAGGGGTGCACCTAGGTCCTTCTTTCTATCACTGGCTTTATAGCTGACAGAACAGGGGGAGCACTGGGCATCCTCCTTTTGCTTTATGGATTATCCCTCTCTTACCATTTTCCTCTTTGACTCCCCCTTTCTCTTTCATTTCTCTCTTCCTCTGTTACTGTCCCCTGTTTCTTCCACCTCCTTTTCTTCCTCCTAGTCTTTCATGTAGCATAGTTATTCTTTCCTTCTATCTTCCCCTGTTTCATTCTTCCAAGTTTTCACTAGCATGGTTAATTAAATATCAATCTAAACTAATATTTATCGAGGATGAATATTTAATACATTGGTCATTGCTTGGCTTGGGGGAACTGAAGAGAGATGATCTTGGCTTCACAGAGCAGAAACCAGGAGAAGAATGTGGATGGTGACATCACAGGGGTCAGAAGAGAAGATTGAATGGTCTGCAGAAGGCCCAGGGAATATTGCTCCTGCATGTCTTGACGGTCCCAAGGCAACTGAGAAGGAGATAAAATGACTACCAAATGGGGATCCAATCAGTGCTCACATTACCCAAGAGGCTGTGGGAGGACTGAGCTTATGTCTTAGGCATGTTGGTTACCTCATAATGACTCCCATAGTCCATCCGACTCAGCTACTGTTCCCTAGACAGCTTGGGGCAAGGCTGTCTGTGCAGAAGGACTTGTATCTAGATAAAAACCCACAGCCTAAAAGAACAGCTATGTGTTATATGTTATGGCTTGTTGTGTGGAACCTTTTTTGATGACAAAGGGAAGAGGAGGAGACCCCACAATACCCTAACCTAGGCCAAGATCACAATGGCTGTAAATGCAATAAACACGAGTGGGCATGGAGAGAGGTTGAGAGTATGAGGCTATTCCATTTACACTTCACTGTGGGACATGAAATGCCTTTTTCAGCTCCTCTGGTATGACTACCACAACAGGTACATGTGTGCATTCATGTATGCATACATGTGTGTGTGTGTGTGTGTGTGATATTCGTTGCACAAGAAAAGAATTGATCTAGTCTAGGGGCAGCAGCAGGCCTTTCTTTATGTGCCAGAAGTGACATTTAACCTGACACACTTCAACATGGTTACCTACCTCAGTATGATAAGTGCCAAAAAATTCTAGATAAAATTAGGTAGCCTTATTTCCTCTCGTCTCTCTCACATTCTCCTGTACAAATCAGAACTCCAGGGAAGTCTTTCATTCAGTTATTCAGTCAACAAATATATATTTAATGCCTATTAGATGCAAGCTACTTTACTATGCAGAAGAAATATAAAGATTAATAGGAAGTGACTTCTGCCCCAAGGATTGGTATGCCAGGCGAGGCAGACTCATAAATAGCAGAGATGCCAGACCATGACTAGTAAGCTTGTTGATGTTGTTGAAGCAGGTAAGAGCTCTAAGCAAGCTGTGTTATAGCTTTATAGGGTCCATACGATGAAGGAAAATTTGTTTAGGGGAGGAAGTGGTATTTGAGCTAAGCCTTGAATAATGAGTAGGATACAAAAAACAGATATTGTCTTGGCCTTGCAAGTAAAGGGAACAGCATCATAAATGACTCTCTAGAGAAGGAGACTAACACTGTTTCCAGGGATTAGTGAGTAGTCCAATTTGTCTGTACACTGTGTAAGAGGAAAGATAAAAAGATCGAGTCCAGGCTCTTGAATGTCATGTAGCAGTCTGCCCTCACTTTGGTCACCAGGGTGAATGTGAAAATTGCTAAGATGTAGTTTGATTGACTGGATGCTTTAGAATAACCATTCTGATCAGTGCTATTGAGTAGAGGAACAGAACTTGGAGATGGTAAACACATTGGGCAGCTATGGGGCATTCCATGTTAGGAGTTCTGACCTTGAGCAGTGACAGCCAGGTAGGACCAGGTGCGTAGATTCTAGGACGTGGCCTCATCTCAGGACTTTTCACAATGCTCCTCGGACAGTGAACACAGGAGGGGAAGAAAGACAGAGGCATTGAACTTGAGATCAGACAGGGTGTGTACAAAAGAGGCTCATGGGATGTGAAGATTAGTGGGACCGGATATCATGCAGATCCAACATGGTGAAGTTTGAAGGATGAGGTGTGAACAGGCCCCTATAGCCAGAGAAGTCTAGGAGATTTATGGAAGAAGAGGAATTTTGTGAGTGCTCTGATGGGCCTTGCTCCCTCAGATGGAAGTGAAGTTCTACTAAGGGTGGAAACAAGAAAGGTAGAATCAGAGAGATGTGCTTCAAGACAAGACAAACCTGGGCTGAGGATCAGCTAGACTGGAGCAGTGTTCTGAGCCCCTGCAAATGGGTCTGTGCTGTGAGATGCTGACACTTCTCTCTGGAGTTGCCAGCATCTTTCCATTATTGCTTGGACTTCATGACTCTCTTGTTCTCAGAAAAGAGAAAGGAGCTTATTAAGTGAAGTGGCTGCCAAGTGTATTTTAAGATGAACAAAGCATAGATCACTTTTTTTCCCTCACCACATACCATACATAATTGTATGAAGGGCAGGATTTATTTGGTTTGCATTATGATTTTTCCCCCAAGCTTAATTACAGTGTTAAAAAGGCAACTCCAACTTGAAAGGAACAAGCTCCACGGTCCCGGGGACCAGCATGACCATTCTGGATCTGAAACACCATTTCTTTGTGAAAGGAATTAATTGTATATGAAACTTGAGAGCTTATGTAAAAGCACATTTTATGAAAATAAACTTGAACAGTCATTAAAATGAATAGTTGTTTTAAACAAGACTCTAACTCCACGGAAGTGCCACGGAATTTTAGATGCCTCCTTTATGGGCTTTGTTTGGAGTTCAGCTCTGCATTTAGTAAGACAATATCAGGGCCCCAGAGCTAACTCTTAGCTTATAATTGGGAACCAGATGTATAATAAAATAGTAGATTAGTAGGGGATGTAATAAATTGAAAAAGCTTGTATGGTGTTTAGGTCCAAATAACTTCACAAGTAAGTAATCCTATTTTTGGGGGGAATCCAGTACATTAGTAGGAAATGTTGTTTGGCCTCAGACCAAGAGGCTGATGATGGAACTTTGGCTTTAGATCGGGACACTCCCTGGGCAAAGTATAAGTTAGAAATGTGAGGGATGATCCCTGCTTTCTCATCCTCTGCAAGTCACAGGAAATATCTCTAGCTTAAAACTCTTCACATTTTATGAAGAGTTCAGAGATGAGGCTTTTTAGCTGGGACAGGCTTTCAAAGTTGAGCTGAAACAATGTACTTTACTGGGATCCATCAGCATAAGAACCTGTAACTGGATTTCCCCCCTTGGTCTTGGTGTCTGGGGAGTCTACAGAGTTGATTGTAGCAGCAGGGGAGAAGATTTGGGTCAGAGAGCTTTACTCTTGGTAGGCTGTGCTTTACCCTGTCCACTATTTTTGAGAAGGTGTTTTAAAACAACACCTTAGAGGAATGTCAGTTTAGTTTTTGATCTGGAGCAGGTGGGGAATTAACATTCTTCTGTGGTTGGAACCTGAAAGCTTGGTCCCCAGTCCTCAGGACAATGCCCTTCTCTTCTCCACACCACACTCATGGTATCTCTCCTCTGAGTCATGAGTATTTATTCTGACCTTAAGGCCATGCTTTCTTTGCAGTGGAATCTTACAGTTCCTTAAATGAAAGCCTGCAAGAGAGGGAAGAAGAGGAGGGGCCCCTGTAGATGCATGCAGAGAGGTTCAATAATCCAACTTCCTTCCAGCTTTACACTGAGGTCCATGATTAACTTCTGAGCATTGACCTGATTCCCTGCCTTGGGGGTAACATTTTTGTTTCCTATAGAGTTTGCCTGAGTTTTCAGCAAGGTGATTCCCTCCCCTTGCCCTCTCACCCCATTATAAGTAAGGAGAGGGAAACTGTAGTCTGGATATAGTATGTGTGAAAAGAGTCTATTTTCAATAAAGGAAAAAAAGACACATAGAGGAAGAAATTTGGCAGCTCATTATTAACTTTAAGACATCTGAAGTCTGACTTGCAGCTGTGATATCAACAATGTCCTGGACACTAAACATTTATAATCTAGGTGATAAGAAATAAAATGTTTCAGATACAAAAACCAAACCAAAACAAAAACCAACCCAACCCAACCCAACCAACCAACCAACCAACCAACCAACCAAACAACCAACCAAACAACCAACCAAACAACAACCAACCAAACAAACAAAAACCCAAAGCAAACCAAACTAAACCAAATCAACCAACCAAACCAAACCAAACCAAACCAAACCAAACCAAACCAAACCAAACCAAACCAAACCAAACCAAACCAAACCAAACCAAACCCTGAGTAGTAGGATTATTTACTTGTGATGTTATTTGGACATAAACATTATACAAGCTTTTGCGATTTCTTACAGCCTTTACTAATCTACCATTGGAATTATACATTTGGTTCCCAATTATGAGCTAAGAGTTAGCTTTGGGGCCCTCATATTGTCATAGTAAATGCAGAGTTGAACTCCAAACAAAGCCCATAAAGGAGGCATCTAAAATTCCGTGACACTTCCGTGGAGTTAGATCCTTGTTTAAAACAACTATTCATTTTAATGACTGTTCAAGTTTATTTTCATAAAATGAGTTTTACACAGGCTTCAAAGTTTCAAGGCAAAACACAGGGAGCGTTAGACTGTGCTTACCCCTGTGCCGCTGGTCAGGTGCAGAGAAGTCGAAAATGGAAGTGTCGCGGGGCCTTCTCCGTGTTCTCCATGGCAGCAGTTCTTGATGAAAGAGAGTCTATACCGTTTATTGACTGTTCATCGTGGAAAATGGATGCATACCAACTCCTTAGAAATTAAATACCCTTTGCAGGGAGGAATATCCAGGAAGGGAAGCTTATTGGCTAAACCCTGAGAGCTTCTAGGTACCTCATTACATGGAGAACTCTGTTCTGGGCTACATGATCACAGGACACATTTCCTATATGTGAAGTGTGGCACAGGTTCCAGGCCAGGAATCTGGCAGAGAGCGGGGACCTGCCTACCGTTTCAGGCAGGTGCTTGGTGCCGGATACTCTGAACCTACTCAGCCTACCAAGTTTCCCACCCACACTCAGATTCAAACCAGTGCTCACCTGGTGTAAATGGTGACGTCAACGGCAATTAGAAGTCTCCAGAATGGTGGTGCAAGTTAATCAGTGAGGGGAGAGGGGGTATGTAGGTATCTAGGGCCTGTCAGGGCAGCAGAAAGACCCATCACTGGCAACACTGAGCGTGACAGGGGGCTGCTCGAAGGGGATTTCATAGATGTCAGGGGACCAGTGAATAGATCCTGCTCCTCTCCTTTGCGTATGTTCATTTGCCAACTTGCTTCTCGCCATCCTCCATGGAGTAAGTATTTGTGCACAGTGGACGGAGGATATCAGACATATCCTCTTTGTAGTCTTGCAGCAATTACAACCTAGGTTTCTGTGGTGACAAAACTGTAAGGTAGCTCTCCCTTAGCTGGAGTCTGAAGCTGAGACCCATATACTCATGTCTAGCTTCCTAAGAACAAGAACCAGGTCAGCCTCATCTTCTGCATTCCATAAGGAAGCACCTTCTGTGACATGTGGGGCATGACCTGTGCTTGGAAAGATTGGTGAAATGATTTATTATTGTTATTATTAGTAGTATTAGTATTATTAGTATTCAGAAACACATTTAACATTCACAGTACTGAAGTGCATTTCAGTCTGGACCCCAAAAGCATAGCTGGAAATCCAGGGTCTTGACATTTCTCTTCTTCTTCAATGGCAGTGCTCAGTGAATCATTTCAAATCCATTAACGTTCTCAGAATGACAGGAGGAGAACAATCCTCCCAGTGAACACTCTTAGGGTACTGTGACCGAACACCATTTCCTTGAACTTTGCACCTTTTTCTCATTTTTTCATATCCTATCAACTGCAATTCCTCCTTGAGGCCAAATATCTGTGTTTCTTCTCCCCTCCCCATTACTTGACACAAAAGCCTATAGCAACGGCTTGTAGATACATGAATCACATACTTGTTAGTAACACTGTGTGACTCCACGTTCAAGAGGTAACATGGAAAAAGTTGGCAGTTTTTCTGAGTTTGTAAATCTAAAGAGGTAACTGCCTTCAAAACAGCGGGAGTGGGAACCAGGGCAGGAATCCTGGCTTTGAGATCTGGGCCATGCTAACTACCTTTGTTACCCTTATCTAATAAGGTTTTTCAAGTGAAAAGTGTGTGTGTGTGTGTGTGTGTGTGGCCTATGTGTTTGTGTGTGTATGCCTATGTATGTGTGTATGCCTGGTGTGTGTGTGTGTGTGTGATGTCTTAAGCAAACTGTTTTTCTGTAGAAACACAATTGAATTTGAAAATTTAAATTAAACACATCTTCTGCAGGAGCACATCTGTTGCACAGAATGAAGCCTATTCCATCAATACCATTGCCTGCAGAGCAATGAAGCCATTCCTATCTAATTCCCAACACAGGAATGAGCATAACAGCTCAGCATTAAATATTAAGGTCCCTTTTTTTCTTCCCATTTTGCTGTTTTCTTTCAGAGAACACAAAGAACACTGACATATTTTCGGGAGCTCAGGTGGATAGTTAATGGACTGGAGAAGCTTTCAACTCAACTGGAGCGATACGTAAAGAGAAAACTTAATTTCACTCAGGATTCAGTGGGTTAACTGGGTAATCAGGGAAGATGCTGTATCTCAGAGCATCTAGGATGCTACTGAATTTAAGATCCTTTAGTTTCATGCACCTCTAAGGGGGAAAAATATTGCCAATTAAACTACGCCATAGAGCTTTAAAACTTAAAAGTATTATTTTATGCTGATTGGAAAAGCTCTTTAATGTGTATTTAGCCTGATCTACATATATTAAAATGAACATATAAATGAAATAAGTTGGCTGGGATGTTTATTCTTCCCATGACAACTCTTTATATGAGTCTTTGACTTGGTTGGTCATCCTTGTAGTGATGCTTGCCATAACATCATCAAGAGCATATCCTGATTTCTGGTCTTCTTTTCAAACTCTGAGCCCCACTGATATGCCCCAGAGAGGAAGTTCTCTTAGTCTCTTGAGTAAGAACTCAACATTCATATTCATCTCATTGTAAAAGCTTGTTGGATGGAAGACCAGAGTACGCAATCATCTAATCTTGCCATTAGACCAGCAATCAGGTATATTATATGGGTAATCACCATGTCATGACTTAAACATTGTTTGATGATGGTTCAGGATGCCATCACTTATATAGCACTAGGCTACCTGGTAATCCACTCCCTTCCCTTCTGGTCTCAGACAGTTACCATGAATAGAACAGTCTAAGGTATAACTCAGTGAATTAGATGCATGGATGCTGCTGCTGTGATGGTTTGTATATGCTTGGCCAGGGAATCACACTATTAGGAGATGTGGCTTTGTTGGAATAGGTGTGTCCCTGTGGGTATAGGCTTTAATACACTCATCTTAGCTGCCCGGAAGCCAGTTTTCCACTAACAGCCTTCAGATGAAGATGTAGAACTCTCAGCTCTGCCTGTACCATGCCTGCCTGGATGCTGCCGTGTTCCCACCTTGATTATAATAGACTGAACCTCTGAACCTGTAAGTCAGCTCCAATTAAATACTGTCCTTTATAAGACTTGCCTTGGTCATAGTGTCTGTTCACAGCAGTAAAACCCTAACTAAAACAATAACTGTCATCTTAATAGTTAACTACTGTATGGAAATAAAGTAGAAGAGGCAATAATTACACCCAACAAATAGCAAAATACAGTTCAATGAAGATCCTATCTAAATCGTTTCTGTTTGCCTTTGCTATACTGGCTCCTCATACCTCATCAGCCCTGGCACATGTCACATCATGTTTCTTATTCTGGTGGCTCCTGTGACTTTCTTGAAAATAGCAGCCATTGGTCTTTGTAACTTCAGTGCATTGCAACATGTCCAGATCGTGGTGGACATTTGTGAAAAGGCTGTGGATGGAGAGAGCAGGACGGGTAAGACTCAGAAACAGAGATGTGACAGCAAGCTTGAGGAGTGATGGACTCATGCTGTGTGAAGGATCTACGAAACAAGTGGGGGAAAGTTACCACCTCAGAGGAGCCGGTGCCAGGACACGGGGAGCCTCCAGAGCAACCAGAAAGGATATTATTTCATCATTTGACACCTGATAAAGACCTGTATATGACCCAGCATGGATGCTAAGTCACAGAAGAGAACATAGTAAGATGAATTGGTCAGTATTAACCACATACCAGGTGAGGTAATAGAGAGAATCTGACACACCAGATGCTTCTGTGAAGTTGGTTGTTTTCCTCATTGTAGGTCTGTCCATTTGTTTACATGTGGTTTCCACTAGAAGTAATGATGGAGAGCACGTTCCAGGCACCGGTTGCCCACCATTATTTCTTTAAGGAGATTGCATTCTGGTAGAGGAGAGACGGCTGTGCATATTGTACAGACATACATGTAAATTTGGATGTGTAAATATGGGCCATGTATATAAAGCAGAATATTCAGTCTTTAGAGTAATTCATGGAGAGTGCTATGGACACTCCAATAAGAGAATGATCAATTTTACATGGATGGGTCAAACAGAATTTCACAGAACCAGGATGATTTTTTTTAAATATTCATGAGTAAGATAATTGTCTTCTATACAAGTGATTCCCACAGAAGAATATGCGTTATCCCTTGTTAAAAAAAGGATGGTACTGGAGCAATGTGCAGCTCCTGGAACTCACAGCAGATGCCTGCCATTGAAGCTGTTCTGGAAACTAGCAGTAAAAATAATAGACATCCAGACGAACACAAAAGCCTGACTTATTTACCTTGGCTTGATGTACCATTTTCCAAACTCGCTGTATGGCAGAAAGCGTATTGATGTCCTAATGCCTTTACACCTATTACTATCTTGTACCTATTAAAACCATTTCAGAAACATGGTGGATAGCCTGGACCTGGTAGAGGTTATCTGAAGTTAAGGGACCACAATGGTTTTTCTGGTTCTGATGATTTCCTGTGTGTGTGGTTTTTTTTTTGTGTGTGTGTGTGTGTGTGTTCTCATGAGGATTGATTTTTGCCAGATGTGTCACATGGATACTTTCAGTATCCAAATGTCTCTTGATAGACACTAACAAATATGTAGTTTATGTTTCAAAGGTTTATAACTTTGTGTGGGGATGTTACACTTGCCAAAGGAGAATAATGTTTGCAGCATAAGTCAGAGACTGTAACACACACACACACACACACACACACACGCACACGATACTGTATCTCAGAAGTGGGAGGACGAGTTCTAGGACATTTGGCTTGTAGCTTTCTTAGATTTTAGCTTTATCTGTAATTTTGGTGCCAATGCAGAAATCACTTGTCAAATTACCTGGAGATGTTTTCCTTTTAGCAGCTGAATATTTTCAAAGCCTGCAAGCAAAAAAGGACCCCTATTGTTATAATGAAAAAGTTCAGCTTTAAGTGAGGAGTAACAGCCAAAGCTCACCAATAAACCAACTCTGAGTGTCTGCTTTGCTTGGAAGGGTTGAGATGACTGGTTTCTAAAAAAAAAAAAAATTAGATTAATATATATCAATGATTACCCATGAATGGGGTTCAGTGCAGTATTTCAATGCACATATGGGGTGCATTGATCAAATCTAGTCTCTTCCTATCCACTCCTGACCCTCTCTTATCTCTTCTCAACTGATACCAATCACTATTCTACCTGTCTTTGGTTAGTTGACTGTCAGCAATGTGCACTGAGATAGGCCTGTCCAATGTATCTTCAATGTAAAATCTGAAATATTGACATCAGATTTCCAGGGATGTATTTTATTTCATAAACTCCTAGGTGACAGGTAGATCTATATCTACTGCTTGATTGGCTGAGAGCATCTTTGATATTGGCCACCACCACTCTTCCCCTTGTAGATGTCTATTTCCTTCCTTTCACTCCAAGAAGAAACCATAGCAAAGCACAGCAAACCCCGGTAAGCAGTGCTCAGACCATCACAAGGATTGCTTTGAACCAGAGAAGTAGTTCCAGGGCTGGCATAAATACTATGTCTTCTGTGCGTATTTGGTAAAGAGAAGGTTTTGAGAGATATTTCTCAAGTGAATGAGTGAGGGGTGGATGAACGTCTTTCCGCTCACCGAGAGGAGTATTCAGACTTGAGCCTTTTAACAGTTGTGAGGAAGATCAGTGGCATTCTGAGGCCAGACAGTAGGCAGCCCTTGATTTCCAAATGCGTCAGAAACCTGCTCAGATGCCACTGTGCTAAGTGCCTGGGATAGCTAGACCTGAAAACATTTCCTTTCACCTTTCTTTGCAAAGTGCTCCCCTCTGCAAACCTCTAGCCAAGCCCCTCTGTCTGGGAAAGGTGCCAAGAAGGAGGAGTCCACGGACAAAGCTTGGAAGGCATCTGAGAGTAATGAGAAAAACACATCTCGCTGCACACATGGCTCCTTCTGCTCAGCTTTGCCTGTGTGAGCTTGTGGAAGAGACTGAAAAGCACATTCTTTAAAATCCTGGCCCTTAAAAGGAATGTATCTTGGGCTGAAATGTCAGCTTGGCTGTGCCCCAAGTACAGGACAGTTTTTTTTTTTCTTTCCCAAATCGCTTTATTTATTTATTTTGGACATGATAAAACCCAGCCCCTTCCCCTCCACTCTGGAGATGGTTCATAGAACTGATGAAATTTCAAGCTGTCACTCAGCCAAACTGTATTTGATTTTTATCACAATGCAAATATTTTTAAAAATTGTATTTCTGTCCTTTTTAAAGAAAAAGCCTCCTTTGCAAACAAACCCACCTTAAAAATCTTGTCTTATTCAGAACTAGTGGCATTAGCTATATATAAGTACATCTTTCTTCTGGACCTGGGGTCAGTGGAGTGACATCCATTTCTTTCACCTTTTAAAAGCCGATCTAAGTGTCCACCTCTTCTGCCCTCAGCAGGCGGGGCCAGCAGCTGTGGGTGGCCAGAACATGAGCTCACTGCCTTGCCTCACCGCCTGGCTCTCAGCTCTCTTGCAGAACTACCCTTGCTAGTTAAATCTGGGTTCCTGAGCTTCATTCTCAGTAATTTATGTCATCTTTGGAGCTGCTACACATCGTTCTTTAAATGGGTTCCAACTTGTTTGGAAATTGGCTTTACTCACTTCTGACCTTAGAGAAATCCCTTGAGTTAATGTGCCTGATGGTGCTTTAGAGTTGCCTGGAAATTACTTTTTTCCCCCTTCCTTGCACTTGGAAGACCCACTGTCTCTTCTAAAGAGAGGGTTCTCCCTGATTCTGTTACCTCTTATTGCAGAGTTTCAAAGTCACATATACTTCTGACATGAAAAAATATCCTTCCTTCCTGCACTTGGAAAGACCCACTGTCTCTTTTTCCCTGGATTCTGTTACCTCTTATTTCAGAGTTTCAAAGTCACACTATGGGCTTCTGAGCAAGTGAAAACAACAATCCATCTAGTAGCTTTCAGAAAGGAATGACATTTGCCTAAAAAAAAAAAAAAAAAAAAAAAAAGAAGAGATAAAAACCTACTATGTATCTGCTATACTTAGGGCACATGAAAGGGGGCCCTCCACTGAGAACAAAAGCTGCAGTTGTTCATTCCTTTGCTTGGGTCTTCTATGTCGTACGAATACAGGATAGGCATGGCGTAAGGCATGGGGAAAGTAGGGTAACTACATCCCTATGTTGGTCACTGTGTCTTCTGATGGTGAAAATGGCCATGTGTAAACATCCTTGAGACTGAAGTTAAGCTATTGTTACTCTACTGGAGATATGGTACCAACTGTCACACATGCGTGCTAACAAAGGGTCTGTATCCTCCAAAGACCCTGGTTTCACAGTCACCTTGTGATTCTGACCTCTTCCCACCCTTTGTGGGCTTTTCTTGATGATTATAGGAAGCAATAAGCACAAAGTGAGGTCCAGTCTATCATTGTTGTAGGAGGTGGGCTACTTTACCCCAATGAACACATTGGCAACCTCATAAGTATTCATGAAACTGTATTTAAAGCCCACACTCTAGATCCCACCTGGCTGCTTCCTTTCTTAGGACAGCCCACTCCAGTCTTTCCTTGATGTGCATGATTTGTGTTGCTAAATAAAATTCTGCTTGACAGGCTGTGCCTCGCAACTAAAGTCTTTCCATCGAGTAGAAAAGACCTGAAAGAACCTATGCCCTACCCCAGACCCTCAGATAATGCATGGCCATCCAGTGTTTTCTGAGCACCTGACCTGGCTAAAGCCTTTTTCAGGGCATGAAGAGGAAGGGGACAGAGAGAAGAATCATTATAGACTCAAGGGACTTTACAGTCAAATAAGGGGGAGGAGGTTCATGCAGAACAGAAAACATTAGTCGAGGGCGGGGCAGATTGCGAGTTGGGGTGTCTGTTCAGAAAGCCACAGCCCTCTGTTTCTTCTGTGTGAGGGTAAAGTGGTTCTAGGGGTGTTACTGGGCTTCTTGAAACTCTCAATTTATAGCCACTCCTGACAGGGATGACCAAAACAGAGAACCGAAACTCAGCCCAACAAAACAGCAACAAAATAACAACAGCATCAACCAAACAACAGCACAACTCTTAGTTTCTAGATATAGGGACTATGTTTCCTCCTTGTAACTTGTTTTGTTCTTGTAACTTTCTCTAAGCCAGATTCTAGCCATCTCTGCTTTCTTTGTTCCTAAGTGACTTTGATTTTCAATACAGTTACAAATGTCTTGGGTCTTTTAATGTAATGAAATAGCTTTTAAATAAGGGCAGAGACACTGGGAAAGAGGCCATGACAGATTTTCACCTTTTCTCCCTAGCCATTAGCCACTAGTCTGTGTTTGTGTGACCACTTGAGTGTTCCTGGTCGGGAAGAGGGGGGCAGGAGACACATCTCCAGGAGATGGGGAGGATTTTCAGAAGCTGAATTCTGGAATCTTAGTGTTAGATTCCTTTGGGTTTTCTGTAGAAACAGCTTTGTGTCCTTGTGCCCAGTGGTAGGCTGTCATAATTTCAGTTCTCTCTGATCTCGGAGTAGGTGGGAATTGCCAGGTGGGAGGGATGCTGGTACTGTCCTGGAAATGTCCTCTGAAGCTGTCCTCTGAAGATTTTCATTTTTTCTCTCTGTTTCATGCTTTTCTGCTGCATGTATGTGCACACACTACCACTCCCTCCATCCTTCACCCTCCATTACCCAGATCTACAGAGAGGGAGGGGAAGGGGGAGAGAGGGAAAGAGGAAGAAAAGGAGGGGTGAGAGAGGGACAGAAGGGAGAGGGAGAGGAGAAGAGAGGGAGAGGGGGAGAGAGGGAGAGAGATAGAGAGGGAAAGAGACAAAGAGAACAAAGGATCTATGTGAGGTATTCAGCATAACACAAGGTGGCCATGTAGCTATTTTGTAAGAACATGCAGCATTGTATATGGCAAAGTCTTGGCCTGGGGATGTGAAGCTTCCCTCTTAGTTCTTATTTTTAATCCAGTTGACCTGGATAAGTTACTTCCTTCTTTGAATTTTGTGTTTCTCCATTGTACTACTTGATGCTTAACAATATAATTTTTAAGATCTGTTTATGATTCCAAGTACCTTTCATTCCATCATTTTGATGTACTCTAGTATGATGCAGGGATTATAAATAAATATCTACCAGATTTTAATTTCTCTAGGCCTGTGGTAAACAGGGAATAGAGACTTTACTATGAAAATCATGTCTTGTAGGCTATCCAGTACCAATGCTGAAAGGTAAGCCCAAATATGTGTCCCATAATTAACTACTTCATGAAAATCATGGGATTTAGACTATAGCATGTCACATGACTAGGGCATGGAAGAAAGACAACAAGGAACCAGGGTCACTATAATAAATGTCCATGTCTAAATTATAATTTATATAGATACATAATTTATATAATATAAAACTTGTGATTAGTCCAGGGACTAATTTGCCAGGATTAGTTCACAGGGTTGGCATGAAGAACACCTGATCACCTTTTTTCAAGCTGAAAAATAGTGAAGAACATTTTCCTTTAATATTATTTCTCTTTCAGGAACTTCTAAGTGCCCCAGAGTGAAACATACCCAGGAGAATCATTTAATACCCACTTAATCGAAATCCCAATGCTGTTAAGTCTAGGTGGAGAGCTGGTGACACCCAAAGGATACATGTGTAGGGCTTCTTCAGAATGGTCCTCAATCTCACTTTCAGGAGATGGATTATACACACTACGAACCTTGAGAACATGCAAATAAATATTTCTATTTATAATGTGAAAGTCAAGAATGGTTTCCCAAGTCGACAGCCTAATTATGTGATTACTGAAGACTACAGTCAAAATGTAGTTCTTGGGGGTGACTGTGTCTCATTCAGTCAGGTTACCTCAGCCATCTCATTATCCTTCTGTTTTATGCCCACATGACTCTTCCTGGAAACTTATTTGGAGTCTCTTACATTTGAGATTGTTCCAGTGTGGCTTCTCTGCCCTTATGAATTATCCATCTATTAATCTACCCATCTACCCACTCACCCATTCATCCATTTCTCCATCCATCCATCCATCCATCCATCCATCCATCCATCCATCCATCCATCCATCCTACCCACCCATTAATCCCTCAATCCATTCAGCAAGCACATCCTGAGCCTTTACTCTCTGCAAGGTCCTAATCTAGGAGTTGAAGATAAGACAGTAAGATGGCTGATTGTTTCTACCCTAAGCTTTGCCACTGCCTTTCTTCTGCCAAATGGAAAATTAAAATGGCTATAGCTTTTTTTTTTTTTTTAATTCCTCTTTCCCTAGATGTAGATGTCAGCCCTAGAATCACTGGATCAGTGAATCTCAAAAGTGCACATCATCTTCCAAGTCTAAGTAAGTCTAAGTCTAAGTAAGATTCCTGAGACAAGCCAAGTCATTAATAACCAGCAATGTCAACCACAAAACCAATCTGATATCAGACTTGAGGACTTCTTTGTTCTACTGGACTAGAATCCAGAAGCATGTCTGGAGTAATGGGATACTCTCTGACAAGAAACAGGCAATGCCATCAGAGAACAGAGTCAAAGCCAGGAAAGCTAGTTAGATACCATGAGTGAGAATGATGTTCATCTCACACCCCTCTTACTCAAGCTTTGACTGTAGCTATAATTTACTAAGTTATGGAGGTTTCTAGTGTCCTTCAAACATTTAAACCAGTTTGAGATGGGTTATTTTATTCATGGTTGGACATGCTTTATTAGATGAAGAGGCAGCAGTTGTGTAGCTGTTAAGAGCTTAGCTGGGATAAATAAGAAACATGGATCTAGAAGGGCAGAATACTTGGGTTTGAATTCTGTCATCATCTACCAATTATAGGATTTCCTGTGCCTCATTTTCTTCACTCATAAAATGGGAATAACTTTTCTTCCTCAAAGTAAGACAGATAGGTACCCAGAAAGAAATTATGACTAAGAACATGGAAATTCTTAGAAGGGTGCTTGGCACATTGTAAATCTCATATTGACAAAAGATTGAAAAATGGTTTAAAACAACAACAACCATTGGTTGTTATTCTATAAGAGTTAAGAGAATCCCTTCTGGCTGCTAACTCAATGGCAGTATGGGACTGGATAATGGTAATACCTAATACCATCATGACACCACTAACCTGAGAGAGTTCTCAGTACTAACTGTGAGGACTTTTTTGAAAAGAAATGCAAATCTTTTGTGATTGTATACAATTTGTTTTCCAGTGGTTCCCCAGATCAGCTCCAGATCAGTTCTGTGTAGCTAATCTATTATAGCATTGATGAAATAGCATCCTATTAGTCATTTCCTCTAACCAATCAGGTTTGAAAGGTCCTCAAAATGTACACTTCCTTCCTCGCAGAGTCACATGTTCTTGACTCCTTAAGTAGTCTACATTATTGGTACCATTTTGAACCTTCTCCTCAGCTTCAGACTTGATGGTGATGTCAGTCACTCCATTGCTCCTGTTCCCTATACCCAAGGAGTCACAGAGAGCAGCAATCAGTTTTCGTTGCTATCACAGGATACCTGATATAAACAACGTAAGAAGAAAGATTTATTCTGGCGCATGGTTTTAGAGGTCTCAATACATGATGGTGGGGATGGAATGGTAGGGAAAAATAGATCAAATCATGAGAGTCTAGAAGTGGAACAAGAATGCCTGTAGTGTGAACTGGGCTTCTGCTTCCCTATTTATTTCAGTTTTGCTCAGTGATATTACTTAATGTTGTCACATTCAGGGTGGGTTCTCCCACCTCAGTTCCTCCTCCTTGGAAATGTCTTCCAAGGCGTATTCAGAAGTGTGTTTAAATTGTCTCTTGTCCACCTATCAATCCAGCCAAGAGTAACTATCACAGAAAGCTTAGGGTCTCACTTCCTAATTGTTCTAGCCTGTTTCCTGTTCTCCACCCACACTGTTCCTGTAAGAAGGATGTTGCTTTTCTGCTTCCAGAGATGGCCTTGGGAAATCTCTTCTCACCTCTATGGCCAGATAGATCATGATAAAACAGATTGATAATGTTCTTCCAAGATCTGAAAGTTAGCAGGATGTTTTATTTTCCTATGCACATTAAAACCTCACATTCTTATCCTGGATTCTCAGGATTTAGCTCTGATGAGTTTTTCACACCCATCTCTCAGAACTTCCCTTTGGATTTTCCATATCTTGGTCCTTTGCTTTGAAGCTCATGCTAAGCTCACCATCAGACATGCCCACTCCTCTGTGATGGTGAAGAAGGTAAGTGCCTGCACCAGGATGCATGAGTGCGTATATTAGCTTCATAATCTGAGGGATTTCTGATGTTAAGTAAATTACCTCTTGATTTCTTTTCTCTTTAACCTGTAAATGGCATTAACAATTATACCTACCTAATGTGACAGGGGGAAATTGGAGATTTTCACATAGAGGATTGAGAAAACCATCTGACCTCCACCAAGTACCTAGTACTTATTAGTTGTTAGTACTCTCACTAAACTACCTAGTCCATGCTAGTTGTTAGTACTTGCATTGATCTTTTCCATCTTTCTCTTTGTATCCAGAATATATATAGGAGAACTCCAGCAAGTCCTTCATCAATAGCTCTTCAGAAGTCAAAACTAAATTCAACATTGAATCTTTCCATAGGATTGTCCTTGAAGGTCTGTGGCATGTTTGCTTTCTTTTCTTGTTATCCTGTTTGTGTTAATAAACTGTCTGTTATCAGAAGGAAAACATCTAGATGTCTTCTTTAGCACTCAGAATGATGATTAATATGAAATACGTGCTCAAGAGCTTTTTAATAAATGAATCTATGATTCCTTACGACTTTTCTTCAAAACTGTAATAAACTAAAACTTTGTGGTCAGCTGGAAACAATCAATTCAGATGCTCATGTGGAGTCAAGAGATTCCTGTAAGTCCCCTAGACAAGGAGTAAGGAAAGATTCTGATTCATCAGAAAAGCACCCAGCATGGTGGTTCTACATATATATTCACTACTACCCAAAGCCACCTATGATAGTGAGGATGTTTTAGGCAACCAGCGAGGACTCTTACCCAGCTGTCTTAAACAAAAAGGGATTTTATTTTATTTTAGTTTTTATTTATTATTCCAGACAAGAGGTTTGAAGATAGGATTCTTTCTAGCTAGTAAGTTCAGGCACTTGGCTTTATAATGAGGACACAGTCGCTTCTCATTCTCCCATTTCTTGCTGTAGGATCTGGCATTATCTTCAGTTTTTTCCTCTCAAGACAGCCTCACAGCAGTTCTTAAGACAGAGAAAGAGAAGATGTGTTTATTCCTCTCAGAAAGAAAACACTTTACCCAGTAACTCCAGTAGATTTTATCTTATGTATCTGGTCAGAAACTGATACAAGACTGATATAGGAGTCACTAGCAAAGGATAATGCAGTCTTCATGTTAGGTTTAACCAACAAGGACTTATTTGCATCTAGAGGAGGAAAAATAAGCACTGGAATAAAATCAAGGCTTTCCAAGCATGAAAGAAGAGGACAGCCACTAGGTAGGTAATCTCAGATATCGTTTAGAAGCTCTCGTAAAAGGGAGAGAGATGGTTCCACATTATCTGCAAAGACATCATACCTATTCAAATTTTATGTTAAAGACAAATAAAAAAACATCATATTTACATGTAAATCAAACTATGATCCAAATGTGGGCTAGCCTTTAGGTGAAAAAAATATCTCTGCATTTATCATAGAGGTTTTCCAGCTCAGCACTTCCCAACTCTTGAAAATTATTCAGTCATTTGAGCCTTCAGGGTAATTGCTTATGATCAGAGATAAACAAACACATTTGCTCACATAAAGCCTACTTTTACCCATTATAAAGGCATAGCACTAAAGCTCTCAGCCCTGGTGGGTCTTCTGATTACACATGAGCCAACCCTTCAGTGCTTTCACTGTATATTAGAAATAAACAAAACCAACCTAAGAATATCAGTGAAACACTGAAGCCCTGGATGACTGAACTTTCTCTGTCTCCCCAGCATGGTACCTCCTGTCCCTGGGAGTCCCTTGATTGGTAGCCACGTAGATACACTTTCAAGCTGAGGCACATTTTGTCTTTATTTTTGTTCTTTGACCTTTGATCTCTGTATGTCTGTACCCTTTAGTCATCCTTCAAGACCTGAGACAATGTTGTATTTATAAGGAGGTTGATGGATATGATCAAATTATGAATTTTCAAAGAATAAATTAAAAAATATTTTAAAAAACAAACTAATTTTTTTAGGCTTCCCAGGCAGGTCACATGCTTTTTATGTGCATTCAGCCCCAACATCCAAGTATCCCTCTACTAGAACCATCATTGTGTCTTGTTGTAATAACCCAACATCCTAGAAAGTAAGTATCTGAACCAGCCAAATGGCTTTGTGACTATCTGTTGTGTGTTTCTTACCTGAACAGGAACATAATGGGGTAGGGATGGCTAGCAAGTGGTTTTACATATACTCTTATAGTTTTCTTAATAAGTCAGAGATAACTCAGTGGATGTGTTACTTATTGCCCTCTTTTAAGACACATCCCAATTTGAGTCACAATCTGATCATTTATGAACAGATTAGCTACTTGCAAATGGGCACATTCCTGCATATTTACCTTGACATATATGTCCTAATGGCAGTGAGAACCATTAGTGAATTCATTATTTTTGAATTCAACTTGCACTGCTACAGCTAAGGTTAATTATTGATTTGTTTTATTCTGTGATTAAAGCCATTAGCTACTATTAGCAAATGATGATGTTTATGCATGTTTGAATATCAGTGGGCTTGTTTTCATAGCAGGGGCCCAGGCTAAATGATTGCTCTATGGGACTGAAATCTACAATGGGGGTTCACAGAGTCACTGAAAGTAACCAGTGGTTTGTCCTTGTGATAGAAGAATAAACAGAATCTGATTGCTTCCACTAATTATTCTTCTTGAGCGGAATTTACCTTTAATTAAACCTGGCCTCTGTCCCCATCTGGTTTTGGATGACCAGACTTCTGATAGGAAATAGAGAGTCTGAGAGGGCTGCTATCTCCAAGGACTACAGACCCTGATTTTAAAAATGGGAAGTAGAATAGGCTTTTGCTTTTTGAAATGGTTGGATATGCAGCCGAGAGCCCAGAGCTTGGCTTCATCTGGGCATAGTCCTGCTGATGAATGGAAGGCATTGCATGTTGACAGCCTCTCTGTGTAGGTCATACTTTTTCTGGCTTCTCCCTTACTGGGGGAAGGTTGACCTGAGTCTACCTGGCACCACTGCTATTGAGTTTCTGGATGCCAGTGTTCAGGGGGCTGCTCCCCCGACCTTTGTGAGTCGGATGTCAAAGGCCTGACGTTCTATATCCAACATGGAGTCACCAGGGGCTTGAGATGGCATGAGGGCTTTCCTCAGCCTGTTCTAACTTTGATAGTCTTAAGTCATTTCTAGTCTTGTCTCTGACTATAACCGCAGAATATGGAAAGAGGCAGGAAGATTTCACGGGAGGCTTTCTGGATTTGGTCTAGAGGAGTATCTGTTGTTTCTATCTGTATTCTCACTGGCCAGAACTTACATAGACACAACTGTATACAGAAGTGGGAAATGTAGTGACAGCCCAGTCTAACAAAGGGAGAATCAATTTGGAAAGTCACTTAGCTAGGGGTTGTAGTCTCTTTTAGTCTTTAAAACCTGGACCACTTTCTCGGCCTGTCATTTCTTTCTATGATGTTAGAGGAACCGCCCATCCGAGATAAGCTCACCTGAATGGTCCTTAGATTTCTCTAGAAAGCACAGAGATGAGAGTCTGAGAGTAGTGACAACTCCCTATCTCAGCTCCAGCAGTTCTAACACAGTGGGGCCCATGGTAAACATTTGCTGAGTGAATGACTGTCCAATTGAATGATTTTTGGTGAACCGAAGGCTCCTGTCACCTGGCTTTGACATATATTCCTTTTAGAAGGCTCATCTCTTTACCCTTTTCATAAGCCTTTCCGATGGTTATCTACAGTTCATCTTTCCTTGCGAGACGGTTCAATTAAGACACCTCAAAATGAGTCCATGAGTTGAAGGAACAGCCGGCTGCACTCTGATTAACTTCCTATTCATCAGTCACGGAGATGTATGATGAAAATTCCCAGGGCAGGCAGGAAGGAGGGCAGCCACGCTGGAAGGAGGGAGGTGGCAGCTGGGAGATCAGAATTTGAGGGTATAAAGAAGACGGAAGAAGATGACAGGAGAGGGATCTATGTTCCTAAGAGAAGCCCCAGCACATCACTTGAGATATGAGTCTTCTTGGAAACGTGTTCCGGATGCCTTTGTAATTCAGTATCTGATTCTAAAGTTGTATTGAACTTTCTCGCAGCATAAAAGGAAAACATAAATTAGACAGTAGAGAAGGCTGGTACCTTTCAGGCTTCCCTGCAGTTTTAGCAGTTTGGTAGTGTGGCTTCTTCAAGTCATGTGACCCTCTAGCATTGCCTTTAAAGGATCAGTGACGGTGTTTCTCATGCCAAGAGGCTACAGCTCTCTGGGTGAGAAGTGGACGTCTTCTCAGGGTAATGCTTGAATTTTGGAAGCCCGTGCTTCCTTAGGATGCTAATTTCCTGGGCTGCCCAGCATCTGGTGGTTTGCTGGTACCTAGCATTTCTTGATTTGTGGCTATATTACCCCATCTCCATCTTCCTCTTTACAAGGTCTTCTACTTACATGCAGTCTGTCTTTGTGACAGAATTTTCTAGTTTAACCACGACATGTTTACAGGGATTTGGGCCACTCTAATGACCCCGCCTTAACTGCAAAGCCTTTATCTCCAAAGGAAGTCACATTCATTGGATCTGAGGGAATGGATGTCAGTATCTTCTGGGAAGAGGGACACAATCTTACTCACACCCATTACCAAAGGTATGCTGGAAATACTCAGCCCATAATTCTGAAATATACCCCTCCCTCCATGCCCAGTGCCCTTCATCCTGGTGCTTCTTGCTAGGTTTTCCCCATAGAATGTCTTCTGAGCAGTTCCCTCAAACATGGAGAAACTCAGCTCATCCCTTCCTTCTTTCTAGTCTGTTCCTTGCTCTGTGGTCCCTGACAGGAACACTCCATCAGCTCCATGGTAAACATCCTTCCTCTGACTACCCTGGCAGTTTCCTTCTACCAGTCATTTGCCTGGAGTTTACATCATTTCCTGACACCACCCTGCTCTTAGGACCAGCTTACATGGACACATCTTTCACAGGCAATTTGCTGTGATCTTTTTTTTTTTTTGATTTCGAGACAGGTTTCTCTGTGTAGTCTGGGCTGTCCTGGAACTCGTCGTAGACCAGCTGGCTCGAACTCAGAAATCCCCCTGCCTCTGCACCCAGTGCTGGATTTAAGCTGCGTGCACCACCGCCCGGCGCTCGTGATCTTAATCTCAGAGCACCATCGTGTTTCCCTCTCTTGCTTTTGGAATACATCAAACAATCCACAGCATGTTTTCATGTCCTTTATGTTCTATCTCATTTTTACAATTGCTTTGAGTTATAGCAGTGGGAAGTTCCCCAGATCTGCTTTCTCTTGCTCTTCTAGAGACCGTTCACATGCAACTCCTCCTGCAGGAAGGTCCCCCCAACCCCTGACACCTTCATTTTCATTCCATAACTGATAAAAGTTCACAAATTAGATCTATATCTTCTGTCAAAGCTCTCTTCAAGTCATCAGAATATTCTAATATTTCCTTGGAGGTCCCAAGGTCCAGGGGGAATTGAACTTCACTTGTTTTTTCCTCACGATATCCAACCCAGTGGCCAGCATCAGAGTCTGCTTCATGGTCATGAGAGCAGTATAGCAGCAAAAGGCTGTATTCAGGGAGTACATTCTGCACCTGGGATTTGATGCTCTGTAGTGGTTGACCTGCTAGTCTTAATAAAACTACCTTCACACCTGTCTTTGCCACAAAGTCATGTAGGTAGTAATGGTGCATGTGAGGGGGCATGTGGTGGGGGCCTACCTTCTTACCAAATTATCAGGGATGAAGTCTTTAATGTTTACACGTGTCTACTCTCCTTGTTTGGCCTGGAAATTTCTGCCCCTTCCTTTGTTCGGTAAGAACCTCAGTAAAGGGATGGCCTAGAGCCTTGTGGCAGGGATCAAAACATCAGAAGAGTTTGGCCTCATCTCCAAGTGTTTCTAAGGTAGCTACATTCGAATAGGAAGAAGCTATCCTCTGGCATTTGGTAAACATGCTGTAGTCCCAAGAGTGAGGAGACAGAGTTAGGAAAAGAAGAGCTGTTTCTGCTTCTGAAAAGATGACCCTCACATTTGTATGTGGCAAGAGGCCCCACCTATCACACAAGTTATGTAGTTGACCCTGCCTGACACATAAGCTCAAAGATAGTTGAGTTTCAATATTGTCAATTATCTCTTTAACCCACCCATAACCATAAAGCTTCCCTTCCTTTCCATTTCATAGAACCCACTCAGAACCAAGATCCAAGACTATTTAACATTGCCGTGTTTGTTTGTTTCATGTAATCTAAGTGCCCAGGGGAGGGTTTGGCACTGAGCAGGAGGACTTCCAACCGGTATATGATGAATACAGGAATCAATTAGAAATTAGGAAAGCTAGTCTTGAGAACACTCTGTTGTAACTTCTGAAGGTTGTTAAAATGCCTGTGAGGTATACCACTGAGAAGTAACCTTGGGGATTATTGAATCAATTCTGACCTGTGGCTTTTGTCAAGAGTTGGTCAGAGCCCTGGGATAATCTGTATGGGCAGGTATGTCCCTACCGTCTCTACCCTTCACCTTAGGAGAGCCTAGTTGCAGGCTGAGGATGCATAGCTGGAGAACCAGAGAGATTTGAAAGATGGAAAGATGCTATTAGAGCATTTGAATGACCAGGAGGCAGAGTTTAGTACTAGAAGTGGAGATAAGCTAGGTCTTCAGTGGTGTTTGTTGCAAGGCAGATTAGCAATAGTGCTGCTGAAAGAGCCAGCAGTGTGGTCCAGTAGTTCACTTCAGGAGGGCCAGGGTGTGCAGAAAGAATGCCATTTGCTTTCAGCTTCACTCTCCTGCCTCAATTTACCTAATAAACAATAGAATCTAGGAGATTTCCTGTAGTACACGAGAAATGTTTCTTAAGAAGTGCATGGACGGCTGCCTGGCCTCTGGCTGGTTTGGATCCTGTCACTTTCACTGTCCTAACTGTACAGACTAGAAAGTCCACTGGGCTAAATCAGTTCTGCATTTTGTTTTAGTCCATTTGGGTTGGAGTAGCAAAAGAAAATACCAGAAACAGAGTAGCTTTAAACATCATTATTTATTCTTTGACGCTGGGAAATATGAGACCAAGCTGCTAGCAGATTTAGTGTCTGGTGAGGGTTCACTCTTTTCTTCTTAGATGGCGCCTTCCTGTATGGCCTCATGTGGTGGAAGGGGCAAATTAATTAATGCTCTAGGGCATCTTTATGAGGGTACTAATCTGATTTATCTAGGCCCTGCTCTCATCACCTGTTTGTCTCCCAAAATCCACCTCTTAATCCCGTCATTTTGGAGAAGAGGATTCAAAACATGAGTTTGGGTAAAACACTCAGACACCACAGCACCTTCAAGGACCTGTATTACTCAACCTAGCTTTCCATCCAAGCAAACACAGAACCCATGCCTCCTTATCACTAAAAGGTTGCATTCTTAATGCTCCAATGCCTCTCATTACTGGGCGACATAGAAATCCACAGCTACCATGCATCTGAGAGTAGACACCACTCTATTCTAGTGAGAATGTGCCTGAAAGCACACTTAGGAATTGCCACTAAAATGCTGCAAAGTTATAGTTTTGTGCAATTTGTTTCAGAGCAAAAAGGTATGTATGGCAAGTATTGTTTGTCAGGGATCATAGACATGGAGGGCAGGCCTGGGAAAGTGAGGGAGGTCTTTGTAGTGTTGTATGATACCATTGGCATTGGTGGCTCATAGAAGGAGTAGTGAGGCTGCATTTTAATGACCAGAGCAGTCAAAAATCAACAGGAGGTAACGGTACAGATGCTTTCCCCATCTATTTTCTTGATTAACAGGATTAATTCGGAGGCTGTGGGTAATTTGGAGTTCCTTCTGAGGACTTTCTGGGATTCTCCAATGGACCGACACAAAAGCAGTCTGCCTAAAGGTTCTCCTGTATAAGGAACAAGTGCAGGGTGGGCACTGAGGCAGCTCATCTAGCAAGAGGCAGAATGACTCTCATGCATGACTTGGACTTCAAGCTCTCCAATGGCGTTAGCAAGCTGCTTTGAAGACTGTACTCTTGTCTGTGGCTTTTCTTTCTCTTCTTTTAGATACATCAGATCCAGGACAAGACTGCCCCATTTTTTCTGCTTTCTCCTGCAGATCTTTTGCGTGTTTCACCTGGTTTGATGCCTGCTTCACACAATGACAAACAAATGCATTCTCACTATCTATTCCATCTATCTTCTGGTCTATGCAAATGACATTTTATGTTTCATGTTAGTGACTGATGATATTAAATGTCTCCTAGAGGAGGCATTCTCATAGAAGGGAAACTTCAAAAGCAGTTTGGGATTTCTGTGAAAACCATGGAAACCAACATAGGTTCACATTCAGGATCCAAAGAGGGTCTGATACAGAAGCCTAATCACCAGTGACAAAAGTGTGTCTACTGTGGTCCCTATCACTTAGTGAAATGCAGAAAGGAATAACACAGAGGCACAGATGTGGCAGTGACTGAGAATGGTAGGCACTGGACACTCATCATTTTCCAAACACTCCAGAAGTTCCAAGGGTTTAAGTACAACCTTAATGGGGCATAGACATCTTCTTAAAAATGACAGCTATCTTGGTTAGTTGATGACATGAGTCAGGTTAAATGTGATTTAGAGAAATAGGTGACATGTATAGCTTAGGTCTCAGTGTTCTAGAGAGTATGCGTGTACTGACCACGTACATGCATATAAGATCAGGAAGGCTCTCCAAGCTTAGCGGGACAGGACACAGTACAAGCACACATGCTTCTAGAATGAGAACTGTGTCGGAATTGGCAGTCAAAGAACAGAGTATGACAGCAGGACTCTATTTCTTTATAGAAAAAATGAAATCTGAGGAAGACAACAGTTCTTTGAGGTTGAGAATATTAACCAAGTCCCCAAACACAACAGGGCTTACTCTAGCCATGGTAGATCCTAGATATTAGTGTCTGTTAATGCAAAGAAGGCTCAAAAGCACTAGGGTAGGTCTCACCACTGGGTGCTGTGGCAGTCATTAAAGTCTAAATAAGGCTAGATATATTGTCCAGTGAGATGTGGAAGAACATGAGACATTTCTTCTCAGACTTCTCAATTGCACAGCCAATGACAATAGATTGGGAGTTGCTCCAGGAAGGTCTAAGGAGAGAAGAGAAAGCAGCCTGCACTCATGAGCAACAGACTGAGACTTCCCAAATTCCATAACCAACTTGTATGTTTTGTTCATTTATTGAATGACAAAATATTTACAAATAATATAATAGAACTATCTAACAGAGAGGTCACATCTCAACTCATCCAACTTTTTAAGTGCTAGAAATATTATTCATAATACCAACAGCCAGGCAATCTTTTCTAGATTTTTACAAAGAAAAGTCAAAGAGATGCATGAATAAAACATAGTGTGGAACTATGAAAGTACGTGCATCAGTACAGGCTGTTCCCATCTCTACCTCAGAATACATGAAGCGGGACTTTGCCACTGGCCAGGATTGAGTAAAATAGACAAGATATGGCATCCTTCTTGAACAGAAGGGGACAAGCACAGAGTTGTAGTTTTCAGACACTGACCAACAGGCAGCCTGGGATACTGACCTTGAGTGAAGAGAAGTGTTGAAGACAGTGTCATGACTGTCAGGCTCCTGCCACAGTTGTAGGGAGAGAAGGTTCTCAAAGATGATAGAGATGTCTGGAGTTGAGGAGGTAGAATTTAGACTTTGTAGACACTGAGACAACTGATATATTTAGAAGAATCTGAGGGAAGCTGGGATAGCATAAAACTGAGAAAGCGCATGGAAGGAGAGTTTAAGAGTCATCTAGGGAATTCTCCTCAGGGGTCTAGCATAGTAAGGTCTACATATGGCTCCAAACAGAAGCATTGGAGAGAGTGGAAGGGATGAGTTTTGATCTCAAGTAGTCAAAAATAGATAGTATTCTTGTCAGAGTGTAGAAACATCACAATATGTAGGCATCAAATAGAACATTCAGCTTGTCAAATATCTAGTTATTTCCTCCTTGGTATACCTAGACTGTCTCTTCTTAGCTACCTGGCTCTGCCTGAAAGAAAGAGAGAGCCTCAAAAGGAATAAGTTGTTCCAAAATAACTTAACCGGGTCTCCGAAAAATGCTTAAGAATGTTAAAAAAATATCAAGTATAAAGCAAGGCAAAATTCACATTTTCAACAACTCAACCTCTATATTATCTTGTATTTAAGTAATAAGGAAATCATGACCACAGTTAAGAAATCAGTGGATCAATTAACCAATAAATAAATCAGATCACAATGAAGAAATCCATTAATCAGACAATCAATATAAACAGACCCAGAAACAACAGACCACAGAATGAATGAGCTGCCAAGGATAGTTATTAGCGATCCATCTACCACTGGGTGCAGCCAGCTCATCCAGGATGCAAGAAAAGCTCTGGATTTGAGCCTCAGTCTCACTACCAAGGAGTGAATATACATTTACATACACATACACATATACATATATATAATCATGTCATATGTTTTAGAAAAATAAAGATTATTTAAAAAGTCCTGTGAGCCAAATCAAGCCTGGAGCCTGCTTTTTACAGGCTCCCCACTTTTCTCATTTTTTTTTTTTATTTTTGAAATTAATATAATTACGTAATTTCATCCCTCCTTTTCATCCTTCTAAACCCTTTCATATATCTCTCCTTGCTCTGTTTCAGATTCATGGCCTTTCTATCTTTTAATTGTTGTTGCATGTATATATGGA
The DNA here is from genome assembly GCA_021653895.1 of Mastomys natalensis. Lineage (NCBI taxonomy): Eukaryota > Metazoa > Chordata > Mammalia > Rodentia > Muridae > Mastomys > Mastomys natalensis. Next base: position 241,917 of record JAJTUV010001522.1, on the reverse strand, counting down.
TGTACATGATGTATATGCATATGCACACACATATATGTATATACACATATAGTCCCAAACATAACCTGCTCATTCTCAACATGCACTCAATGAGCATGCATAGACAAACAGTTGGAGCCTGCTTTCATATAATATGAGCACTAAGAACAATGATTCCTCCTTTTTCTCCTCCTTCCTCCTACTCGGCTTTCTCTTCCTTATTCTATATTTAAAAAAAAGAACCACAAGAGAAAGTGTGATAGAACACTCAGTAGTAGACAGAACTGCAGAAGAGAAGGCAACAGTATTTGAAGACAGAATCATACCCAGTACCCACAATGCAACACAACAACACAGTGACTGAGAAAAGACTCTGAACACCATCAGAGGTGGGATGACTTGAAGGAGCCTATCACACAAATGACTGGAGCCTCTGAAAGATGTGAATCCCAGAAAAGTATTTGGAAAAAAAAAAAACCCTTATTAAGTTTGATTAAGGAAAATAGTAAGGAGACAGTTTGAAGAATATTAATGAGCCATCAATCCAGAGAACACCAAGAAAACTCTACCACAGTGCATAAAATCAAGTTTTCAGAACCAGTAACAAAGAATGTCATTTTTGTGTGGTCTTGAGAATCACTGTAGAAGAATATCTTTAAGATAGTGTGAGACAAAAGGCTCATTACCTACAAAGAACTCAAATTAAACTGGAGTAGACTTCTTAGTGGGAACAATTCAGTCTAAATCACAGAACTCGATATTTTTCAAGTAGTGAAATGAAAAGATCAGTTTAGACTTATATATCCTGCAATAATTTGTTTTCAAAATGAAGTCCAAATACTTATGTATGCACACAAAAGTCTGACTAGAGAGGAGAGACATCATCACCGTTCACTGAATTACTGCTGTGTAAAAAAGTCCTCCAGGCAAATATGCAGCTTGGTCTTCATGTGGGTCTCCTAGCAATCGGAATGGGGGCTGTCTCTGACTCTGTTGCCTGCCTTTGGATACTCTTCCTCTAACTGGGCTGCCTAGTCTGGCCTCAGTGGGAGAAGATGCAGCCAGTCCTGTTGTGACTTGATGTCCCAGAATGGGGTGGTACCCAAGAGGGCACTTCTCCTTCTCTGAAGATAAGGAGAATGGGGAAGTGGGGGGAGGGATTTGTGAGGGTGGGACTGGGAGGAGAGGAGAGAGCAGCTGTTGTCATCAGGATGTAAAGTGAATGGATTAATAAATTAATTGGGAAAAAAAAGCGTCCTCCAGGTAATTTTCAAAATCTGAATCTACAAACGGCAATGAAGACTGTAGGAAGTGAAAACTGTGTAGGCACGATGAAAAGGCTTTTTATTATTTAAAACATAGTTTTAAAGAGTAATTGGTTAATGTAAAAGCAATGAACAATATGGGGCGGCAGGGAATTGGAAGGTTATAACATAGACATAAAATAGTACCACACCCAGGAGTGGAGGGAAGGCACTTTTACATTATCTGCAAAGTAAATGAAATGATAATGTCACTTGAAGGCTGTAACAAATTAAGGGTGTATACTACAAAATGGAAAGAGATTATTCCCAAAAAGAGGGTCACAGCTTACTAAGAGGCAGAACTGTGAATAGGAGAAAGTGTATTCTCTTAGAAATCATAGAAAGTAGTTTAAAGCAAATTTAGGAAAATAGATGTCATGCTAACTAACAATAACCAAAAGAAAGAGGAAGTGACCGTTTTCCACAATGCCAAGGGGAAGAAGCAAACAATAGCATCATGGATAAGTGGGATCATTTTTGAGGAGAAAGAGATAATTGGGGCAATAGGCAAAAGCAACAGCAGCATCCACACATCTAAAAGAAAATCGTTTAACATAGGTGAATCAAATACTTTTAGAATCAAACACTCCAAATAAATCAGCTATTATAGTTTGGTATTTTATAACCCTTGTAGTCATTGATAGGAAACATGGACATAAAGTCAAGAACAGCATAGAAGAATTGAATGACCTGCCAATCAACCGTCTAATTGACATTTATAGAGCATACCACTCAATGAGAGCAGAGAAGAGACTCATTTCAGGTGCCCTTGGCACACTTACCAAGGTAAACTAAAAAACAAAGTCTAACAAATTTATGTTCTTGCTCAAAAACAAATCCCAAAGTATTTAAGAGAGTTCAAATTATGCCAACATTCTGCAAACAGAATGGGCTTAAACTAGAACTCAGTTGTGTCAAGGCATCTGGGAAAATTGCCAGATATTTAGGAACAAAATATACATTTTACAAAATTTTTGTATACAAAATATACAAAAAAACATTTAAAAATATTTCTTTAGTCAATCAAGGTTGAAATTATAATTTGACATATTGAAACTTTTTGAATGCAGCTAAAACAAAATTTAGAGGAAAATTTATAGTCCTAAGTATTTCTATTGGAAAAGAGGAAAGCAATCCTCTAAGGGGCTTCAAACTGTAGTAGGTAAGTCAAATCCAATGTCAAATTTTTGGCAATTAAAGTCCATATTCATTCATTTATGTATTAGTTGTAGCTGTTTTCACAGAATAACAACAAAGTTGATTAAAGGTAGGCATATCAAAACCTAAAATAGTAATTATTCTTTAACCTTTCATGAAAACACTTGACAATCTAAAAATAGAATAAAATAAAATATAACAAATGAAAGCTCACAAACAAAGATAACAGAAATAAAACTATGATTTTTTTTAATAAAATTAACAGTCTGCAAACCATGTAGAGCATGAAGAGTGTAAAAGCACAAGCTGGAAACATCAAAGTACCATATAGAGCTGGGTATTGGGGCAACATCTAGCCCTTCAGAACTTAGGAGGCAGAGGCTGAAGGATTGCTGCCAAGTCAAAGTCTGGTCTACACAGTAAGACCTACTTTCACTGCTCCTAGATATGTATTGTGTTGATATGTTAATAGCTTTATGCAAATAAATAGGCAATTTATTAACTCATTTTAATTATTTTGCTGTTTTATGTACGTTAGTATTTTTGCCTGCAGGTATGTGTATCACTTGTGTGCATTGCCTGTAGAGACCAGAAGAGGGCGTCAGATTCCCTGCAACTGGAGTTAAATTGCTCTAAGCTGTTGTGTGGGTTCTGGGAATTGAACTCAGCTCCTCCGGAAAAGAAGCCAGTGCTCCTAACCACTGAGCCATCTATCCAGAACAATTGCAATATGAACAGAAATGAATGTCAACACCTTCTTCATGTCCTATACCAAAATAAATCTGAAGTAGATCATAGACCTAAATTCAAGCACTGAGGTACAAACTTTTGGAAAACATATGAAAAAAAACAAACCCTCTGTGTCATTAGGTTTGGCAAATATTTCTAAAATGTGTCCTAAAGAAAACAAACTATAAACAAAAATCATCAATAGCAGATGATCAAAATTAAAATCTACTCATCAAAATGAAAGCAAGCCATGCAAAGTATTATACTGTAAGATAGTATTTGCAAAATGTGTATCTTACAAAGGATTTTATGTTGGGTCTGTGAAAACTCCCCACTCTCAATTATGAAAGATATGTGTCTCAATTAAGAAGTAGACAAAAGATTAAACAGTATCTTTCCCAAAGAGTATACATAAATGTCAGACGAATCCTTAACCAGATGCCTGCCAACATCAGCCATTAGGAAAGGCGGCTCAGGGCCAATGGTGTTTTATAATACAGTCACCATAAAAGCTAAAAGTAAATCCAACTACTAATTCTTGGGGAGGAAAAGAAAAAACTGGAATACTGATAACTGTTGGTAAGAATGTAAAATTATATAAACATTTGAGGAAAAAAATGGCAGTTCAAGGCCTTATAAATTTGGAAATCTTGTAATAAGTTAAGTGGCTATTCCAGCTCCTTTTTGTGCATCCCCAAATCTCACAAAGACATTTTTCAAGACTGTAGTCATTTTATTTGCTATAGTTCAAATTTAGAAATAACCTAAATGTATATAACAGGTAGATAGTTAAGTAAATTGTGGCATATTTATGAAATAGAATGAGAAAGATCCATGCATATCCAGAGATGGGAAAAGAGTGAGGAAATCCAGGCACAAAGAGATCTCAAAAGTCTTTGGTGACGATGCATGCATTAACTGTCCTGATTCTGGTTATGAGTCCACATGCATAGATGTTTCAACAATTATCCAGTTTTACACATTAAGTATATTATGGTTGAGATTTATTAATTATACCACAATAAAAAACAAGTTACTATCGGTTAATCTGAAAACAAAAATACCCGAGACAAAGTTGGGAAAACAGAAAGTGAAATATAACAAATCAAAGTTATAAATTGGATCTTTTAAACACTTACAGTTTATGTATTGATAGAACAAACCAACCAAAAGTTTAGTTAAGATATAGAATGCTTGAGCCAACAATGTTATCCAAATTTACCTTATCTCACAAATCATGGAAAAATCTCTCCATATTCTTCAAGTGAATTTGAAATTTTCACTAGTCCATGTCTTGGTCTGTACAATAAGACTAATTCTAAAGGTTTGAAATTAAATATGTCAAGAGCCTCACTACTTGAACTTAGAACTAAGACTATACTTTAAAAACCCTGAGGAAAAAAATAACAGGAGAAGCAGGAAAGTGTTTCAAAAAAAAGAGCATAAAAACAGGAGCTGACAGTATGAGCGTGAGAGCATTTCAGTGGGGTCTGTCTGTATCTTTCAATGTCCGTGTTGGAAATAAAAGTGTTTAAAATCAATCATTTCAGCTTTGGCCCAGGGAACGCTAAACAAATAAGCAAATCTACACCAAACTAAGATGAAAGGCTAGAAAAAGAGAAAAAGCAGACATCGACACCACAGAAGACAAGCAGCAATGATGAGCTGAGGGTCCAAACCTAATAGGGACAAAATCAGAAAATTACAGAGCAGTATCCTTACAAACAAGGAGATAAACGGTATCAGCTAGTTACTCACAAAGCAAATACAGGAATGTATAAAAGTACCAATTGTGACTTATCCCAGGAATGTGAGGCTTGTTTAGCAGCAGCAAACCAATCGATGCGGCTGGCTATGTCATCTGAGTGAAAAAATCTCACATGATCCTCTCCAGAGATGCAGAAAATGAGAAGCTGCTCATGATAAGAACTGCTGACAAATTAGAAATGGAAGGGAACATTGTAGTGTGATGAAAAGAATCTGTGGAGAATCAACAGCGAGTGTCATACATTAGACATTGAATATCATACACTAAACCAGGAACACTTGCTTGTCTCCAAGAGCAGTGGCAAGTTGTCCACCCTTATCTCCTCGCTTCCTTACTGAACTGATCCTAGAGAATCACTTAAAAAAAAATAGAAAGTTTGGGAACGAAGAAATAAAACTTGAGTTTAGATGATATAATAATGTATATAGGGAATTTTATAAATTTTATAAAACCTACAGAGCAATAAGGGAATTTAGCAATTCTACAGCATGAAAGTTCAACATACAAAACTTAGTTACACTTCTGTGGTTTGTCAACAGATAATGAAAAAAAAATGAAATAGAATAAAATACCATTTTACACAAAACTAAAGGCAAAATATATCAAAGTAGCCTTTACACAAAAGTGCTAGACTCGCATACTGACTTCTATATAATATGGGAAAGACAAGTTAAAGGAAGGCCCAGGAGTGCTGCTGGTCATGGGGAGACACTCAAAGACCCAAAGTTACCAAAATGCTTTTTCTAAAATCACTTCAACATAAACACAATCCAAATTGCATCAGCCTTTAAAAAGTAAATTGATAAGCTCATTTAGAAGTTTTATAGAAAGTGAGAATAAAAATGTTAAAAAACTATAGAAAAAAATTGAAAGAATTACTCTATTTGATTTCAGGACTTTATAAAACTGGTGGAATTGAAATTATGCTATGATTTTCTTATAGACAAAAGAATCAGTAGTATAGATTTTAAAAATCTCAATTGTATATGAATATGCCCATTTGGTATCCAACAATGATAATATGACTTTACAGAGAAGAGAACTTCTTTCAATAAGCAATATCAGGATGACTGGGTAGTCATATTAAAAATACCCTACATACTTTAAAACCTAACTCATTCCACCAACAGCAACTCTTCTTGATACCCATGTACCTAAAATGCACATGGTAAAGTCATCGTGTTCTACCTTCTTGTCCTCACAGCAAGGACAAATTATTCAATGGACCAAAAAAAAAAATTCTGTATCAGTGAGAAAAATAATATATTCATTATATATTCATTAGCATTATATATATTCATTAACATTAGAAACATCCACTCTTCTGAGAACATTCTTCAGAAAGAGCAACAGTCTGGCATAAATTTGAAGGATTTGTGAAACAGAATTGCATGATTTCTTTTCTCCAACAAAGAAACATGGGTGGCCAATAAACACATGGGGCTAGAAGATTCATCACTAATACGACACCATAAAATTGCAGCAGGTAGAATGGTTCAAGCTAAGGAATCTAATAGTGATGAGCAGGGTCATTGAGCCTGTAGAATTCTAGCAGTCACATGGCACTACTAGGTCAATTACCTGGTTTCATATAAGGGTATAAATAAAAGGACAAACTGGGACATATGTTAAGGGTGCAAGGTTGCTTTGTCATTAGAAAAATCAATCGATCAATTGATCAATCAATCAATCAATCAATCAAATGATTTCTCTGTAGACAAGTCAACAGAGAAATGGAGTGTTACTTCTATGGAGTGTTACTCACATAAAATCAAGTCACTGATGTATAATAATGTACATGAATCTTTCACACTTATGTAAACTTCTGGAGAACGTGATGAAATCAGTACAGCTTGCCTCTGAGTTCTACATAGTTAATGGGAAGAAGGAAGGAAATCTTTGGGTATAGAGAAAGTGTCTGTCATTTTCTTGGGGCAGTGATTACACAGGTTTATACATTTATTAGAATTGATAGCAGTAAGTCAAACAATAAGCTTAAAATCTGTGTATTTATTACATCCCATTTAAAAATATTGTGGCAGACAAAAATGCTATGTGAGCTTACTCCTTCCATTTTGTTTACCTGCACCTTTAAAGGTAATCACTACTAGCTATATGACTCATCTTGTTGATTTTCTTTTCAGTACTCATTCAAACCTGTCTGTATGTTTATTTAAAAAAAAAAAAAAAGCTTCTCTGGCATTCTTCAGAGAAAAAGAGCAATTAGATATGTATATGGCTATGTTTGTGTACACAGTATATGCATAGAACCTGCACCCCCCACACACTGAATAGGGAGAGGGGAAGCAGAGGAGCGGGATCGAGAATAGGAATTAGCACATGTGATTGTGGATGCTGAGAAGTGTCATGATTTGCTTTCTGCAAGCTGGAAGCCCAAGAGAAGAGCTGAGGCTGTAAATCAGGTCTGAATCTGAAGGCCTGAGAACCAAGGGAGCTGCTGGTGTAAATCCCAGTCTCTGGGCAGGAGAGGATGAGCTGAGCTGTCCTAGCTCAGGAGACAGGCAGGAGGCCAGAGCAGCAAATTGTTTCTCTTCCCATGTTTCATTTGCTTTGGGCCCTTGGAGGATTGAAGAGTATTTACCCATAGTAAGGAGGGCTAGCTACTTCATAGAGCCTACAACTCAAATGCAGACCATAGCCCGGAACATCCTCACAGACACACCCAGAAACAAGGTTTAATCTGGATACTCTAAGGCCAAACTGACTTTCAGCATCATAGAAACACCCAAGTTCAGTGCCCTAGGTGGGGTTCTTTTATTCTATCTCCATTCACTCTTGAATGGCTAGATTTGGCCACTAGCGTTTTTCTTTCTTTCTTTCTTTTTCCCTTTCAGGGACTAAAAGGTGTTGTGTTTTCTGAGTACTCACGGGTCTGCAAATACATGTCTGACACCTTTATACTTGAATAACCCCTCGCTGGGCCCGTGATTTTCGTTTTGCACTTTTATTTTTTCTCCCCAGAAGCTCACAGATGCCATTCCATTTTAGGTCTAGCTTTTAATGTTGCTATAGAGAAGCATGAGCCTAGTCTTATTTTCTGCTTTTTAAATACTTTTGTTGTTGTTTCCTCTTTTTAAATAAGCAAAGAATTCTCTCTCTCGCTCTCTTCTTTCTTCTGCTCAATAATGTTCTAGGACCTGTCTTTCAATTTTTATTCTGAATTGAACTTCCTATAACACGATCTATATAGAATGTTCTTCAGATGTGAAAATTCAATTCTTCCTTCATTTAAGGAAAAATTTCTTGGAGTGCATTGTGTGAACATGTATGCATGTTTGTGTATGTGTATCACTTCTTGGCCTTTTGGCTAAGATTAAGTGTGTGTATGTGTGTATGAATGTGTGTGTTTATATTTTGTGAAGCTGGAGATTAAACTAAAACCCAGTACCTTTCATGTTAGGTGAGTCTCTACCATTGACCAATAAATCCAGTCTGTAATAGATCTTTAATTTTCTTGGTTGCTCGTGTCTCTATTTGAATGATACAAATTATCTCTTGGTCTATTAGTATCATTTTGACAATACATAGTTTAATATATTTGTCCTAGACACTCCCTAGTCAACTTTCTTGCCTCTTTTTGTAAGCTCCACAGTTTCTGAAGGAGACCTGGCAAATAGTGCCAAATACTGTTGTCAGTCCAGGCCATCATCCTGTTGGTTTGAGAGGGACCAGCCCTCCCACAGGGAGCCAGCTGGAGATTTCACACCAGGTGTTCAGCACTGCCATGAAGCCCTTGGGCAGATCTTGCTATACTCCTTAGTTCTTCATTTCTATTCCTTTCCCTGATATTCACTTTCATCCCAACTCAGATCTCTGGAGCTTCCAATCCCAAGACTCCAATTCCCTAATCCCTAACCATTTCCAGTGTTCAGACTGACTGCATCCTTGATTGCACCTATATGCTCACTCCAACCTCTCAGTCCATCTCTTAGCCTTGATTCCCATTGCTTTGTTTTCTACAGAGCATCTGTCTTTGGTTCCAGGGATGGTCCTTCGGGATGTGGCATTTCCCCCATCCATCCACACTTCTGGATGCTGGATCAGAGTGCTTCCTGGTCCTTGTGCATCTAGGTTTTCCTCACAGGCAGGTCATGCTGTCCAGAGGAGTCCTCTCACTCTCAAATGAGCTGGAAGTTTCTAGTGTATTTGGAACATCTAACATTTGTAGGGTGCTTGATAAAGTGTTAAATCGGGGAAGGAAACTCACATAGACAAACTGAGAGCTTTCTCGCAGAGGGTAAGCACCTTTTATCACCTTTATGAAAAAAGGGCATTATCAGAAAAACACTCTATCCCCACTTTGATTTATTATATCTACCATCAGGATTTAAAAACACTCCTTACCGCAGTCATTGCTGGCATTGATGTTATGCACAGGGAAGTGGAGACCTGGGTAGATTTGAATAGCCGTGCTTCCTCTGCTCTCATGCTGAAAAGCAGCCCTTCACAGAACTTCTCCCATCCGTCAGTCAGCCACTGTACTACTAAGCTTTCAGTGGAATCTTTTTCAATGCATTCACCCCCCTATCAACTTCAGCAGGGTGTGAACTGTCCACCTTTACATCTCTGCGTCCACTCTGTGGATGATGGTGTGTCTAATTTCACATTCTTACCAGTACCCAGATCGTGTGGGACCCAGAGAAGCCCCTGATGTTTACTGAATGCTCAGTGGCTTTCTGATCGTGAGTGGGGTGTGTGGAGACCACATAAAGGCAAACAGAGGTTGATGTGCTGGGGCAAGGCTTAGACTGCTATGGACTGGTTACTTCAGCCCGATTCATGATGGATTTTTTTTCCCCTTTCAAAAACAAGGCTTTGTTTCTGATCAGTGGTTTCAAAACATAAAAATCTTAGCCAGTGTGGTCAGTCAGGCAGTCTGACCTTCAGACTGAATATTTCCTCTTTTGTATGGTTGGCTTGTTCAAAGCACAGTCCAGAAGGGAGCAGACTGATGAATTTACGCACAGTTCTACTGATCCCAATTTGAGGAGGCCTTTCAGACCAATGGTTGACGGAGCCTGGATATTAAGTGTCACTCAGAGGTAACTTGCAAAGAAGATAGATGACTATTGCTAGGTAAACCGTAACTTTCCATTCCAAAGCTGTGCCACTTTGAAATTCACAGTCCCCATGTCACTGCAATGCGTTGCATTAAATGAATAATAATTTTATTTCTCACAGGACATCACCAGATTTTTTTGTATGACCTTTGAGAGGAGCAGCTTTTTAATTCCAATCAAAGTTTCTTTTGAACCTTAAGGAAAATGTACTTATTTACTCCTTGTAAGATCTTGACAAAGAGACATCCCTAGCAGAGCCAAAGGTTGTTCACTATTTAGTAGAGTGAGTATCATTTTGGATATTAATGAGGAGGAGAGTAATGGGGAAAAATTGATCCTTTCAGAATTTGTCAAGTGAAGTGTGGCTGACTGAAAATGTCACTGTCGGATAGCATTGTTCTAGGGGGATTATAGAGAAAGTTAGTTGACTCCACAAAGCTCCCTTTCAGGCTGAAGAATATGGACTGTCACCTGGAGAGGAATCTGCTCTAATTTCTATGATGCTGGAGCAAATACAAAAGTGATTTACGATGTTACTCTCTACTCCGTTAGAACTAAGGGGAGGCCTCATTCCCTGTCCTGGAACTGGAATATGATTTAAGCTAGGAAGCAGCATTAAGAATTGCTTTTCTAACTGTTAAGACTGGGACAGGGTTGTACATTTATCCACATGGAGAGAGAGTCGCATTATGTTAGTGTAAAATAGGTTTCACAATACAAGATAAAGTATGATCCTGTTTTTGTTTAAGAGAAGTATGTGTATTTGCATAGGAAAGCCTGGAAAGATATACTTGCATAATCACATAAGAAGTAAACAGGAAAAAACAAGCAAGCCAAAAGAAATGAACAAAGCATGCAAGTCCACAACTCCTGAAAAGAATCATGAGGAAAGAAAAGCAAATATTTCAAATTTCATTTGTTATCACATACAGGTAATTTTAAATGACAGTGAGATAGCTTTACTTTTGCTCATCAGTTGGACAAAAATGTTTAAAATGAAGGAATAAGGGGTGCCCATGCATATTTGGAGGTGATATATGTGGTTTATGTACTTTTTAAAGTATACTTTCAGAACTTTATTGATGTATTATTAATACTTTTAAACAGTGAACTCCACACAGTGTATACACAGTGCATACTGCTTGAGGTGCACAATTATAGTAAATTCACCAAATGTATATACTCACAATGTCATGGTAACATTCAGGATCCTGATGTACTAACCACTTTCCAAAGTTTCACCCACCTTAGTAATTCTTGTTTGCTCTTTCTCTGTGTTGCACTCTCCACTCTTGGCAGCTTTCAGTTATAATGGATTCCCTGGCATTTTCTAGAACATTGGATAAATGTAATCATATGTGTATCATTTTCACATCCAGTATAGTTATCCTGAGTTATATTTGTGCTGTTGCACGGTCCTGCAGTTCATTTCTTTGTGTAACTGGATGGTATTCGACCACGTGGATATTACCACGATCTGTTCCTCTGCTCCTGGGTGTTTGGATAATTTCCAGTTTTTGATCACTACAAACATAGATATTCATGTATAATAAGTATTTTTGTGAGAATATACATTCCACTTTGTAAATTCCTAGCAGGAGAGTGGATAACATATGTGGTAGGTATTTATTTAACTTAGGGATAAATTGCCAGCCAACCTGTTTGCCAAAGCAATTGTTTAGTTTTCCATTTCATCTGTCCCTCCCTTTTAACAGCAATTGGTAAATGTTAGCCAGTCTGGTATCTGTGTAATGATACCTTGTAGTCTTGATTTGTATTCTTCCAGTAACTAATAATGTTGATTGTTCTATTTTATGTTCAGGTGCTCTCTGTATGTTTTCTTCAGTGAACTATCTGTTTAAATCTTTGATCAGTTTTAAATTGGGTCATTTGTTTTACCCTTATTGAGCCACAGGACTTTATGTAATTTTTGTTTATCACTAAGATACATTTGTAAATGTGTTCTCACACTTTGTGACATTGCCTTTTCGTTTCTGCAACTGTGCCATTTGAAGCATAAAGGCTTTTACTTGTGATGAAACCTAAGTTGCCAAAATTGGTACTTAAGAAAACGTTAACAAACCTTTGGGCCATGTGTTTTCTCCTAAGAGTTTTGTTGTCTGTTTGTTTATTTATATACTTTTTGAGATCATCATCCTATTTAGCTCAAAGTGGCCTCAAACTCATTATCCTCTTGACTCAGTCTCCAGAGTGCTGGAGTTACACACGTGCTCTGTCACTGACCACAGATTCCGCCAGTCTTGGTTCTTACGTTTAGACCTATGAGTATTTGTTTAGACCTATGAGTAAGATATGGTTGGGGTTCTTTCCCTGAATATTGCTTTTTAACTGTCCTACATCATCTGTTGACAGATATTTCCCCCACTGCATTGGCTTGAAAACTGTAGAAAAATAATCGTCCGTATGTGTGTTCATCCATCACTGTATCCTCTACTTATTTAAACTATCCATTTATTTAAGTTTTTACTTTAAAATATATCATTTTAATATGTGTGGTTGGGCATGCCTTTGTGTGGATATGTGCCCTCAAGTGCCTGTCCCCTTGGAGGCCAGAGGTAACTGATCCTCCTAGAGTGTGAGTTATAGACAGCTATGGATGCTTGACAGGTCTTCTGGGAACCAAATCCTGGGCCTTTTCAAGAGCAGTGCATACTCTTAACCACCTAGCTACCTTTCTAGCTTGAGTTCATGTTTATATTCTTACTGTCCTGACTTGATCCTTGTACCTTCATAATCAGCATTGACATCAGATATGCCACCTCTTTTTCAATATTGTTTTAGTCGTTCTAGATATTTTTCATTCTATATAAATTTTAGAGCCAGAAAAAGAGAAAAATAAGCTTACAAAGTTTTACTGAAGAGCTGAATGTACACATCTGTCTGGGAGAGTAGGTTCCTCTCTGCTCTTTGCCCCTTTCTGTCGCCGTGATAAACATGTGTTCGTGTTCACATGTGCATGTGGAGGTTGTGATTCATGTTAGGTACCTTCTTCAATTGCTTTCCACTTTATTATTGTTGAGACAGGGTCTCTCACTGGACCGAGAGCTCATCAGTTTGGCTAGATTCACTACAGGAATCCATTCAAGGGTTGGGGTTACAGATGCAGACTACAGTACCCAGCTTTTATGTAGATAATGGTGCAAACTCACACTCTCATGCTGACACTTTACTAATAGTGATCTAGGAGAGAACAGATTTGTTAATGATACTGTATCTTTTAGACCCATGAGTGTACTTTGTATCTCCATTTCCTTGTGCCTTCTGGGATCTAGCAGTACTGGTTTTGTTTTTTTGTTTTTTGTTTTTTTTCTGTTTTTACTGTGTAAGTTTTAAAAACTCTTTGCTAACTTTATCTTTAAGTATTTTATATTTCTGGTGCTATATTAAAATTTTCACATTTCTATTTCTGACTGCTGTTATTATATGCAAATAAAATTTGATTTTATTTATGAATCTATCTTGAAGCCTTGCCAACAGTTATGAGTTGTAACTCCTTTGTATAAGACATAGGTTTTTCAGTGTAGATGCCATCTGTCAATACAGAAAGTTTCATTTCTCCTTCAATTTGGATCTTGTTTTCTCATGGATTTATTGTCTAAGATCTCTGAGAAGACACTGAAGTACAAAAGTTAGATATTATTACTCCTTTAAAAATTATTATACAGCACAAGCTGGTTTTGAAATTCACAACCCTCCTACTTCTAGTTCTAAATCCTGGGATTGCAGGCATGAGAGACTGTGCCTTATTTTTCTGAAGGCAAAAACATTCAGTCTTTTATTAGCAAACATGCTTTCATTGTAACTGTCTCTGAGACCCTCTTGGATGGTTGATGAAATTCCTTCTTTTTTTTTTGCTTATTTTTTTGGGAGCATATTTATTTTTAATTTTTGAATAATTATATGAAATTTTACAAAATCCTGGGTTTTGGACACGGCAGCTTCATATACACTTAATGTGCTTTGAATCGTAGTCATCTATCATACTCCCAGTTCTTGTCTCCGATCCCCTTCTCAACCCCTAATTGTCTCCATCCTACTTTCTTGATTTGGGTACCCTAGATTCCATGTTTCTGAGAGAAAGTATGTGACACTTGTCTCTGGCTTATCTCACTTAAAGTGAGGCTCTGTAGTTCCATTGGTTTTCCTGAAACTGATATGATTTTCTTCTTCTCTATGGCCCATTAGAGTCTACATGCTCTAGTGTTTCACCGTTTCATGTGTTGATGAGCATCTAGGCTGGTCCATAACTTGCCAACTGCAATCAGTGCTATAAGTGTGAGTGAACAGGTATCAGTATTGTGTGCTAATTTAGCTCCTTTGGGCTGTGTCTGCAGGAGTGGCATAGCAGGATCACACAGTGAGTCTGATTTTAAAGTTGTCGCTGTTGTTTTGACTTTTGTTGTTGTTTTGGTGAGTCTCCCTGTGTGTGAGGGTCCCTTTCCTGATCTTCTTTGTTAACAGTTGTTGCTATTTGTTTTCATGATAGCCATTCAAGATGAGGTGAGGTGGAATCACCGTGAAGTTTTGATTTCTAGTTCACTGGTTGTGAAGGATGCTGAACAAGTTTTGTGTATTTGTTGACGATATCTATTTCGTTCAGGAATTGTCTCTTCAGTTCATTGGCCTATATATTGGTTAGATAACTTACACTTTCAGTGGTTTTTTTTGTCATTCATATGTCCTTGACATTAAGTCCTTGTCAGGTAAATAATTGGCAACAATTTTCTGTAATCTGTAGATTGTTTCCTTTGATTGTGTAGAAGCATTTAGTTTGATGAAATACTGATTTCCTCTATTACTAGTATTTCTTGGGCTATTGGAGTCTTACTTAGAAAGTTGTTACCTATTTCTATATATTGAGTTGTTTTCTTCCAGTGGTGTGAAAGTCTCAGTCTTCACTACATTTTGAGTTTAGTTTTGTACAGTGTTAGAGGTAGGGATCTGGTTTTTAAGTCTTCAACTATAGATGTTCAGTTTTTCCAGCTTTATTTGTTAGTGTTTTTTATTTAAGTTATGGATTTTGTCCTTTTGTTAAAACAAGATGTTTGAAGTCATGTGAGTTTCATCACTATGGCTCTGCAATGTAATTTGAAATGAAGTATTGTAGGGCTTTGGGCTCTGTTCTTTGTTCGATTGCTTTGGCCTTTTTTTTTTTTTTTTGGTTTGGCTCTGTGTGTGTCTATATCAATGTTATATTTTTGTGAAGAACATATTGGAATTTTGTTGGGGATTGCTTTGAATCTGTGTATTGCTTTTGATAATATGGACATTTTCTCTAATGGTAGCCTGCCATGGAGAAGAAGTCACAGTCAGACCAACTCCCTTGGCTGGTCTGAAGACTTTACAGAACTCAGATTCTCCTGGGTCAAAGACTCTCATTCCACCATCAGGGATGCCTGACCTCTCAAGGCTGACTGTGGCTGTGCCATCTTGTTTCCTAACTCTCATGTGTTTAAGATTAGAAATGTAGGGTGTTTTTTTGTTCTTATAGCATCTTTCCACTTTTCCTGTGCCCTTTTTTATCTTCCTTATTACTGCTCTATTTCTCTTTCCCTCTCTTCAGAATATGGTATATCCTTTGTTGTCCTGACTTCATTTGAAGATTCATGTGGCAGAAACCTTCAGTCTTCCATTTTACCCAGGGAGTCAGTGTCTTTTTATTTGTAAAGTAATAATGAATGTTGGGTTTTGTAATTTTTTTCTTCATCTTGTGACATAGCCACATCATTATTCTTTTAAAAAGATTTAAAATTAATTAATTTATTTATGTGTATTTATACAAACATAATGTCTGTGTATAGATAGTTATGAAAGCTGAAGAGGGCATCAGGTCCCCTAGAACTGGAGTCACAGGGTGTTGTGAGCTGCTGGAAACAAAACTCAGGTCTTTTGGAAGAGGAGGAAGTGTTTGTGACCCTTGAGCCTTCTCTCCAGCTCATGTTATTGTTCTGTTAGTTAATATAATGAATCATAATGACTGTTTTCCAATGGATACCAGCATTGCACTTTGGGGATCTTGTTAACTTGTTAATAGTGTAATACTCTTATATGTTTTATTATATTCAATTTCCCAAAATCAATTAGAACATTTATATCAGTGTTAGGAGAGGTAGAGTTCTATGGCTTTCTTAGTTTACAGTGTCTTTATCTAGAAGTGATAAAAAGATAATGTTTGAACTTATAGAAAATGGCAAGAAATATCTGTTCTTAAATTTTCTTCAAGACTTTGTGTGGAATCAATATCATTCCAGTTTTAAATATTTTAATTGTTTGAGAAGGTTCTCACTCTGCAGCCTAAGCTGACCTGAAACTTATCATGTAACTCAAGGACCTTTAAGTCCCAGTGGTCTTCATGGTGGTTGAACCTTCCAAGTTGGCATTACAGGTGTAAGTCAGTGCTCCTGGCTGTCAACCATTAATGTTTGATATACTGTTGAGTCCTCCTGGAGCCAGCATGTCTTTTGTAGAGGAAGGGAATGAGTGGAAAACCTATTAATTATAAAATTTAATTTCTTTTGATGTATAGTTTCTAAGGACATCGGTTGCATCTTGAGTGTACTTTAGTGGTTTGTCTTTTAGGTAATTCATTATTTTCATGGATACCACTAAAACTTTTAGCATAAGGATATTCACAATAATATCTTCTTCCCCTTTTAGAACATGTTGAAGTTGTAGTGATAGCACCTGTCATTTGATATTGGCAATTTGTCTTTTAGTCTTTTCCTGATTAGTCTTGCTAGAGGTTTATGAATTTTATTGATCTTCTCACATAACTAGATTTGGGTTACATCAATCTTCTTTATTGATTTTCTGTTTTCTATTTCATTGATTTCTCCCTTTTGTGTTTGGTTTTTTTTCCTGCTTAATGCAAAGTTTAATTGGCTCTTCTTTTTCTTAATGTGGTTGTTGATTTGAGATGTTTCTTCAGTTTTAGTGCAAAACAATAGGGCTATAACTTGGAAAGTACTTCTCACTTGTGTAGCACAAATTATCTGTATCTTTATACATATATATGTATATATAATTTCATTTTCTAAATAGGTTCAAATTATATTTCAATAATTTATTTTTCACTCTTTTGTTTTTTCTTCATATCTTTTTAATAATGCTTTTAACCTCATTAAAGAAGATACATGTCTTACATAAAGATTTTTAAAATGTATTGAGATTTCATGATATACTGTGTGTGCTATTATATTTATGTGAACTTGCTAAGTAAGTTAATTTTGTACTGCATTGCAGTGCTATGTAAATATCAGTTGGTATATATTGAATGGTAGTATTATCCAAGTCCTCATAAATTTTTTTCATGAATTCTAAAGCTCCATTATAATATGCACAGGTTTGGGGTCACCAGCTTTCTTCTGAGAGTTGACTCATTTCATGCAGTAAGAAGTCCTATTTATCCACAGTAATATTCTTGGCTATAAAATCTTTATTTTATATTGATATTGTGATACTACTTTCTTTTCATTTGCCTTAACATGGCTCATTTGCTTCTGTATACTTAGTTCTGTACTTATATTTACAGGGAATTTCTTCAGATCTCTATAGAAATGAATCGTATTCTTTTTTAAATCTATCCATATAATCTTTGATTTTACTTAGAATGCATAGACCATTTATATTTAGTGTAATTATTCTGGTTAAGTTCTATACTTTTCCTTCTTTATTATATCTGTTCTTTCCTTGGTTGTCTTCTGTCAGACTTCACTTCATTTTGAGACAGGGTTTCTCACTAAACCTGGAACTCACTGCTTAATCTAGGAGTGGCTTGTCGGTGAACACCATAGATCTGTAAGTGTCAACACTAGATTATTGATGTGTGCTGCTACATAGAAATTTTTACATGAGTTCTGGGGAGCTGAATCCAGGCCCTCATGTTTACACTATGTCTCAGTTTCCTTTCCTGTTTCTGTGTTAAGAATACCCTGACAAAATCAATTTAAGATAGAAATAGTTTATTTGGCTCACAATTCCAGACCTAGCCTATCATTGCTTGGAAGGTAAGGTGGCAGGAACTTGAAGAAAATGACCATATCACATACAGAGAGATGATCAGAAGACAATGAACTAATTTATGCATATACTCCACTCCTTTTCATTCAATCCAGGGTGCAGCCTATGAAATGATGCAGGCTATCATACAGACAGATACTCCTACCTCAATCAAATCATTTAAGAAAAACTATTGGGCACGTTTACTGGCCAACCTATTTTACACAAGTCCCCATTGGGACTTACTTCCCAGATGATTCTAAATTGAGCCAAGTTGACAATGAAAACTAGGTATAACATGCAGCAAGCACTTTACCAACTGAGTGTCTTCTTAGAATTTCTTTTGCATAATTTGATATTTAGATTATAACGTCAGTTGATTTTATTTGTTGTTCATAATCACTTGGTATTTAGGAGTTGGTTAAATTTATAGCAGGGATAATAAGTTTTGTAAAAAGCAAGATAGTAAATATTTTAGAGTTTGTGGACTTTGGTTTCTATCAAAGATACTGAACTCTGATATCATAGCCTGGAAAAGGAGCCACAGACAATAAATAAATAAGCACATAGTTGTAAATAAATGGATGTACTCCTGTTCTGATAAAATGTTATTTACAGAAAGAAGTGTCAGGTAGCATTTTGCCTGCAAGATGCCGTTTGCTGACCCTTGTTTATAGTGCCTGGCTTTATCTTTACAGCCTTAGAAGAAAAACATTATTATCCGGTGAAAGAACTTAACTAATGGTATATGTCTACCTCCATTATGTAGTCTGCATGCTGTTTTAGTTTATAATTCATCTTCAAATAAGTAACAGATTTGACAACAGAGTATTAGAGCTAACAGTTACCTTTGAAGGAGATGGGAAGACAGCATTTTAGAAGTGGCTTGCTTTAACAACATATTAACTTCCCATGCTGTTTCTTCCTTTGTACAATTACAGTTTCTCAGTACCATCCCTTGCCTTTTGCTCGAAGGACTTTCTTTTATATTGCTCATAGTAGAAGTTTGCTGGTGATGAATTAGTTCAGGTTTTTTTTTTTTTTTTTTTTTTTTTTTATCTCACAAAAGATACTTGGGTTGTGGAATTCTAGATTGCCTTTAGAAACTTTATTCATTTTTATTCTTTGACAGTTTCATACATGTGCTTAAGGAATTTTGATTGTTTTCACTGTCTCTCATACTTCTTCCTTCTCCTGCCAGAGTCTTTCTGCCGATCATGTCTCCTGTCTAATTTTATTTAATTGAGCCACTGAATTTACTTGCATGAACACAGGTGCTAATCATTTACTCATTTTTGAGACAGGGTTTCATGTAGCCTGGGCTGGCCCCGAACTTGCTATGTATCAGAGGTTGGCCTTAAACTACTTATCTCCTGCCTCTATCTCTAAATTGTTGTAATTAAAGGTTTACACTGTCCTACCCATTGGAAAAAATTATACAAAACATTATCAGTTTTGTATAATTTGTATAACAAAATAATAAGAGTTAAGTAGACAAGGGAGATAATCATCACTGTGTAGCAATAGTCACATTTTAATTAAGTTACTTCATGTCTATAGAGTGTCATCCATTGGGCAAAAAGAGAAGCCTTAGTGTGATGTCATGTTCTTGAGCAGGGCTTTCTGGTATCCTGCAGTTGGATGTAGTCACTGATGTTCAAATGTGTGGTCACATACACTCCATCCCCGGTTTGGTGATGTCTTTATACACAGGTTTATTCAGTGCTGGAGACAAATAACTTAAAAAACCTCAACTAATGTCTGGGATAAGGTAGCAGATGAGAAGTGATCTCCACATGATGCAGGGTCAAAATATGGAAATCTATAACCCAAAAAGGCAGAGACTGAAAGAGTATCAGTGACCACAAAGTGGGTGATAGGATGATTGAAAAGTGCAGGTAAACAGGAAGGCAATGCAGAATAAAGGATGGGGTTGCACCCGGCTCCAGCTGCAGAGGCTCCATTAAGCTAATTGAGACAGCTATAGCAAAGAGACTGGCAATTCCACAGGAGGAACCCATAGTTCTTACAATCAATCCTTGGGTCCAGCTAGGGACTTGGTGAGAATGTGACATGGGTCAGCAGTGGAGGTCAGTTTGGGCTCCTCTCACACCTCAGAGGCTGTGGTTGTGGGGAATCACCCTAACAGAGAGCCTGTTTAAAGCTGAGCTACCCTTGGGCCTGAGAAGAAGGGAAGAAGCCTCTGGGAAACTTGACACAGCTCCTGGATGGGAAATAGCTGTGGCTAATGGTAATAGAGAGGCAGGAAGCTGGATGGGGGCATACTGTGACATTAAGAAAATAGGACATGAGCATTAAAGGGGATCATGATCAGTATCTCCATCCTAGGTTTTCAGAACCAGATACCATCATTTAAGGATGACTATGAGAACTGAAAGCCCTAAGCACAAGCAATGTGTGTGACTCAAATTTTTGAGACCCCTGTCTACCATGTGCCACATCCAAACATCCACACTCAGGTCACTTGCTGCAGCTTCTTCCCTCCTACTGGGTATTTAATAATTCATAAATTTGTAAGCACTGAGACTGGTCAGTATAGCTCTCAGTGATTTGCTTTATTCTCCCATTCCCTAATGTACTTGGGAGGGAGATAGCCTTTGCTATATTAGTCAACTTATGGCATACAAATGGGAGAGCCTCTGGAACATGGGAGATGTGACCTGACCTGTAGGTTGTAAAGCTAAGGGTGGTCAGTAGGAGCTCCTGGTGTGTGAAGAAGGGAGTTGCTATAATGAAGACAACCCTGGCAGCCTTATACTTGACCAGCCTGGGGCTCAGCATAAACCTAAACAGCAGGGAAGACTTAACTGATTCCCTTCCACATCTTCAGACTCCGACGTTAGAGCTGGAAGTCACTCCCAAACTTACAAGTTGGACATAAAGAAATCCTCTGTCTCTGTCTCTAACTCTGTCTCTCTGTCTCTGTCTCTGTCTCTGTCTCTGTCTCTCTCTCTCTCTCTCTCTCTCTCTCACCCACACACACACACACACACACACACACACACACACACACAACGGTTCCCTTTATATATACAAAAAAACCTAGATTCCATATATGAAAGAAAATAAGGTGATAATTGTTTGAGTCTGGTCTCTCTCTCTTTGTTCCTTTTTTATATATACATAAATCTAGATTCCATATATGAAAGAAGAAAGATAATTATCTTTCTGAGTCTGGTTTATTCTGCGTTACAGGAAGATTTTTAGTTCTATCAATTTCCCTGCAAATGGAATAATTTCGTATTTCTTTATGGCTAAATAAAACACAATTGCAAGTATGTATCACAGTTTGTCTGTTTATCTGTCCTCTGTCATCTGTCAATGGGCATCTAGGTAGGGTCCATATTTTAACCATTGTAAATGGTACCCCAATAAAAATGGATGTGCAGTAAACATTCTGTGGAATGTTTACTTGCATTCCTCCCAATACATGCCCAGAGGTAGTATAACTACATCACACAGTATTTTCATTTTTAGTTTTGTTTTTTGAACACCCAGATTTATTTCTCTTGTAGCTGTTTGCATTGCCATCAGCAGTGGATAGGATTCCTTTTCCTGAACATTCTCACGAGTCTTTGCTTTTGTTGTCTTGATTTATTGATGGTAGCCGTTCTGACTAAAGCGAGGTGTAATTTCAGTGTTGATTTTATTTGTATTTCTCTGATTGCTAAAGATAGTGCACGCTTTTTCATATTTCTTTTTATTTGACAATTAAAAAACTATAGCATGTGTGTGTTTACATGTTGGGGGGAGTCAAAGAACTTTTGTTGTTGTTTTGTTTTTTGGTTTTTGAGACAGGGTTTCTCTGTGTAGCTCTAGCTGTCTTGCATCTTGCTCTGTAGACCAGGCTGGCCTTGAACTCAGAAATGTCTGCCTCTGTCTCCTGAGTGCCGGGATTAAAGGCATGTTTCATCACAGCCCAGCTACAATCTTTAGTTTTTTATTTGAGAACTGTCTTTCCAATTGATTTGACTATTTATCAATTGGATGATTTAAATTAGTGTTCAGGTTTTTGATTCTTTATATATTGTTGACATTAATCCCATGCTAGATGTACAGCTGGCAACAGTTGTCTGTTTTTCTGGCCTGTCTCTTCATTCTGGTAATTATTTATTTTGCTACACATACACTTTTTGGTCTCACACGTCACCACTCGTCAATGCTCAAATGTTCTTTTCAGGAAGTCCTTGCTGTGTCATCCCTATGGTTTCCTCCAGCAGTTTCAGAGTTTGGGGTCTTATATTAAGGTTTGTACATTGATATTTGCACTGGATGAGAGAAAGGGGTCTAATGTCTTTTTCTACATGTGGATGTTCAGTTTCCTAGCAACATTTATTGAAGAAGCTGTCTTTTTTTTCAGTCAGTGATTCTTTTGGTACCATTGTGAAAAAAAAAATCAAGTGGCAGCATCAGTGTAGGTTTATTTCAAGGTCTTCTGGTCTGCCATGATGGCTCATGTCTGTTTTCATGCTCACACC
The DNA here is from genome assembly GCA_021653895.1 of Mastomys natalensis. Classification (NCBI taxonomy): domain Eukaryota; kingdom Metazoa; phylum Chordata; class Mammalia; order Rodentia; family Muridae; genus Mastomys; species Mastomys natalensis. Next base: position 219,380 of record JAJTUV010001522.1, on the reverse strand, counting down.
GTGTTGTCTTGAAGTATTATCTGAAATCAGGCACTGCGATAGCACCAATATTGCTCCTTTTCTTAGGAACTGCTTAGGTAACTTGGTGCTTTTACTTTCATGTGAATTTTTGGACTATTTTCCCAGTTCTGCAAGAACGTCTCTGAGATGTTGATGTGTATTGCACTGCATCTGTAGGTCGCTGTGACCATGAAGCTAGTTTCACAATATTACCTCTGTTGATACATAAATGTGAGATGTTTTTCCACCTACTAGTGTTTATTTCAATTTCTCTCTTCAGTGTTTTCAAATTTCTACTGGAGGGATCTTTAATCTCTTTGTTTAGGTTTATTCCTAGGAATATTTTGAAGCTATCGTGTGTGGGATTGTTTTTCTGATTTCTTTCTGAGCAAGTTCATTTTTAGTATGTAGAAAAGTTGCTATTTTTTTTCGGTTGATTTTGTATCCAGCTACTTTGTTGAATACATTTATCAGATCCAAGAGTCTTTAGGGCATTTTAAGTATAGAATCTGTAAGTAGGGTTGATTTAACTTCTTTTCCTGTTCATATCTGTCTTGTTTCCTTTCTTTTACCTTTTTTTCCCTTATCTTATTACTCTGGCTAAGACTTCAAATAGTATGTTGAGTGAGGACAGAGAGAATGGACACCTTTGTCTTGTTCCTGATTTTAGAGGAAACACTTTCAGTTCTTCTCAATTTAATATATTTATTCACTTGAGGGTTTTATTGTATATAGTTTTTTTTTATGCTGATATATGTTACTATAATTTGAAGTTTATTGCATACAGTCGTTATTATGCTGATATATGTTTCTATAATCTCTACTGCCCTCGGACCTTTTTTATCATGAAGAAATATAGAACTTTGGCAAAGGCATTTTCTGTACCTATTGAGATGATTGTGTGGCTTCTGTCCCTGGATCTTCCTATGTGCAATATTATACTATATTGATTTGTGTGTGTTGAACAATTGTTACATTCCTGGAATGAAATCAACTTTTATTATGGTATGTGGTATTTTCATGTGTTACTGAGTTCACTTGGCAAGTATTTATTGAGAATTTCGCATCTATGGTTATCATAGTTTTCTTTGTTATCAAGTTTTGATATCATAGAAATACTGACTTCCAGACCTCCCCACCCCCAGAGCTCCCAGGGACTAGACCACCAACAAAGAGTACACATGGAGGGACCCATGGCTCTGGCCACATATGTGGCAGAGGATGGCCTTGTTGGACATATGTGGGAGGAGCAGCCTTTAGGCCTGAGGAGGTTCAAAGCCTAGTGTAGGGGAATGCTAGGGTAGAAAGGCAGGAGTGGGTGAGTGGGTTGGGAGTACCTTCATAGAGGCAGGGGGAGAGGGGATAGGGGAAAGGGGTTAACATTTGAAATGTAAATAAAGAAAATATCCAATAAAAGAAAAAAACAACTAAAAAAAGAGAAATACTTTAGAAACACACACACACACACACACACAGAAATACTGTCTTCAGAGAATGAGGTTTTTTAGTAGTTTTTACCTATTATCTGAAATAGTTTGAGGAGCAGTGGTGTTAGCTCTTCCCTAAGGGTCTGGTGGACTTCGGCAGTGAGTCCACCTCACTTTGGGCCTTGCTTTACTGGGAGAATCGTTTTACTACTTATTACTCATTATATGTATATGTAAGTTTAAAAAATTATTGTTCATTATACACCCATTTAAGGTGTCTAATGTTCTCTTGCCTTAAATTAGATGGGTCAATAACCTAATAACTTGTCTACTTCTTTCAGAATTTTCTAGTTCTTTTGTTTCTCAAGCTTTGGGACTCTTCTGCTCTAGTCTCATTAAATAGGTTTCAAAAGCCTTTTTGTTTTATGCAAGTGCCACTTACTCCACAGATTCCTAGGCTTGACCTAAAGTTCTTAGAGTTCTGGAAAGCTGTGACCAATCTTCTGCTTGGTGTGGTCTACTGGTAATATTTTCCACTGTGTTTATTTGATTTATTGAGCTTTTTCATTTTTCAGAAATGCCATTTTTGTTGTTGTTGTTGTTGCTGTTTTTAATTTTCAAACATTTCGATTTTCTTGCTGGCTTTCTCATGTATGTTGCTAACTTTCTTTTTAAATTTTATCTATTTATATGTGTGTGTGTGTGTGTGTGTGTGTGTGTGTGTTAAATAAAAGGGAGGAAGAAGAAAATCAATAGAAGTGGTTCAAGGGCACTCAAGACAAATGAGGCCAAAAATAAACAATAATGAACAAATATCAAAGTCTCATAAAGAAACTCATTTTATATCATAAATAAAAGAAATAAATAACAAATAATAAAATAATTAAACAATACTAGTTGTGCTTATATAAACCTGCTATATAAGCAAACATCATATTGTGCATGTAGAGTGGTAAGTTCCTCTACGGTAGCTACAGTAATTTGTCTTACCACCCAGGCCAAGGCAAGCCCTTCTCTGAGCACTGTTTCTAGAATGGGTTATTACCCACAGCTGCCTAGAAACCAGAGGTTAGAGTTGAGGTCTTTATCTAGGTCCTACTGTAATGATAGGATGTCCTCAGATGTCAGAGAATAGCCAAATGTTCATGACCCAAATACTGTGTCTCTCTCCCTCAAGTCTGGAGTCACCTTTGGATCTTTGAGGTGTTGCTATGCTTAGCTCTGGCTTCTTGAGGCATTCTCTGATCGATAGAGCCTCTAGCATCTTAGCCTTTACCTAACAAATCAGGTCACGCTTCCCATTTGTGGCTGAATTAGCTCTTCCTTAGTGAAATGGCTCATTAGTCACTGGGAAGTTTGTTTGTTTGTTTGTTTGTTTTTATAAATTAAGGATAATCTGACTATGACTCACACCACAAGAACTGTAAAAGTAAGAGTAAAAACCTTGTGACATGGGAGTTGTAAAAATGTGGAAGAATAATACAACAGAGAATGTTAAAAAAAAAAAAAACGGACACACACTGTAGAGCCATATTACAGCTTTTCAAATAATATGTGCATATGACTGAGGGGGAGATGTTATAATGACATGCAAATCTGATACATTTAGGGTTGGGGGTAACAGTTTGTGTATCATAATCTCTGCTGATATTAAAATGTAAGATGATACCTTGTCCCCAAAACCATGAGGTCTCAACAGCCCAGTGAGTTAGAAGACGGGGTGTATGGCTCTTCAATCAGCAGCAGCCTTTGCCTTTGATTCCAGACCCGTGATAAGTCTCAATTGTCTATCTCAATACAAAACCCTTGTCTTGCCTTCTGCAGGATCTGTGGGAATCTTTGGGAGTTTTACAGCTTGAAAACTCCAATGTCAGCAACTCTGAAAAGTCCTAGTTCAGATCGTTGAAGAGGTTTGAGACTATTTTGCTTCCGATAGATACTCAGCCTCCAGTTCTTTAGAAACATTTTCTTAGTTAAATCATACATGCATATAATATATTCTGATCAAATCCTTACCCCAATCTCTCCCTTCCAATTCCTTCTCTATCCTCTACCACCTTTTCTTCCCAATATCATCTACTTTGTTTTTAAACCCATTGAGTCTATTTAGTGCTGCTTGTATGTCCATAGATGTATAGCTGTCTATTGGAGTATGTCTAGCTTCTTTAGGACCACATCCCTAGAGAAAATGAGTCTCACTTTGCCAGCAGCCATGAAGTGTCCATATTTCCACTACTAGAAATGGCTCTTCATGAGCCCACTCTATTTCATGCAGTGGTTTTGTCTGACTTGATCTTTTAGGTGTTGAACAAGCAGACAGGGTCTCTCTGAGTTAATGTGTACAATGACCCTGTCAAACATCAAACGTTTGAACAAATACTGTTTGATTGTTGATACCATTACCTCTGGTTCTTGCCATCCTTCTACCCCTTCTTCTGCAGTGATTCTTGACAAGCCTCTAGGGTGAGAGAGTGTGAATGCTCCACAGTCTCTTATTCTCCACCGACTTCTCAGTCATCTATCTCTGTACTGATCTCAATCTATTGCAAAAGGAAGCTTCTTAGATGAGGGGTGGAAGATGAAATGAAACTTGGAGGGTTAAATGGGGTGGGTGTAGGAGGGCTGGGTAGAAAAGGGAGTTTGGAGAAGGAATACTAAAACTAAAACCACTGAAAAATCCATATGGAAACATAACAGTAGAAACTTCCTAAATTATACATAATGCATGTACAAAAAAGTTCAAAAGAATTAATGCTGTAACAGGAACAATGCCTTTCCTAGTTACTATAGTTATCAAATAAAAAAGCCCTGTGCCAAATATAGGTTGCCTCTTATGACCCTTCCCCCACAAAATTATAAGCTATGCTATTGCTTTTGGTTAACTTCTATAACTCAATCGTAATACTCTACTGCTACTTGAGTCATAGGACATGGGGAAACCAAACTCATACCAACCTAGAAGCCCTTTTCCTACTGGCTAGTGATTATAGTGCTCGAAGGCTCTATGCCCTCTGGTTGGATTTAAAGCCTGCTCTTATGATAGCACTCATGCCTGGTACTTTTACCTGCACCCCAAACCTGTGGCCGACTAAGTCATAGGGAGAACCTAAATCTATTTTTCTCTTCAATGCACATAGAAATAAATGGTCCCTTAAGTTCTTTTTCTTAAACCCACAGATAGGCCATCTTTCAAGCCTTGAACTCTTAAAGAGTATCATGATGGGGGAAGCGGACTGAGGCCTTTTCACTTCAACCCCCCATCAAATAAAAAGTATGTTTTTGTGAATCTCCATCCATATTTTTAAATATATTTTTTTAATACCTGAAGGTTTCTTTTGTTCTCTGCTTCTTGCCTTTTCCATGCCTTACTCTCTGAGCAAATAAGCCTCATGTTTACTCACTTGATCAGAAGAGACTAATATCATGAGTGTTGTGAAAAATACAAAGGGCTTTGCAAGGTAGATGGCTGCTCATGTTTGTTGCACTAGCTTCTATTTGAAAGGCTATAGCAAAGGCATACATTTAAAAAATAGTTAACATATATAATTCTAATGTGGGCTGCTTATCAAGGGAAGTGGGAAGTCAGAGAGAGCAGAAAGAGTCCATGTTGAAAATCACTTTGGCATGTTAGAGTTCTGAGTGAGATGATGTGATTGGCCTTAGCACAGGACTAAGAGACATCAGTGTGCCATCTAGAGAGCAAGGCCACAATCAACTCTTGGGATCCAGCCTGGTGTAACACAAGAAGTATTTGCTGAGTGGCCTGCAAAGGTACTCTTGGGTATAAGACTCATGACTCAAACTGAGAATCTGATTTTTCTGTTGTTCTATCATGGAGGTTCAGTTAACAATTGCCAAAGGATGGTGAGTTGCACAGCATGCTGCTACTTTAGTGCCATAGGCTTAGACTCCAGGAGAGGGTTAGTGGTGAGGTATCTGGGGTTTGTGGTTAGTTTTCAAATGGAAGATCTGCTTCAGAGGTGGAAGTTTATAAAAGCATACTCTGGTCTGGATATGTATAACACATAGAAAGTTTTATATTCCATGCCTGGTCAACTTTGGATGATACTGCTTGAGAGATGATGGGGTCAAAGATAGCCAACTGTGGTAAACACAGCCAGGGCCAAGTTTCTGCTAGGAGAGAATTTGGCCTCCCAGGATGCATATATGGCCTCAACCCATAAAAACGATCAGAGAAATCTAATTTCTTTTCATGGGTCTGAGCATGTAATGTCTCCTCACATAAAAGGATACCCTAGAGGAGGAAAACCAGGATGAGACACTTTACTTTTATGCATTGTGGGTCCTTTGCTGAAGGAAGCCAAAAAAGTTATGGGGTTGGTTAAACTTAAATTGTGGTTAGGAATTACCCACAGATCAGAACATTAACTTGTGATTCAAATTCTCTTGTGTCCTTCTATTATATTGGAAATGGGTCTTTGATGGATATGGTTACATTCTGATATGTCTCTTTCCCAGACATTTTAAGGCCATGTCTATGATTTATATAGGTGTTATATATGTTGAAAAATGATGTGTAATTTTATTCTCTGTGTCCATAAAGTATTAGTTAATATAACTGCATATGCATTCATGTATGCACCTGCATATTCATACAGCAAAAGTTATGGAAAACTCTATAAGTAGAATCAAGGGTGAAGGTTTTAATTGATGGTTAATGGCAGGTTTGCAAATTATAGTTTGTTCTTCTTCACAGCTGATGTTGAGCACTGCAAGGTTGAGTCATTGGCTAAAACTGCACATTTCCTGCTTAGTCTCATTTCTATATGTGGCACTGAGGAAGGACCACCTGAGTCTGAATGGAGGAGATCTGGCTAAGCCTTCTATTTCTGAGAGCTGGCTTAACTTGAGCTACCAATATCAGGACATCACTAGCATCTTTAGTAATATTGCATTGTTTCACTAAAGAGTACTGAGACTTGTCTATGGCTATGCCTAGGGAAGGTTTAAAGCACATGTAAGCCATGGCCTTTGCTCAAATAAATGTATTGATTGTGAATTTTTGGAGCTTGTTGTTTATTTAATTACATGTTGCATCGTTTTAACAAACAGGATTTATAAAGGGAGAAATGTAGCTGAGAGGTCACTGAAGAAGCAAGAAGAGAGAACGACTGGGGAGCAGGTGACCAGGAATCCCAAGTCTGCTGCTGAGTGTAGGGGAAGGTGGTACATTATTTGCTAAGTTAGTTATCAAATATTCTTTGTATAAAATGAGGAGTTTCTTGATGATAGATGTACATAATATACTTTGGTCACACCTCCATGCCCTCTTCCATCTTTTTTTCCTCTACTTGTCTTCTATCTCTTTCTAAATACTCTTATCTCCAACTTTCTTTTGTTGTTGTTGTTTTGTTTTAAAATCTAGACTCTGCCCATGAAACGAGACATACTAGTTGTACCACAGTCTGGTTTATTTCATTTATGGTGGCATTTTCCAACTCCATTCACTTTTTATGCAAATGAGACAATCTTAGTTTTCCTTATAGCTGAGTTTTATACACACGCCCAGGTTTTCTTTATTTCTTGGGCACTGAATTTATTCCATTGTGGTGATCTCATACCCGACAAGATGCAATTTAAAGAAGAAAGGGTAGGTTTTGATATTCAGTTTAGCAAAGTGTACGGTTTGTCATGGCATGGTAGAGAGTAGGAGTGTAAGGTGTCAGGACACATTGCATACTACAGTCAGGAGTCAGAGAGGGTTGTACTCTGGTCATCAGCTACCTCACTTTCTTCTGTTCACTCAGCCTGAGACCCTAGCAGTAGGATAATGCTGCCTACAAAACAAAAGTGGGTTTTCTCTGACTAATTAAATCTTTCTGGAAACTCTCTCATGGGCATACCCAGAGACATGTTCTAAATTGCTATCAAGCTGACAGTGAAGATGACCAACACAGGCGCCTAGATCAGTTCTATAAACTAGCTCCTCTTAATAGTGCAGTAATACACATGGGTGTAAAAGCATCTCTGATTCCTTGGGGTTGATAATCAAAAGTGATGTAGCAGGTCATATGGTTGTTCTAGTTTCCTTAAAGTGGATATTGAGACTCTGATGTAGTGGTAGAAACAAGATAGACTACCAATAAGTTTCCAGTGAAACTTTTAAAAGATCTGAATCTCAGCCCTTTCTAGACTTTCCATTTTGATTGTCCTCTGGGATAGAGGTGGGCCGTGGTGATGATAGAAGTTTGGTTTTAATCCAGTGGGAAGAGGGGATTGCTATCTGGAATCTCACTTCTGGTTCCTTTAAATAATGTCCGTACAAGGAGTTATAATGATATAAAATAATCCTTTAAGTTTGTTATTTATTTCTCGGTAGTCTGGGAAATATAACACTAAGGATAAATGAACATGTACAGGCTCACTGGGAGTGGAGGAACAAAAACTCCAAACATTTACCAAGCACCTACCGTGCCAGGTCCCGTGTGTGTGATCTGATTCGATCCTTATCATTATGCATGTGGTATGTGTGAGGTACGTGTTATTATCCCCCTTTTATAGATTAGTCATTAATTAGGACAGCAGCCAAAGTGGAATGCATGGTTGAACAGGTTGGGAGCCGAACTGTCAAACATGATGCCCTGGCTAATTGGTGGGTTGTTAATGGAGATTATTTTGCCTGTGGGTCTGCTAATCTATGCATTGACTTTGGCTCAGAAGAGAAGACTAGCGAAAACAAATTCATCTGAAATAAACATCACAATATTATGCTTTAAATCTCATGTATAAAAATTCAAACCTAGAGCACATGTATAATTTCGCCCTTCCTTTTAGGTCTCTTTGATTTTAAAACTGCTGTAACAATCACAGTCAATTTTCAAGTGTTGATGATAACAATACTGCCCTGAATTTTTATACAGACTTTTTCTTCCAAGGACCTTGAAGTGCTAAAAATGTTGTCATCTATACAGGCAAACCTCGAGAATATCTAATTTAGCAAATGTCAGTGATAAATTCTTCTGGTGCCATTCTCCATGTCTTTGAATATATTAGAACACCCTGGAAATAAGAATGTTTATTCTATAGCAATTGACTGCTGGTAATACAGTTAGTTGGTATAATTTCATGTGTATTTACTGTTTATCATTTAAATAGCTGCTTGGATTAAAAAAAATCCTTCCTATTTGCTTTCTATCTCGAACATGGTAGATATTACCCATGACTATGCCTTCTCCAGGTTGCCTAAAGGAATACTGGTTGTCTTTATCTAACTTACTCTTTGATGTTGTGGGCATCCTTTACATGAGTAAGACTGGGAGTACTTGAATGCAGTGTGGAATTTGAAAGGTCACTAAACTACAAAGACATTTCTTGTATAAGTGTGGAAACAGTGGACACTGTAAAGTCACACGAAGGAGGGAAGAATGGGAGATGCCTGGAGCAGGTTTGTCCCGAGCTTCCCCAGCAGTGTTAAGAACACCTCACCTATTCCCTGAATCATCTAGCCAGAACCTCCTGGGAGGTGACCATGCAGGGCTTAGGTTTGTGCAGATTATGAGGTCATTCTGTTTCACTGAACCATTGCAAGTTATTTCCATCTTTATTTCAGTTTTCAAAGAATTAATTAGCTAAAACTAAACTGTCCACAATAGCAGCATTATGTTTAAGAGTCAATTAAATTGCAGGCAATGTCATTACATGGACTAATGCAGATGGCAGGATCCAAGGGAGGAGAGTGAGTGCCAAGCATCCTGGACCTTCAAGATGCGTTGGGGGCTTGGCTCCCATGGACCCTCTCTGCCCTCTCTCTGCCTAGTCATGGTTGTCTGGGTTTCACACATCAGTGAGACTCTACTCTGCTTGTCTTGCTTGCTGAAACTCCCTCACAGACCTTATTCGTCAAGTCTCAACTTAGATCACTTCATTCACAAAACAATCCTTTATTTGCTGTCTGTTGCCAGCCTCTGGTGGTAACAGAAACTCCAGGCAAGCTTTGAAAATAGATACTCTGTTCTCAGGGTAGTTCCAAAAAGTCAGAGCCCAGGCAGCATTTGAAAGTAGAGAACTTCATGATATTTGGTGATAGGACTTAAATTCATAGGTTCTTAGAATACGAGAAGTTGGGAGTGGGACTCAGGTAAGAGCTCAGTCAAGCTTCGGTGGCTTATTCTGTGAACTCACAGACCCACGTGACACATAACACTGTGCTTAGTGTGAACATTGGTTCTAACAGAAAAATTGGTCTTGTCATCTTTATATCCACTCTGACCTACCATTAGCCCTGTATTCATAATTCTTAAAGAGAAGACTCTCTAGCATTGTGTGATGGCCCTTGATCCACAGTGTCTCTTCTAGCCAGAGTTTGGGCTTCATTATAAGTGTCATGGCAAAAAGGCATGGAAGAGGGACATGTGTCCTTAAATATTCCAGACAATTAGGATATATACTTGACTTATTATTCAAATGGAGAGTTTTGGATGCTTAGTATTAGTTAAGGCAGTATGTACAAACTTGGGACATCTTAGGTAAATAAATGGTCACCCTCCCCAAAAGCAGTCTCTTGTTTTGATGATCGACAGCTTCCAATATTCTACCTATAACTTCCCTGCCTCTGTCCCTTCGTATTGAGGCATCACATGCTTACAGTGTTCTATGGTTTGAAACAGGAAATGGAAAGAAATGATACAGGACATGTCCTCAGGATGATCGAAGCTATAAGGGAGCTATATGCTTATCTCTGTGTCTCTGTAGCACTCCTTTCAAGTGTCCCATGCCTTGCCATCTGCATTCTGCTGTGTACACAAGATTACCTGTTCTTCAAACTCAATCTTGACTTGGCAGAGTCACTGGCCTCAGAGACTGGCCTCAGAGAGGGCTGTGAGCCTCTCAGAATACAGCAACTTGCACATGTAACAGAGGGTCCAATCTGCTGCCCATTGCTCAGCCCACCAAAATGGCCTCTGGCCTAATAGCAGCATGCAGCCTTTTCTCTCCAGAGGAACCCTGCCCTGTGGGGCCTTCACACTGTTATGCTCTGAATTCCAACTACACACGGGGCACGCACGTCACTGGAGTCATTTTCCAAATGAACAAATTGTGTTTTCTTCTTCGTTGAGTCTGATATTTGAGCCAATCTGTGCAGCAATTTCCTCCTCTTTGTTTTGCTGACCCTGAGTGCTCTCTCAGCCCCACCGTAATTATGGCCTCTCCTGCCACTGGAGTGTGGCACGTTCAGCCACAGGAATGATTTAGCTGAACATGAAGAGGACAGAGGCCTCATTCAAGGCCTTTGTCTCCATTGCTGATGCTGGTTATTTACAAAGTCAGCTCTTATTATTGAGTTAGAAAGAATTTCCAGGTGTCATATGGAAAACGGGTCTGTGGGGGCTTTCATATACAGGCCTCTTATTTATGTGACTCCCCCATGATCCTTGGTGCTTACCTGGCTCTTCTGCTCTCTCCTGCAAAGAGAACAGGGCTATTCCCAAGGAATAGTGGGGACAGTAACATCCTGTGTGCACGCTTGTCTAGTATGTCACATCCACTGTCATTGCCTTTCTTTGTATGAATTACCATGGTATCTTTGCTCTTGACCTATGGAGGAATGAAAATTATTTGTGTTCTTAAAAATAGGCCCTTCCTAAGAATAAAGGAAAGAGTATGGCTAGGTATGAAGAGCCCAGGACTGGCTAAATATCATTCAATCTGTTCATTCTACTTTCTGCTCTGTCCTCAGCAACCCATTATTTAGCACTCTTTTTATTTGCTATCTACCCATCTACCCATCCATCCACCCATCCACTCACCCATCCATCCATCCATCCATCCATCCATCTACCCACCCACCCATCCATCTATATCCTACATGTTTATTAAGCACTTTGACTACCTGTTGTTAGGGACTGAACAGTGCTTCTCCCCAATTTGTCTATTGAAGTTTTAATCCCCAGGGTCTCAGGATGTGACTATGTTTGGAGATAAGGCCTTTGAAAAGATAACCAATGTGAAGTACAGTCCCATGGATAGGCAGATCCTAATTCAGTATGACTGGTGTCTTTCTCAGCAGAGGTTAGGTGAGAAAATAAAAGACTATATGAAAACACGCAAGACATTGGGCATGGTGTTGGGCATAGTGGTACATATCTTTAATCCCAGTACTCAAGAGGCAGAATCAGGAAGATCTCTGAGTTTGAGGCCAGCCTGGTCCTACTAAGTGAGTTCCAGGACATCCAGAATTACATAACAAGATCCTGTCTTGTGGTGAGAGGGGAGTAGGAGAAGAAGGAGAAGGTAGAATACACATACTATGAAGTTAAAACAAAGATGAGTAGGTACATCTCAGGTTGCTCAGAGCCTAGTGTGAACTTGGAGTGTTGCAGGCCAAAGTGAGTGGGCCAGCCTGTTGGGCTATGATGTGTGCACATGGGTATGAGTCCTGTTGGGCTGAATTGTGTGTCTCATGTGTGTTGCCCCAAGGGGCTGGGGCCATGGCCTAGGGAATTTGACTATGTTCACTCCACACTGCCCCGGGTGGACATTGGGCTGTGAGAAGCTGCAGGGCTCTGCTCCAGTGTGGAGAGAACACAGTCTGGGACCCCTGGGAGGGGGTGAAGCTCTTGGGTTGGGAATCCCGGGGCCAGGAGGCAGCTGGGGACCAACTGGTCTCAAGCCCTTGGACTCTCGGGCTCCACTGAAAGGCTGAGGAAGGACTGAGACAGGGTGTAAGGGCTGGAACAACCTGTAGCCAAAGGGGTGAGGGGGAGGAACTCCAGCAGCATCCTGTGGGGAAGGAAACTCTTGGTCATTGTGACTCGATTGTCTGGGTCTTGGTTGGGTCTTTGTGACTGGAACATAGAGTGATCTTCGAAGGGAGGTTAGAAGGCAGCTCGGTAGTTGAAGATGTTCTCCATGGTTCCCCATGGCAGGCCCCCCAAAAGAGAGGTAGTCCATGGTCTTAAAATGTTTATTGTCATGGCAGAAAGTGGATGAAGCTATACCCCATATTCTCAGGGTGGGCCTTTTGCAAGGAGGAGGATTTGGGAAGGAATGCTTAATTGGCTATGCCCTCTGGCCTTTAGGTATCTCATGATTATGGATATGTCTTGAGGCTCTGCAGCTTGTAGTCACACCCTCTACCCGTGCTACGTGACCAATGGCCACAAAGCTCTCTTTGGGAGGGGCTGTAGAGGGCTGTGGCTATGTGAAAGGAACCAGGGGACCCAGGAGCACCACCAAACTCCTACCATCCCTTTAGGGCCTCTGAGGTTCAAGGCCTGAACTCGACCAGGTACCCAGCTGTGTCTCACAGCCCACCGCCCCACACCAGCCCTGGCTCCTTTTTCTTTCCCACCATCGAACCAACAGAACATGAATGAAGGGAAGTCCTTTGATGAACTGTTAGCCAGAGGCCTCAGCACAGACCCCAGCAGGCCAGTGTGACTAGTAAAATGTAACTGGTGACTTGATAATACAGAGATAGGAGACTCATATAGGGACTTTCCCAGGGAATCCCACAAACCATTTGGGGATGTGTTAAGTGGCTAAGGTATGTAGCAAGACTGATAGACTTGTGGGATTCTAGTTTATACTTTTAGGCATGTGAAGCTTGACACATTGGCTACATGAACTCTGGCCCATGTTTCTGATATTTATCAGCAGTGCCTGTTACAGAGAATCTTATACTTTGAATGGACTGACTCTGCTGGGGCAAATAGAGGAGCAAGAACTCAAGGTCTGTCCTCAGGTTGCAAAGGCCTAGCTCTCAATGTTGAGGGGGAGACTTACTCAAGACAGACTTAGGGTAGGTTCTGGATATGGCATGAGTGGTCAAGTCAGTGGCTTAGACCATGGCTGCTGCCTGAGGAGGTCAGAGCTGAGGAAGATCAATGTGGGCTAGAGCAGTTCATTTAAGTAGCAATTAGTTATAATTAATCAATTATGTAATTGAGTAGCACTTAATTATTTACTGCCTTGTTCGGTTTTCCAACTGTTCACAAGTGTCAGCTTTGTTTCCCAACCAGAGCTGGAGCTCCCTGAGAGTAGGGGCAGGGTCATTCACTGTGGCCCAGTGGGACCAGGGTCAGGCTCTCACATGGAAGGGTGGTGATAGGAGGAAATGGAGACCGTGGGGACAATCACTTTGGGGTCAAAGCAGTATGATTCTGCCAAGAAGTGACTGTGAGTGAGTCAGCCACTGGGATACACACGGGGCAACGAGGGACCAATGTGGCATAGAATGAAATGGGAACGAAAGTCCCTTTGGCAATGAATGCGGAGAGGGAGACTTGCTTTACACAATGTGAGGGATTGTCCTAGGAAAGCATCCTGCAATGCAGGCCTCCTACAGAACTCCAGGCTGGCCCTCTGAACTGAACTCCAGCAGATCTGTGCTGAGGTTGCACAGGGCTGGGAAATGTCCTATGAACACTGCTGGACGGCAGTTAGCTGAGCCCCAGGGCTGTCAGGGCTCTAATGGGGGTGTGCTTTGGAATAAGAGCTGCTTCATTGGTGCTAGTTAGGAAATTAAGGATAATGCAATGATGTGCCTCTGGAAAATTAGGGTGGGGGGGGTGCCTCAGGATTTCAGGCTTGTGGGAAGAAAGCCACAGCTAAGCCCAAACCAGATGGCGGCCAAATGAGTCTGAAGTTCTATAGAAGGCAGATTCCCACAGTTAATACTTAATGGGATCTTGAGCTTATGGGTGGGGGGGTACTCCAAACAGGGCAACCTCTTAAATTCCAGGTTTCCATGGCTGGCTCAGGTCTGGCTCATTTACAGAGAACTATGATGCCTCCTCTCTCTCCATGAGGTCAGTGGTGTTATTACCTGTACACACAAATGGGGCAGAACACCCCGAGACTTGCAGACTGATTGCTTTCATTAACTTTAATTGGATTCTTTCGCACATGGAAAGAAAAGTGTAACCAGGGTTTAATTGGAAGAACATCTCAGACCCAGGGTGACACAGGATTGTAAACATTAAAAGTGCTACAGCTGTGTCGGGTGGAAAAACGTCGAAATCACTTGTGATGTTTGTAAGAACAGCTCACAGATTATTTGGAAGTTGGCTGAAAGTTCTGGGTGTGTCAAAATCGGGATAATTGTGTGTGTGTGTGTGTGTGTGTGTGTGTGTGTGTGTGTGTGTGATGTATGTGCTTGTTTCGATTGAAACAATGTGAAATCAGATGTTTGCAAGCAGAATGACAGAAGAACCAGATACATCGCAACTCTCTCTTGTGCCAAAAGAAATCAGTTCTTGTCAGGAGTCCTTCAGTGTGGGATCATTCTCAGAACTAGCCTGGGGCAGCCTAGGAAGCCTTTAGAGTTGAGTCCAACATTGCTTACCCATCTCTCTGCTTTACTGAGTTATAAGTCATCATGCCCTTTGCCTGGGATGTGCCTCTCATCTGAGTGGGAAAAGTCCCACACAGCCTTTAGGACGTGGATTTTATGTTCCACGCTGTGAAGGCGTGGGCAACAGCTCTGAAGAGGGGGTTCCTCAGTGTTCTGTGGTTTCACAGAGCTGTGTTCATACTGTGAGTCCCAAAGGCAACCTTAGTTGGAGAGGGAGAAAGAAGAGCTCCCAGGTCCAGAATTCCAAATATCAGTTAAAGTACAATCACTTGAGGGTAGTGGATGAGCTCCTTATGGAATTAACTTGGGACCCTGGGGTTCAGCATACATTTGTGGAAAATGTGAATAACTGATTCAGTGAGCACAGGTCTCAGGGGTGTGTCAGCTGTGTTGACTGTCATTCTGTAGATGCCTGTTCTTGTCCTGTTCTGAGAGAAGCTGAAGAACCCTAAAGAATAGGTTGTTGCCTAGATGACTGCCTTAGTCATTTGCTGCTTTCCTGCATGCTTAGCCCTGAATGGTAGTATGCCTGGCATTACAAAGGCACCCAGGCAGTGCCTACCTGTTACAGGCTGTCTGCCTCTATTTATGTAAACATAACATTTCTTGGAGCTTGTGCCTAGATCTCTCTTTCTCTCTGGGGTGGCAACACCTGACACCTCCTGGGGGTTCCTGTCTTCAGGTTTAGGCAGAAGTGCTAATTAGGGTATTCGGCAAGCCCTGGGTGGTGGTGATAGTGGTTACTGAGTCATTTCTGTTACCTAGCACCTAATTCTAGGTACAGCAGGGTCTGATTCCTAATAACACTGAAGAAGTGTCCTGAGCACTTAGCCTTCTAAAAGCCCATCCATATCTCTTTGCGTTCTGGAGTCTCCTTCACTGACCCGAAGTTGCTTGGCTGGTTAGATGAGGGCTTGGCACTTACATTTCCTACATATACCAAGGGCTCTTTGCAGGGGTCAGTGCAAAGTGTGCTAACAGGTCACCATCAAGGGCTTGCTTCTCTCCACCCACCACTCTTTGACTTAAAATATAGCCCTTTTAAATTCACACAGAGAAGTCATTCTCTCAGATATTTTTAGAGCAGAGTTAACTGTTTCAATAGTACAAGGACTGGTGGATCCGATGGGAGAGTTCAACTAAGGAGAAGCAGCTTGCTGGGCTGAGAGGCGGGGCTCTGGCTTCTGGCCAGATGTGACTGGCTTAGTTTCCTATGAGCCAGTTTGGATACACAGGTGTGTTAGTTCCTTTTGCATGGTTGTGACCAAAATACTCAACAGAAACAACTGAAAAGTTTATTTTTGCTCCTGGGTTCAGAGGGTCCAAAATTTGGAAGGCAGAGAACCACTCTCGAATCTTGTCAGACCAGGAAGCAGAGACTATGGCCAGAGTCTACATGGGAGTAGCTTTTGAAGGTCTACTTTTGGTGACCTGCCTCTGCTAGTTAGGCCCCACATTCTAAAGTTACCTCAGTCTGAAAAGTACTACCCCATCCAGGAACCTAAAACTGAAACAGGATCCTGTGGGAGACATTTCAGATTCAAACCACAAGAGCAGGTGAGGCACTTTGGCAAATGATACCAGCCAGGGTGGGAGCATGTAGCCACCAAGCACACAGAATATTGTTAGCCTTAGTTAAAATATGGCTTTCATGTAGAATGTACATGCTAGAGTTCAATGACCTAGCAGAAAAGAATTACATGAAAAAAATCTTAATAGTTTTTATATTGATTATATGCTAAATGGTAGTATTTTGAATATACTGGTTAAACAAAATTCACCCTTCAGTGAATTTCATCTGCTTCATTCTAGTTTCTTAAAGGTGAATTACTGGAAAATTTAAAATTTGATACAACTTTTATTTATTTACTATAAAACAGCACAGGTCAGAGTCTTTTGACATAAAAGGGAGGTGGGTTCCAGAAGGATGAAGGCTGCTTTTGACCTGGTTCAAGTCTTCAAACGCTGATAGGACCAGAGACCTGGAAGGGCATTGTTTTGGTCTGCTTTCTATTGCTGTGACAAAGACTATGAGCAAAAGCACTCTGGGGAAGGTGGTATTTATTTTAGCTTATAGTTGTAGTCTATCATGAAGGAAAGTCAGAGCAGAAACACAAGGCAGGAACCTGGAGGGAGGAACTGAAGAGGCTGCCATGGAGGATTCTGTTTACAGGATCACTTTTCTTAGCTTGCTTAGTTTGCAGTCTTATACAAGTCAGGACCACCTTCCTAGGGTGGCACCACCCATAATGGGCTTGGCTTTCAATCAAGACAGTACCTTGCAGGCTTGCCTAGAAGCCAGGTTTATAGAGGATGAGGTATTTTCTCAGTTAAGATTCTTTCTTCCCAGATACAGCTATGTTTGTATCAAGTTGACAAAACCCAACCAGCACAATGTGTATCTTCATAGGTTAGACATCTTTTTGTAGCTTGATCTGAGACTGACAGAGTTAAGGCTTTCTTTAGAATATCAACCCCATTCTGGATCTACACCAGTGTGAGGTGAAGCATGCATTTCTAGACAGGAATAGACTTTCTTCTGCTGTTATTAGGGAAGAGAATTAAGTGAATTGATGTTGTCTACTTGAGGTTTCATGGTCCTGGCCACTGTTGCAAGTTGTGGTTTCCTTACTGAAATGCCCATTTTCAGGATTCCCCAACTGGTTCCACAATGCTGTATATAATGGCAAAACAGAACCAGACCAACCAAACCCTGTATATAATGGCAAAAAATGATGGGAGATAGAGGCTGGGGCTGTAGAATGATTGCCTAGCATGTGCTGAGGATCTAGGTTCAATCCCAGTTCTGACCAGGAAAAGAAAGGAATGGGAGATGTCCATACTAATAACAAGTGGGCAGTGTTTACTAGCTCATCAGTCTCACTGTGGTGCTATGGAAGTCCTCTGTAAGTTTGGAGTCTCATTTAATGTGTAGGTCCCATTTGCAGTGGACTTGAGGAATCTCTTAGGAATATTTGATATAGACTTTCTCTCAGCACCCCCTTCTACCATTTGGCCTTATTTCTAGTCAATGAATACTTCTGCATTATCTCATGCTGTTCCATGTTCTTGTAAGTCCATGGCAGACTAGTCATTTGGAGGCTCCTTGGTCTCACCCAGTGTGATTTCTCAGGGTCATTGTTTGCATTGTGTCCTTAGCCAGCGTGCTTAGCCAGCTCTTGGGCACAAGCTTCCATTCAGAAAGGAATTCTGGAGCTTCTGCTTCTCACTAAGACATCAGCAACACATCGACCTTCTCCGTCTGCTGTAGAGTTTAGAAATGAATGTAGTCTCCTCTGCTTTGCAGTCTTTTGTTTTGCTCTGGCAAATCCCTGGCTTCTACAGTCAGTCATGGATTTGAGTGGAAGGGAGAGAGATACAGATTGAGTAGATCATCAGCATCTATTCTTCCTGGCTTTTTAGGTGCATGAGAGAGCAGTTGTCACTCTAGATGTGATTGGAGTGCCTCTCTGCATCTGTGTCTCTGTCTGTGTCTGTATCTTTCTGTCTCTCTCTGTCTCTCTTTGTCTCTTTGTCTCTGTTTCTCTCTGTCTCTGTCTCTCTCTCTCTTTGTGTGTGTGTGTGTGTGGTGTGTGTGTGTGTGTGTGATGGACAGTGCCTGTGCAATGTGTATTAAAATATTAAATATCTTCCTTGAATTATTTTGTCCTTATTTTTGAGATAGGCTCTCTATCCCTCAATGGACCAAGAGCTCACAGTTTTGGTTAAGTTGTACCGACAGCGAG
This sequence comes from Mastomys natalensis, assembly GCA_021653895.1. Classification (NCBI taxonomy): domain Eukaryota; kingdom Metazoa; phylum Chordata; class Mammalia; order Rodentia; family Muridae; genus Mastomys; species Mastomys natalensis. The sequence goes on along the minus strand of JAJTUV010001522.1, from coordinate 200,892 downwards.
CTTTGGGAAGCCTGCTGTACCCATTTCCTGCCTAACCACACCTAGGTGGGGTTGTAGATATGTGATACTGTCTGAATTTTACTTGGTTCTGTCAAAACTCGGGTTTTTCTGCTTGTTCAGAAGCAGTTTGCCGCTGAACCATCTCCCTGATTGAGAAGGAGTCTGTTAAACCATCTATTAAAAAGATCTTTGTCATGGATCTTCCGAATATATTCTCAAGTCCAGTAGTGCAGGCATGCTTTCTTTTTGCAGTAGAATTGCCCTTGACAGATGTCTAAGTCGGGGGAGAGACAGGTACAGGGAGCATGATTAGACACTCCTTTCTCCTGTTCAGGCAACTTTTAGGGGACTAAATGCGAAGCATACAAAGGAGTTCTTGCTAGGTAATTAAAAAAAAAAAGAGTATTAAAATTTAAGCATTTCCTATAAAATAACGACCCACACAGGTTTTGAAGTATTTCAAATGCTGAATTCTTTTCTAGCATCTATCTGATGCTCTGGTTTTGTTAGTGTCCTGATTGTGGCTTGGGTTGACTAATGGGAGCTCGGTCAGAACTGTGAGGCTTGGTGTGGGTGACTGTTACATGATGAACCCTTGGCCTCTAGCTGGACATGCTATTTTGGGAGATTCTATAATCTTTAGGCAGTTGAGTCTTGCTGTAGGGAGTAGGCATGGGGGAGGGGAGAAAATGTTTGAAGGTCTCCAGTCTTTCTCATTCTCTGCTGCATGTCTTCCATAAAGTCAACTGTTCCCTTGTCTATATACTCATACCACTGTGGGGTTCTACTTACTCTGAGCTAGAAATCAACAGGGCAGGTCAAGGACTACAGACTGAATTCTTGGAAAATGTGCACCAAAATAAATCCATCCTCTTGTTCAGCTGTTTTATGTAAGACATTTGGTCATAGTAAAAAGACTGGCTAATACAGTTAACTGAGAGAGATAGGCATCCAAAGGAGCTATTGAAAATGGCTCCTTAGCCATCCCTGGCCCTTGGACCTCAGAATTCCTATACTGACTTTTACTGCTATTACAAGTGGAAAAGTAACACCCTGTAGTTTGGTCCCAATCTATATGGTCTTTAGTGATGCATATCAGAGTACTTGTTATGGGCCCAGCATTCAAAAAGGAACAGAGCTTCAGTGTACTATGACCAACATCTTTCTTTTGAAGGAAGTAAAAGTACTCACTTGACAGAGAACTGGAAACAGGAGATCTTAGCTAGTAATTATCTCAGGAATTCCATGCACAGTGCTTGCTTGGGGTGAATGAGCGAGTGAATGAGTGAATGAATACATGAACGGCCTCTTCCATAATGGCTTCAGAAATACGATATTATTTTCAGCCACATACTGGGATACTCAAACCTTTTAATGGTAGACTAAATTTCTCAAAATGAGAATAGATGTCAAATATTTATTTATCTAGTAGATTCTTAAAGCAGCATCCTTCATCCTTAAACCTCAGGGTGCATGCAAATAAAATTACAAATAATTAAAATCCTTAAAAAATCCCATAAAAGCCTCGAAAACAAAAATGATATTTTATGGTTAATAAAGCTAGAATATAGGCATGATTACAATGCTATGTAATCATGTACGTAATTATTGCATAAATAATATATAATCATCCTAATAAACCATGCAATTCTAGCCACTCCTTCCCGTGAAGCTTCTCTATTTATAGGCCTGATGTGGTTGGAAGGGGGGCGAAGATAGATTTGGGGGATGCTTGAGGATTAAGCACAGTATGTTGCTTGGAAAAGCCTGTGTGGCTTACTAATTTAAGAGTCTACCTCTGAACTGAATGCAGAAAATTAGTTCAGGCTCAGAGGTGCCCTGAAAGGAATAGCTGGGGATCTATGACTTGTTTTACTCTGTCTTTTGTCCCTCCCACCCAACTGTCTATGTAGGACTTCATGTTTATTTGTCTGTTCCCAAACACACACACGAGGTTCCTCTGCCTTTTCATGTGTGACTAAAGATCCAGAGATCTGTTGTTTGTTGCTCTACTTACCAGACTCTGTTGCAGTACCAGTCTCTGCAAGATAGACTGGCTCACAATCTGATGACCTCTGGTCATTTGGTCATTCTCCATGGATGCCGTTCACTCTTACATTTAATCCACATGTCTTCCAAATTGGGGAAGACAATGGTCCCTCTTGTCTGCCTCTGTAGCATTCTTCATTTGTTTCTTGCTTGAGGATGCATGATGGACTAAGTAAGTCAGTAGAGGTCATATCAAGGAGGAAACACGTGTGACAAGTTGACAAGTCACAATTCCTTAAGGAGACCATTCTCATACTTTGGTGTATGCAATGGAATCCACAGAAGGGCTGATTAATCATTGAGATTTTCACTTTTGAACTCATTAAGCATTTTGATTCAGGGTATGCAGGGCTTGATAATCAGCATTATTAACAAGTCTATGCCATGATGCTGAGAAGACTATACTTGAGAATGTGAGTTTAAGGGAAAAATCTTGAATTATGGTTTGAAGATTATGATGCTTTCCAACAGAAAAAAGCTATGTCTTGCAGTTGTATCACATGCTTCTTTAAAATAGCAAACCCAAATGACCTTTAGATGTTCTTATGTGATTGTCTCTGTGTGCATATCTGTGTACCACACGATGCCTGGTGGCTTCAGAGCTAGAAGAGGTGCTGGATGCACTGAAATTATAGTTACAGATGGTTATGTTATCTAATGGGTGCTGAGAACTGAACCTGTATTCTCTGCAAAAGACAGAAGGTGTTTTTTATCTTCTGGGTCATGTCTCTAGCCCTAACACATTGCTTTTTACAGGATGTTTGTTGAATTCTGCTTATCTAATTATAGAGAGGTAGGAAGACTTGCTCAATGCAGAGTAGCTGAAGCCCAGACCCTCTCTTCCATATCCTAGAGCCTAAGACCTGCCCCATTGCTTCTTTCTTTGTGGATGGGACTTGTTCTTCTGACCCTTTTTCACTAGGAACCCTTCACTCGGTAATGCAGGCGGAGAGCAAAAGGTTCAGTCCCTTCCTAAGGGTTGGCAGCTCCTTGTATGCTTTAGAATCTGACATTATAGGCTCTCCGACTCACAGAACATATTCACATTAGAAGGGAAATCAGCTAAGAGGCATGCATGATGAAACGTCAGCAGGTGTGGGCCCATCTCTTGGGCAGTGAGCAGCATCCCCTCATACCACAAGACAGATGGCACAGTGGGTTGTGTGTTGTCCACTGTTCTCAATTTAGAGTCTCTATCCAGTAAGGTCAGGCTGGCCTCAAGGTCAGATCTGGGAGACCTAGGACTCAAATTATTCACGTAAGTTAGCACTAGTGTTTTTGTCATCTCGATCTGCATAGTTAGATCCCAGGTTCAAGAAACACAAGTTACCTCCATCTCAAGTGTCCCCCAATCATTGAACCTGAGAACAGATTGTATCACTAACCTCCTGAGTGTTTTTATTTAAAAGTCTTATTCTGTCCCCCAAATCTTCTTCATTTCTTTCCAACTATATTCACTAAAATTTGAATTTACTTCTATTGTGAGATGATTTGTGTAGACCGTTTTCTCTGTACTGTTGGGATAGAAAACACCACAGTTGGTTGGAGTTTACTGAAAGATGCTTTATAGTCTATAGTGTTGTATCCTAATCCCACTGTCTTCCTATTCAGAGGTACCCATTACCCTCCAGATCATGGCAAATGCCTGATGTTCAGATCAAAGAGTGACACCCAGCAAAAAAGAGAACAGCTCAGATCTGAGGTCTATGTTTTATGTCATGGCTGTATTCTGTCCTGTTTGGAAAATACCAGGAGTGAGTGTCTCAGAGATGTCTGTATTTTCAACAGTGATCTTATACTGCAGGAAAAAAATCTAATCAGTAGCTTCTGGGTGAAGATAGTCTGGGTTGAAAATCATTTGCAATGAACTACTCAGTCTGAGCCCTCTGGTATGAAGGGGTTTCAGACATTGTTTCCTTGGCATTGATCATATCAGGACTTGGAGGTGGAGGTGGCTTTAATTGTCACTGCCACATTGTCCCATCTCGTCTTTCATGGTGCAATGGATACTGAGCTTGGATGATGTCTCTTTTTTTTTTTTTTTTTTTTTTTTGGCTTACTTATCCTTGGGCTCTGCAGGGAGCTGATGATTCTTTCAAGAGATGCAGGTGCCTCTAGCACCAGTTACAAGGGATGGACAATTGATGACCTTGTGGTGGCTGCTGTCCTGCAGAGGGTGAGACCAGGGTTATTCACAGCTTGGTAATTGGCACTGATCCTGAGCTCTTCATCCTCAGCAAATACAGGCATCAGGAGTTTGCTCCAGATCAATGCAGGGGCATCCAATATATAGAACCCCCAGAAAAAAATACCAGAATCAAAAATGGATTTGTGTTTAGCATGCCTTGTATATCCTGGTCTGGTTATGAATAATTTAGCCTTTCCTAGGCTGAATAGACTATATTTAGCAAGCCTATTTTGCTTATAATACACCCTGTCCTTTTATGAAGAAGCATAAAGCATAAGAGCTGCTTAGAATTGGGGGTGACTTCATTTTGTGGGGACAGGAGTGCAGAGGCATCTTCATCTGTAGTCTCATGCTACCATGCACCTCGGGGAGTGGTGGGACTAAGTGCCCAGGGTGCATGCAGCTGAAAGAATCCTGGAAAGTGCTTCTTCTCTATTGAGCACAGGGCAGGGACAGTCTGCCTGTGTTGATGGCTTTTGTCTAGGTCATCTGTCTAATAGAGAGGATAGTGGCAAGATTTAAGGGGTGCCAAGTTGGCTCTTACTATTGACCCAACAGAAAAATGATGGCACACAAATAAAATAACCCAAGGGACTTTATTACATCCCTGTCAAAGGTGTAGGCAGGCTGAAGGAACTCTCACTGGATAGTTTCAGAATAGGAGAAGCAAGTTCAACTATTCCTAGATCTGTAAAGCAAGGGCAGAGACATTTTCTAGAACCTGACAAGTGGAACTGTATTAACTGGAAAAGTTGCTTGGGGCACTCAGGCTTCAATTAGGGGACAGTCCATGGTGGTATCACTCCAATAAACTGTTCTCCTTATTTCTCATCTCTTGCAGATACAGATACTCCCTTCCCCACTGACTGAACTCAACAGAACACCAGACACAAGGGAGTCCCTTACCTAATCCATGGAAGCCAGCCTCCTGCAGAGTGAATAGTGAACAAAGGACATGAAGGTACAAACAACTGGTCTCAGTGTGCGCCTGTCAGCACCTCTCATGTTCAGAACACCCAGCAGGGACTTGAGTGGGATTGCATTACATTACCTCTAGAAGGTTCTTGTCAACATGCAAATATCAACATAGGAAAAGTAACATATCTTCTAGTAAGTGGTCCAGGATGTTCCATGACATTATCAGTCTGTCGTTTGTCTTGGGGATGAAACACTGGACAGGCATTGAGGATGAGAGTGGTAGTAATGGCTCAGACATGGGGTGGTTCACCCGGAACAATCCAGTTTGGGGACCTTGTGTAATTGCTGTGGCTATCTGGATAGTGGAAGAGGGGAAGACTACAGAGCTAGAAGGTGGTTCTTTGACCTTGGTTCTAAAGTTGCTGAGGCAGATCTTCAGTTCCATGGCTGACTGTGAGTGGCCTCTTAGGAATTCATAGCCATGCCAGTTTTTAAGGATGTAGAACATACTTTCCCCTAAATAGTAATGCTATGAAAACTGATTAAGATTCTCAGCTACTCTTCAACAGTCTATTTAAATGCTGGGTGGTAAGTATGAGAGCGTTTGTTAAATTGTTTTCTGTTATTTTCAGTATGTTTGAAATGTATCGCATGTAAAATAAAGTAAAGTCTAAGTTCATTTGAAAACATATCCGATCTCCCTTGGGAGTGTTGTCCAGGGCAATGAGGGAGACGCTGAAGAGGGGGAAAATGGGATCCCTTCCCACATTTTTTTTTTCTGGACGGACAAAATGAAACAAAACAAAAACAAAAACATGGGAACAGCTGATATATTCTTGGCTTGCTCCCATGCTTCCTTCTGCAATCCCCACCCAGTTTCCATCCAACTCCTCTGTCTCATCCAAGTGACAACTCTATCCTCTCCCAGGCTCTCTGGCCCTAACACCTCTGCACTCTGAAACCACAGCCTTCAGGATCACTTCCTGACTCGTCTTGGGAAGTAGATCATGTTCCCATCATCTGCTAATGCTCTCTGGACCATCTTAAACCTTAATGGTTTGCCATGACCACTTTTTATTGCTTAGCGGTTCTGTGAGTTCTGAATCTGGTAAAACAACGTAGATAGTTGCTTGTTTGTGTGTTTCACAATGTCTGGTTTTGACTTGAGAAGACATCATGGCTTCCATGGTTCTAGCATTTCATTTGTTGGGTTTCTTTTGGCTCTGATTCTGGAAGTTGGCTAATTCTCTTTTCTGTGATCTCTTCTAAAGGCTAGCTAAGACTTTCTACAGCATGTGGTCTCAGGGTAGTTAGCTTTACTACACTGTATTCACCTTCCTCATGGAAATAGAAGCTGTTAATCCTTCTTCAGGTTAGACCAATAAATAGCTATGGAATCACTCTACCACCACACCATATTGGTCAAAGCAAGTGCTATGGTCAGTCCATTCCAAAGGAAGGAAAGAGCTGTCACTTTCTAATGAAAGTGGCAAGCATGTCACAATGGAGGAAGGAATCAACAGGGGCCATCTTTGAAGACTTTCTTTACCACAATGAGTCAGGCTGACTTCGATTTACACTGTGGCAGATGATCAATAGGAATTACTAAAAATGTCTATGAATTCTTTGATGCCCCAGCCATAGAGATGTGATTACTTCTTCTTGAATCTAGGTATGTCTGTGGCTGTTTAATGGTACATAGAGGAAATTATGCTGGGTGACTTCAAAGGCCTAAGGCTAGATCATAGGGTCCATGCAGCTTCTGTGTCGTTCTCTTGGCCCATATACTCTGAGAGAAGCCAGATACCGTATGAGAGTCACACCACCCAGTGGCATCTTTCCAGAGAGACACAGCTGAGCTCCTGGAGAGCACCTGTCACTACCTGCTCCTGAACAAATCAGCTAACTTGAAAGTGAGGTTATTTGAAACTTCATATACCATACAAGGACTATTGACATCTCGCTGCCCCCACATGAGAAACATCAAATGAGAAGTGAGAGACATGCTCTTCCCTGATGACTCCTGACCCACAGATAGGGAGTGAGGTCATTGTTTTAAGTCATTAGTTTCTGAAGGGAGTTGTTATACAGTGGTGTTACTGGAGTACTTCTTTTTTTTTTTTTTTTTTGGTTTTTCGAGACAGGGTTTCTCTGTATAGCCCTGGCTGTCCTGGAAACTCTGTAGACCAGGCTGGCCTCGAACTCAGAAATCCGCCTGCCTCTGCCTCCCAAGTGCTGGGACTAAAGGTGTGCGCCACCACGCCTGGCACTGGAGTACTTCTGAAATCTCCCATTAAGTATTTCTGTTTAGGGACTTGAAATCAAATCGTGAAGTAAGAGTTCAGGAAATGAGGAAGGGCATCGTGTAGACTGATAAGTTTGCCTGTCCGTGATAATAGGTGGCCCTTTAAGCTGTGCCTGTGGGCCCAGCTCCCCAGAGAGCTCCTCCATTCACAGATTCTTTTCTCCTTTCAATTATGAATCCATAGGCAAGACCCAAGCCACTTCCCCTCCTGAATCTGATGTCATCATCTTAAGCCAGGACAGACGTGCCTACTTGCATTTCTGAGACTTCGATAAAGTCACATTCAAGAAATCACCTGGCATGGTGCATGTCATGTAAAAGTGCCCAACAGCTCACTCATCCAGCATGATTTACTGAGTAATGTGTATTGTGGAATCTTAGGTTAGTTCTGGGAACCAGAGATTGTCTTTATATCCTGGTTGTTTTTCAGACAGCTGAAGTCAGTACACACAAGGCTTCCTCCAATTTGGGTCTCAGGTTGAGGGTATGCAAAGGGGGAGTTAGTTATATCCTTAAGTGGCAGATTGTTCTGGCCCCCGTCTACAACATATTTTCAACATGTGGGTTGCGACCTCTTTTGGGGTGAATGACCCTTTCTCAGGGGTTACCTAAGACAGTTGGAAATCACAGACATTTATATTACAATTCACAACAGTAGCAAAATTACAGTTATGAAGTAGCTGCAAAACCGATTTTATGGTTGGGGGTCACTACACATGAGGAGCTGTATTAAAGCGCTGAAGTATTAGGAAGGTTGAGAACCACTATATTGTAAGGTGAAAATAAAATATATGGCCTAGAAGGACCCAGGGATTTCATGCCAGGAAAACATTAACCTACTGATTTTGAGGTTGAGCATGTGAGGTCAGAATACAGGATCCCTACATTGGGTAGTCTGCCAACTGGATACAAACTAGAGTCACCTGGGAAAAGGAGTCACAGTGGAGAAATTTCCCTCATCAGATTGGCCTGTGGGCACATCTGTGAGGCATTTTCTTGATTAACAATAGATATGGTAGGGCCGAGCCCATTGCGTGCAGTGCCACTCCTGGGTTGTGTATTTAAAAAGCACACTGAGCAAGCCACAAGAAGCAAGCCAGTCAGGAGTGTTCCTCCATGGTTCCAGATTCCTGCCTTGAGTCCTCCCTGACCCACAACACCCCTTGACTATTGATTGTAACCTATGAGTCCAAATAAACCCATTATTATCTACAGATACTTTTGGTCTCTGTTTTATTACAGCAATTGAAAAAACCAAACTAGAAACACCCCTCAATCCCAGATTTTGCCCTGAGTAGCTAGAAGAACTTGAATGAGGTATTTAAGCACCGTGGCTCTTCATTTCCCCTTGTTACAGTAGTAACAACAATAGTAACTGGTTCTCTAAGACTACTGTAAGCTGAGTGTAAAGAATATGTTAGCATTTAGTGTGGGCCAGCCCATCTCTGAGGATAATGATGATATTGTTATATTATCATTGTCATTAAATGTGCCCTTGAGAACTCACAGAGATGTCAACAGGCAGGTTCTGGATACAGGCTGTTAAGACCCCGACAGAGTGGAGTGTGGAGGAGGCAAAGACATTTCTGTGCTACAGAAAAATGGGAATTTCTAAAGTGGGAGAAGGGCAGGCTCAATCTCTTCCCTCCTTCCCTCCCTACTGCTCCCTCCGCTCTTATTTCTCATTTCCTCGTTCTCTCTTCTCCTTTAAAATGATGACAGTATGTTCAAGTTGTGCAAATCAAAGGCATAGATTAGAAACTGGAGCATGAATGCGCTTAACAGACCCAGGAAGTCTCCAGGGGACTGGAATTGATTACCCAGAGTGTACCACACAAAGTGATTATTTTTTCTGCATGGGTGAACAATGGGAACGAAGTTGAGGGTTGGAAGTACCTCTCTGCGCCAAACTACTTAACCCCATGGGTTTACTGGTGATGGAATGGAATCATGGAGTGCACAGGCAGAAAGTTGCTTAGAAGCTTCGTTCTGGAAGAGTCTAAGGTAGAGGAAAAGCAGGATGTTTTTCAGCATGCTTAGCCATGTTTAATTTGGAAAGGGTACCCCATCTGTTCTGGGAGATGCTGTGAGTTGGGAAAGTTACATGGAGGAAGGACGGGTGCTTTATGTAAGAGGTCATCAGGACCTGTAAAATAAGTGATGATCTTTCTCCCGGATGGAAAATGACCCTCTTAAGAGAGTCCTGTGCAGAACTCAGTCCCCATTGTCATCTGGGCTAGTTTCCTACTTCTGGACCCTAGCAGGATTTAGCAGGACTACAAATGACTCGTTGGAAAACCCTGGCTCAGATGGCACAAGCTGGAGGAAGGCTCCTAGGCTAGATCTTGTTTTATGATTGGTTTTAGATTGGCGGTGGGAACTTTGCTTTAGTGAACTGAAGTCACAGTAGGGGATGAAGTCACCCTTCCTGGATAAGCTGCTTATCCATCCATCTCAAGAGCTAAGATTTGGTTTCCACCTGCTGTTCATCTCTTTTCATCACAAAGGTCGAGATTCATTTGAATAAAGAGCGAAAATAAACTGAGCTCCCAGCTTATCTGATACCAGGGCCCACATTAGGAAAGCAGCACCCCTTCAGGACATACAGAGTTCATTGCCTAGGAGCAGGAGAGGCCTGCATATTACCTTTGTAATCATGCCTGTGATCATGGCTAATTTACAGAGTGCTCAGCTTGGGTATCCAGATTATGACAGGCCTCCATGGAGGGGAAAAAAAAGCATAATAATACTCTGAGTCAGACAGGTCTAAATATCTGATTCATGAATCCTTTGAATCCTGACATCAATTTCTTATTTCTCTCCAGTAATGGTTCTTAAAATGGTGCCTGTGTCAGAATTTCTCTATCTCTCTCTCGATCTCTCTATTCTTCTCTCTCTCCTTCTGTCTCTGTGTATGTGTAATTGTGTGTGTATATTTGTATATGTGTATGTTTGTGGTATGTATGATGGTGTGTGTGTCTGTCTGTCTGTCTGTTGGTCTGAAACAGACTCCTAACTCCAAGTCACAGAGTTTCGATTTGGTGGAACCACTTGGAGTCTTTGATTCCTAATTTCAGAGTGAAAGTGGTCCTCTTGGATTGGGCATGAGTTTTGAGAACCTCTACTTTGGATGCTAATTCTCAAGCTGGGATACATCTCTCCTGCATCCAAGCCCTGGCTACTTGGTTTGCTTATGGAAAACCAAGGATGTTTTTATTTTTATTTTTTTTTAGTGCTATAGGTTGGTCTTCCAGGTCCAGGCATTGCTGGAACGATCAAAAGAGTTTTTTTCTGTTTTCCCAGCACAGCAGTTCTTTATACTCTGGGAGTCTAGTGCTGGATTTGAGTAGTGTGTGACACCTCAGCCAACACAGAGTGGTATACAATCTGGTCTCCTTCTCCACACCCTACAGGCACATTGTGTATTCTTTCTCTGAGCATTGCATTTTGGACTGAAACTGCTTGAGTTCAGTTTTGAGATCTGTTTTTTTTTTTTTAAACAGTGTGCAGAAATATGCTCTGTTATTTTTTGTTAGAGTGTAAAAGAAAATCACAAAACTCAATGTGTTAGAAATTCTACAGAATCAGACAGTACACAGACGACCTAAAATAAGCATCAGCATATCCCCCCCCCCACACACACACAAACCCACAAACATTCAGGCATACATACTCTGTGTTGATGTTAACTTTTTCTGAGCCAGTGTCACTCCAAATAATGCAGTGGTGACAGACTAAAGAAATAGCACCATCTAACTCTAGTCTGATGAATAAGTAGTTTATTGGGCTTATGGGAGCATGATGCAGGATTGCTTACAGGAGTGTGGGTGACCCTACCTCTGCAAAGCCACCCTGAATGGGTGACAACTTCTCTATTGTATCAGCCCGTTCCACCCCACGTTCGGGGGCCACTTTGTAAGGCCCGTCTGCTGCTCGGTCCAGTGGTCAGGGTCTAGCAAGAGAGAGAGTGGGGAGGGGCAAGAGACTCGAAGAATGGAGACAAGACAGAGTCTGATCAAGTCTCTTGTATTGAAAGGAAATTCTGGGTATTTATACCCTTTACCACGTGCCTTTCCCTCGTGGACAAGCATAGCTGAAGGCACTACGTCATGTGCCTTGCAGCGTGGAGACCACGTGCGCCTTGCAGCTGGGGTCACTAAGCAGCAAAACAAGATATGGGAGAAAACCAAGATGTTTATCAAGTGTGCTCAGCTGTTGTAGGCTGTTGAAAACAAGTCTCTTGTCAGGGTATATGGCTTGAGATGGCTGTAAAGATGATAGCCGCTTTCGGCTCCCAACACTCTATTGCTGCAGAGATATGTCATCCCTCCTTCAATTAATCTCCTACATACTCTAGCACCTCCCAAGATTATACGCAGCACGGTCAGGATTATGTACTATTGAAAGGATGCAGGAGGGAACACGTTGCTGTAATCTCAGTTGAGAATCCAACGGTCCCCATCTCCTTTCCATGGAATAATGTTAGCAGACTTGGCTTCCTGAGGGTCTCCTGTGCTTAAGCATAGCCTCTCAGGACAACCAGAGCTACACAGAGAAACCTTGTTTTGAAAACAGGAATGAAATCAAGCAAGCAAGCAAGCAGCAAGCAAGCAAGCAAGCAAGCAAAGCAAGCAAGCAGGCAAGCAGGCAGGCAAGCATAGCCTTTCCCTCTGACTATAGAAAGGCAGAGCTGGAGGACAGAGTTTCATAGTTCTAAGGCAAATGTATACACAGTAAACATATAACCCAACCCCCACAATTAACACATGCTTGCCACTATACTTGTGCAGATACACGTGTCACACACATAGCTGAACATGGTACATTGGTAACCTGTGATGCACATCTATACACATGTAACATACACATCACAACACATGCACTTAGAAACACCCTCCACACAAACATATACATGACACTTCACACCTATGCAAACATACACACATACTAACATACACATGGTACATACGAATATACCCAGCACACATGCATTTATATCCATTATATACACACATACACGCATTCATAAAATCACACACAACACCAACTTCTTTAGAGAGATGTCTAAGTCAGGATGAGTGAATAATGGGCTGTCTGGGCATTTACAATTCAGCCAATGAAATTGGAACTCACTGGAATTTGGTTGTTGGCATTGTAATTCTCCCTCTGGGCTGTCGAGGCGTGAAACTGGGACACTCATTTTGGAGCTGTTGGGGTTTCCAGCTCCTCTGCGGTCTTGATTGTGGCTTGGCATGCGTTCAGTTGTGGATGGCTTTCTCATTGGCTCTTACGGGTCCACAGGACATTTTTTTTTAAAAAAAGGTTGACCACTGAGTCACCATGTCTTGTTAGTGGCAGCAGTTATTTTATCTGTGAGAATAACTGTCCTTCTTAGCTTCTCAAGTTGTCACCTGGGTGGTGATTTATTACCTTCCAAAGCTTCGGTAATTGTATAATGATGCAAAATAATGACAAGGCATTCTGATAAACTTTATTACCCGAAGCATCTTGCATTCTAACTGTGTTCCAGCATGCACTATGGGATTACGGAGTGCCCACAGGGCTGACAGGCAGCAGCAGGACAGCTTTCCTGCTTAAAGAAAGGAAGAGGAAAAAGAAATGGGATTCAGACCTTGTGAATGGAGGAGAACTAGGCGAATGTGAACTGATTTCATTTGGGGCAAACATGCTAAATGTGGTTGCCTACAATTTTTATTAAACACACACACACACCACACACACACAACACACCGTACACGCATGTGTGCATGTACAAATACACACACTGTACTTGCTTTGTATTTTTAAACTGGGCACACATAATTAGCTCTTAACAATTTTTGAAATTTTTTAAAATTTTTATTCATTTTTATTTATTTATTTATTTATTTTAGCTCTTATCCATTTGATGATGAAATCCATGTTCAAAGCGACGGGTAGAAGCCATGAGCTGTGGGATTTCGCCTTTGACCCTCTTTTACGAAATGACTATGCTCCTGGTAACAACTCAAGCTCAGATCATCTTCTCATGGCCTGGGGTGGGTGGGGTGGGGGGTGGGGGTGGGGGGTGGGGGCGTCAGGCCCTATGCAACTGAAGTATAAAAGACTCAGGAAAGTGAAACTACAGAGTGATTTTCAGATTTGCTTCTCAGGTTTTAAAAAATATGGGCAATTAACAAAGTCTTTTCTGTGGAAAGGAGAGACAAAGTTGCAGTCGAGAATGTTTGGTAAGAGGTAACTCTTGCAGTTGCCAGAATTTACCTGGTTTGGGTCTGTGGTGGTTGGAAGGTCTCTTGTTTATCTTCTTGAACCACATAGTGATGGCCTTGTGCAGCTAATTCACTCTGGAGGTGGAGTCTGAATGGAGCCCTGCGTGTACTCTCTCACCGCTTCTTTGTGGCCACCTGTCAGTGACTACAGGCTTTTAAAAAAAAAAAATGGATATTTTATTTATTTTCATTTCAAATGTAATCCACTTTCCCAGTTTCCCCTCTAGAAACCCCATATCCTACCCCTCCCCCTGCTTCTATGAGGGTGCTCTCCCACCCACCCACTCCTGCCTTCCAGCCCTAACATTCCCCAACACTGGGGTATCGAGCCTTCACAGGACCAAGGGCCTCTCCTCCCATTAATGCCCAACAAGGCCATCCTCTGCTACATATGCAATTGGAGCCATGGGTCCCTCCATGTGTACTCTTTAGTTGGTGGTTTAGTCCCTGGGAGCTCTGGGGGTCTGGTTGGTTGATATTGTTGTTCTTCCTATGGGTTGCAAACCCCATCAGCTCCTTCAGTCCTTTCTCTAACTCCTCCACTGGAGACCCTGTGCTCAGTCCAATGGTTGGCTGTGAACATCTGCCTCTGTATTTGTCGGGCTCTGGCAGGCTTTAATAGAGAGATCTCTATGACTGTAAGAGTGGACACAGGCTACACCTGTGTCTTGAGGTTGGGGTCTTGATAGTAAGGGTTGAAAGGGACCAGATCAGAGTACTAATGTCGTTAGTGTTGATCAGCGTCCATTCCTTTTGTCTGAACTGGCTTGTATCTGGACTACATTTCTCTATGTGTCTATCTGCATCTGTGTCTGTGTGTTTCCCATGATGTAGTTCAGGCAGCCTCCTAAGTGTTGGGATTACAGGTATGTGCTGCATAATTTTATGACAACTTGATACAAACTAAAGTAATCTGAGAAGAGGGAACTTCAATTAAGAAAATGCCTTCATAAAAATCAGATTGTAGGCAGGCCTGAAGGGCATTTTCTTAATTAGTGATTGATAGGGAAGGTCCCAGCTCATGGTGGATGGTGCCATCCCTGGGCTGGTGGTCCTGGGTTTTATAAGAAAGCAGGCTACAAGGAGCAAGCCGGTAAGTAGCACCCCTTCATGGCCTTTGCATCACCTCCTGTCTCAGGGTCCTGACCTGCTTGAGCTCCTGTCCTGACTTCCTTCAAAGGTAGACTACAATGTGGAAGTTTAAGTTAAATAAATACTTTCCTCACCAAGTTGCTTTGGTCATGGTGTTTCATCAGAGCAATAGAAACGCTAACTAAGACAGAACTCGGTAGCAGAATAGTAGAGTATTGCTGTGACAGACCTGACCATACTGTATTGAGGAGGACTGTGGAAGGACTTTGGAACTTGGGGATAGAAGAGCCATTCAGTGTTGAGCTCTCAGTGAGCTGTTCTGTAGGAGCTTGGGAGATAGAGATATTGAAAACAGTGCAGACAGTGGAGGCCTGGCTTGTGAAGTTTCAGAGGGAATCAAAGACTCTACCAGGCCGTTTGTGTGAAGAATCTGTGGTTCCAGTTTCCCGGAGCTGTAGAATTGGCTGTGATTAACCAGGTACCAGAGCTACTAAAATGAAACCATTGTCTTGCTGGAATAATGGATGCTGGTCATCCAGGGCTAAGAATAAGCTATGATCAAGAGGGAGAAGAGCATCACTGAGGTGAAATCCTCTAGGACGTGTGTCCTAAAGGTCAGCACACAGAAATTGTGTTCCAGAAGTGGCTAAGGTTGTAGTTGGTGCTGGCAGATGAACTTGGTAGTTGTAAGAATCACCCAGAAAGCCCTAGTTTTGAAGGCATGAAGGGATTGTGGAGAGCAGTCGAAGCATGACACTGAGACGCAGGGCTCAGGTCCCCAAAATAAGCTGAGTGGGGGCTCCTGGTGAAAATGCAGCTAACTTGCAGCAAGGGACCCTAGCTGTTTTGGAGATGCTTGTATCATGGGATGGCCACCAAGAACAGGAGTAGCAGTGGAATGGAACCAACCAGAGCCTAGAAGACAAGTATGTGCTACAGAGGACAGAGCTGGAGAAGTGACACAAGTCCTTTGGAGGAGCCCAGAAAATCACGAGTGAATCCTAGATAACTCGACATTGAATTATTTACAATTTTGGAGTGTTGTTTTGCTTTGTTCAGATTATGATTGCGTACTGCTTCTTGCTGCTCAGAGTAGAAAAGTATTTAACTTAATTTTGATTTGTACAGGAGCCTACAGTTGAGAGATTTCGAACTTTAAAAAGAGATTTTGTAATTCTAAAGAGACGATATTTTAAAGGGACTGAACTTTTAGTATGTGTGAATTTGTAAAGACTATGGAATTTTCGAAGTTATTTACATTTTTAATGTGGGATCTTGGGGATGAATGAGAAAGGAAAGGTTGTTGCTTAATGGTGATGTGTTTGTGTGTCAAGCTGACAGATGGTCAAATGTGCTGGCTAGTTTTATGTCAACTAAAGTCATCTGAGAGGAGGCAACTTTAATTAAGAAAATATCCCCGTAATATTGAGCTGTAGGAAAGCCTGTGGAGATTTTTCATAATTAGTGATGGATGGGAGCACTCGGCCTATTGTTGTTGGTGCTATCCCAGGGTTGGTGGTCCTGGAGTTTCATAAGAAAGCGGGCTGAGCAATCCAGTAGGCCACACCTCTCCATGTCTTCTTCATCAGCTTCTGCCACCAGATTCCAGTCCTACTTGAGTTCTTGTCCTGACCTTTAGTGATGGACTACAATGTGGAAGTGTAAGCTGAATAAACCCTTGCCTCCCCAAGTTGCTTTTGAACATAGTGCTTCATCATAGCAATAGTATCTCTAATTAAGATAAGGTAGACAAGGTATGTGCCATTATAGTTGGTCCTAGCCTCTCCTGCAGGTAGAGGTAAAATCTTGTAACTTAATTATTCTGGGCACTGAAATGGCAGGCATTTCCAGGACTGGCCAGGACACCTTCCTAGCACAATGTGTAACCTGCACTTTCTGTCACCATCCAGGGTGAGATGCCAATACAACATGATAGAAAGAACACAGAAAAACACACACACACAGACACACACACACAGACACACACACATAAACACACTTAGATTACGTTAACTGATGTGGAAAGACCCCACTGGGTGGCACTATTCTATGAGCTAGAGGTCCAGCATGCATACAAAGGGAAAGGTTAATTGGGCACTCATTGCTCTGATTCCTGATTGCAGGTGGCAGTGACCAGCTGCTTCATGCTCTTGTCACCAAACCTCCTCCTCCACCAAAGTGGACTGTAGCTCCTTGGACTGTGAGCTAAAAGAAACTCATCCTCTCTTTAGTATCTTTTTTTCCAGATGTTTTATCACAGCATCGAGAGAAAGGAGTGATTAACACATACATGATCCACAAGAAAATGAGGACAAGAAAGCTCAGCCCTCCACAGCTGAGTGTCTGACGTCATATGCAACCAGTCCGCTTCCTGTTCTTTAGTAAAATCAAAGTCACTCAGTTTGGACCCTAGTCAAGGGAAAGACATCTGGCCTTTACCTCTTGAAAGCACCCAAGAATTTGTGCTCATAGCTACAAACCATTATGAATCCTTCTGCAGAATAGTGCAGTGTTGTCTCCTTTCGAAAACTGAGTTTACTAGCTACATAATTCATACTCTCCCTAACTCTGTTACCTACTGACATATGATAGAGTCCCTGGATTGTGGCTGTGGCTCATCTATGGTTTCCCTAGCAACAGCATCTGATAAATGCACACGGTTATGTATTTAAGAAGTTTGGAAGTTGGCCTTGCCCACTTTTATAGGGCCTTCTGAGCATTTCTGATCCCCAGCTCCAAGGGTGGCAGAGGTACCTTGGTTTGTGTTTCCCTTTTCATAATCTTGAACGGTGTCTGAGAAGTGATTGTCCAGTTAGGTCGCACAGTCTCAGCTCTTGCTTGTATCTCTTGGTCTTTGTGGCTGAGCTCTTTCCTGAGTATGACCTGAAAACTCGGCTCTCTACATGTTCCCTCCCAGAGGTAGATGCCATGAGAAGCACAGAGGCTTCCTAATGAGAATGGGAGAGCCTCTTTTAACAGAGGGCTGAGTGTTGCCTCCTCCTGACCACCATCATGCTTCCCATGAGATACAAGTATCTACTCTTGTATCAAATCTATACATTTTTAATCATTATGTGTTACAGCAGCTACTTTTACCTGATACTCACTTTTTGCACTGTATAGCTTTGAGTCAATTATTAATCTTTCTTAACCTACTTAAATATTGGAGTTAAAAGAGGCCATCACCTCTTAGGATTATTATAATGGATAAATGCAGTCAACCACAATATAAAAGTGATCAGGTCATGCATAGTATATGCTCAGGAAGGTTCCCAATTCTCTAATGTATTAGTAAACTAAATTGCCATTTCACAAACCCTTCCACATGGGAAAGACTTGTTTCAAAACAGTTTCCTGTCCTGATACACCAGCTCCACATAGGACAAACTACAAAGTGAAGCTGTTGAGTAGTTTGGTTTAGTGAAAGTTTAGGTGAGTCAGGGCCTGGGACCATATAATTTTCCATTGGTGTCTCAGCTGTCATAGACTTGAGGAGTATTTCTCGCTATGCGCATAGGAGACATTCATTAGACAGATATCTCCTGAGACCCAACCTAGAGGACGGATCGGACAGCCAACTTCTGTAGGGCTGCTGGTGTCACAGAGTCTTGTAGGAGCCCTTGCATTGCTTCTTCATGCTCCAGCATGCAGAGGTGGATTCAACCTTTGTTTCTCCCCATTCAGCAATCACTGTTGCCTCTACTGGCCTCTACTTGCAGAACTGTGGAATGACCACTTTTGTTATAGCAGTTCAGCTGGGTGTGGGGGGTGTGGGTGGGGTTGGGTCCCAGGGAGGCAAGCACTCACTTAGATCCATTTCCTCTCAGCTGGGTGTATCTTGCATTCTGCTGGTATTTGTAGTATTGAGCTGAGAGAGGCACTGGGGAAGTGTTTGCTACCTCAACATTTTGGCTACTTCTAAACAAGCTGGGGATTTACTGAGGTCAGCAATGGTTAGATGATCAATAAGGCATTTCAGATAAAACTCCATTTTTGCCTCTAGCAAATTTCCAGCGTTGCTTTGCCTTTGTAAACAACTTCTTAAGGAATACGGGTTGTAAATCATCTCGGATGCACCTTTATACCCCTCACGCCATGTATTCCTCCTAATAATTTTTCACGGTTGGTAAGAAGAGGTATTTGTACCATCGAAGGTGCCAAACCCCAGAGGACAAAGTTGATTCATCTAAGGTCAGTGTGAGTTTGTGGAGGGTGGATCAGGATCCCAGGCTCTCAGATCCTAAACTTGTCTGATACAGTGTTCATTGCCTCACTTAGCAACATGCTCAGACGCCTCCCTGACCTGGATCAGTGTCCATCCCACCACCCCCACATCTGGATAGTAGTGCTGAGTGCTGGGTGGGCTGCAGGCAGCCACTTGTTCAATGATGGTGCCATGGCTGGAGGGTTATCTTCCCCACTGTCTGGGCAGGCTGGTTAGTGATCACATTTTCCTCTGGACCTAATTACTTGAGAAGAAAAGAAGATTTCACTGCGAATCCATTGAGCTGCCCTGTAAGCAGCCTGCAGGCACATGTAAGCTGAGGCTGAGTCTTGCCCAGGAAGGAAAAGAGCAAGCTTGGATGGTCTGCCATGAATGTGACCTAATGCTGACTTTGTGGGTCCAGAATATCTCTGCAGGCTTCTCTCTAACCCAAAGAAGCACCTTCTCAGTGTGGCAGAGGTTAGTGTACATCTGGATTTGAGGATGACTGAGAAAGGACTAGATTTATTCCTGGGACACTCTGGGGGAAGAGAGGTGGGGAGTCCATTGGCATCCTTGGGTCTGGCCTGAAGCTTGCAGAATGGCAGCTGAAGTTCTCCTCAGGTTTTGCTTCCTAACCCTTACAGGTTGCCTGTGCCTGGCAGTGGCTCCCTACCTGTAGAGCCATGCTGAAATCACATTGTCATTATTGGCTATGAATTCACCTGTGTGTAGGAAATGACTAGGCATTAGGATAGATCAAGTATTGAGCAGAGGACAGATATATCTTTTAACTTGCTGTGGCCAGGGAGGACAGATGTGCATGGCAGACAGGTGTGGTTTGAATGCAAGTGTTCCCTAGAGACTTACGTGTTTGAACACTTGGTGCCTAACTAATGGCGTTACTTTTGAAAGGTTGGGGAACCTATAGGAGGTGGAGACTTCCTGAAAGAAGTCACTAGGTACCTGCCTTGAACTTAAAAGCCAGCCCCCACTTCCTGCCTTTCTCTGTTTCCTGCATATGGCCACAGTGTGGACTGGCTACCTCACACACCTGCTGTCAGGCTTTCTCCTTCCTGAAGGGCTGGACTCTGCTAAACAAGGCAAACTAAATCACCGCTTCCTTAAGATGCTCCTTATTGGTTGTGGCAACAAAAAAAGTAATGACAATGATACCTTAACTTGGGCCAAGGGTCTTCTCTTGTGTCAGTCAGGATTCAGCATGGGTCGGAGTCAATTTCTAGGCTAGGCTCACAAGAATTTTTAGGAATTTTATTAACTGTTCCCTCCCTCCCTCTTTCTGTCTCTCTGTTCATCCCTCTCCCTACCTCGCTCCCTCCCTCCCTCCCTCCCTCCCTCCCTCCCTCCCTCCCTCCCTCCCTTTTCTGGTGATTGAATGCCAAGTTTTGCGGATGCTAGGCAAGCACTGAGCTAGATCCCTACCCCTTTCTACCTTTTAATTTTGAAGTAGGTTTTCACTAAATGGGATTTTGAGGCCCAGCAAGCAGAACCCCCCTTTTCTGATTTTGATGGTTTTGGAAATTGAACCCAGAGCCTTGCAAGTGCTAGGCAACCATCCCAACTGAGTTAATCCCCAACCAGATATACTCTTAAGTTTTAAGTGGCCACAGTAGGATAGTGGACACCAGACACTGATAATGCCTTCAGGGGTCAGTTGCTAAATAGCAGCTGTAAGGGTTGCCTGGGAGGGTCCTTTCTGAGCTCAGAACAAGGTATCTCTAGATTTTGCTGAGCCTTCCATTTACATATGTCCTATCAAAGACTTCCAGAAAGCCTCGCTTCTGATTTGGGGTGACCTATATTCATTCTCTTCTTTACTCTGCTCTGGCAGGTGCACGGCAGGTTGCCATGTCTGCCCTACAGGTTGGGAATTGTGTGTCCTCTCAGTTAGGGGAGAGGCCCATCAACCTTCAGGTGACGCTTGCTATTTCTCTTGGCACTGCCTGTCAGACATGTGCAAAGCTGGTCGCTCTGACCTCCAGCTTCGCCTTTTCTTCTCACCACGAACATGTTGCCTCCATCTAAGCCCTGTAGCTGATTACCACCATCTGCTCACTCCCCTTCCTTGCTCTCAGGGCGGTCCCTCTGCTGGGCCAGCATACGCTGCCAAGGACCCAGTGGGGCTGTGTCACTGACCAACATTTGTTGCATTTTTGGACTTATTTATTTTTACTCTAAGATGATCTGAAGGAAGTTCCTTAATGTATCCTCCTTGGTCCCTAAGCAGGAATTACTGAATACTCTCTCCTAATTGGGACTGCTCACTATGTGTGATCATGGGCATATACCCCATGGGCACTGTCTCCCATGTTCTTCACAAGGACACGAAAGAGACATTGTTCTTAGCTCCTCATTGCTGAGAAGCATCAGTGGGCAGCTGTGTACATCCCATCATTGTGGAGAAGGAGGTTCCAACACAGGTCTGCTTGGTTTCACAGCTCACACTTGTCACAACTGTGTCACTCTGTCCCTTCACCCTAGACTGTTCATGCAATGGCATGATGGTTAGGAGTAAGGCAGAGAGCAAACTTGGGTTCTACCTGCAATCTGGAAGCTTACCGTGACCAGTGGGACATGGTGTCAATGTACTATTTAAGGTGGTTCTCTGCAGTTAGGATGGGCGCTGAGTAGGGTAGTCTCTAGATCTTTCCCTTGTAAATGCATGCTTGCATGACAGTTGTAATGAAGGTTTGTAAAATAGGGGTTTCATACATATAAAGTTGTTGAATTAAGGTTCTTCAGAAGCCCCACATTGGAGTGTCAATAGAATTCACTTCTCGAAGGCCATGTCTGCTCCATCTCTCTCCACTAGCTACTGGTAGATTGGTGACAGCCTATGGTCTCCCATGACCTATAATGTATTGCTCTAATCTCTCTTCATCTTCTATGGCTTTTTCTATGTGTCTCTGTATCTGCATTTAGATTTCCCCCTTTTACAAGGATAGTAGTTATAGTGGATTAGGACTCACCCATAGGATTTCATCTTAATTTATCTTCAGGGACTCTCTCCCAATAAGATCACATTCTGTGGTGCTAGGTATTAAAGCTTCAACATATACATGTTCGGGAGATGCAATCCGACCCATGATATATTTGTTCATATGAGCTCTCAAGTGGAGAGAAATAATTTAAAGGATTTTTCTATTTCTTATTACAAACAAGTTTCTGCATTGCAACTTCTGATCAAAATGAGGTAGATATATGCTCTCTCTTCTGGATGATTCTTGTCTCCGTAAGGTTACACAAAATGAATCTTTAGTTGTCTAGTATGTCCTTTTAGAGCCCTGGACCTCACTTCTGGGGAGAGTGAGGTGTGTATGGCAGGGCGTTTCCTTCTGCAGATGTCTGAGTATCTTCCTTCTTCTCAGTCAGTGACTTTCACTAGACTCTCCTTTGAAATATTTTGTGTCCTTCTGGCTGATCACTCAGCACCACTGAAAATTTTGGTTACTACTGTGCAAACTAGCAAAACTTGAGTGGCTTTTAGGAGCCATGTGGGTATGGCATGGTCCCACCAGTAGACTAGATCTTCATAGTCATGGTAGGGGATGCTAACCAAGGGAGATATACTGGCTGGTTTTGTGTGTCAACATGACACAAGCTGGAGTTATCACAGAGAAAGGAACCTTCCCTGAGGAAATGCCTCCATGAGATTCAGCTGTTAGGCATTTTCTCAATTAGTGATCAAGTGTGAGAGGGCCCATTGTGAGTAGTACCATCCCTGGGCCTTGGTTTCTATAAGAAAGTAAAGCTGAGAAAGCCAGGGGAAGCAAGCCAGTAAGAAGCATCCCTCCAGGCCCTCTGCATCAGCTCCTGCTTCCTGAACTGTTTGATTTCTAGTCCTGACTTCTTTTGGTGATCAACAGCAACGTGGAAGTGTAAGCTGAATAAATCCTTTTCTTCCCATATTGCTTCTTGGTCATGATGTTTGTGGAGGAATAGAAACCCTGACTAAGACAGGAGAAACCTTGGCCAACTGGAGATGCTGCTTTCCTACTGGAACTTAGCGGTTCAGAGAAATGGGAGCCAGGGAAGGAATGAAAACTTCTTGGCTCCTTGGTACTTCTGGGCTCATCGTCACAGTGTTCTCTCTCAAGAACACACACTTGAGGCCACAGAAGACCTTCCCATCTAGCAGATATCTCTCCACAGGTCTGGTGGTGACTCCCAAGCTCTGAGGCCAACTGTTTCATTCTCCCAAACTCTCAAGGGATAGTTTCCCTTGATCTCATCACTTACCTACCCATTCTTGACTCAGCCAAGGGCAAGTTTGGCCCCCAAATGGGATGGAGTGTGGGAGGAGAGAATATCCTAGACAAAGGTACAAAGGGCAAAGTATCAAGGGTGTTAGAGAACATGGCAGATGCCCAAAAATGAAATTGTTAGATCTGGCTGGAGGATGGGAAACAAGATGACTGTCTGGCTCCTTCAGGAAAGCCATTCCCTGAAGACTACATTTAAGCTGAAAGCATAAGGCTTTCAAGTCCAAGAGGGGTGTGGCCATCCTCTGGATTCAAGGCTGTCAGTGATTGGGGGTAAGATGGGATTGAAAGCAGATGATGATTGAAGAGATTGTTGCAGTGATACAAATATTCACCCACCCACTCACCAGCTCCAGAGTCTCCACTCTGGACCTGTGGTAAGGGAGGGGACAAGAAGAATGGAGAGAGGTAACACCATCCACCCCATTCATGGCTCGCTGCTTATGGGGTTGCTCAGCCTTCCCTTGGATGGGGCAGCCTGCTCCAGGCTGAGCCTTGTGCATTTTTCTCAACCTGGCAAAACCCACTGGGGGATCAGGAGGCTGAAGGCTGTGTTTCCTGCTTCAGAAGGAGAGCTTTGTTTGAAGAAGTTTCAGAGTGCAAAAGTCAGATTGAATACAATGGACACACAAAATGAAATTGCTCTTTACAAGAAATACAGGTGCAATAAAATGGAAATACACTTGTTTTAACACAGCAAATGTCCTGAGGATTTCTAAAGGCTACTGAGCGGTTAAGCAGACTCAGATGGGAAACAGGAAGGGCTGTGTGTGTGTGTGTGTGTGTGTGTGTGTGTGTGTGTGTGATATGTGGTTGAGAAATGTGGATTCCCTTCACACAAGTTTCAAATGCCAGCCCAAGATATATACTATCCTGGGGTGTGACAACCACTGATCTGCTCTGCATTTCTGTGTCCCCTTTGCTTGCCCTTCCTCCACAGTCAGACCCAGCTTTGTGCTCAGCTCCAGCTATTAAGGTAGCTTTATAGATACCTTCATGCTGCCTGGACGAGGGGTCACAGAGAGTAAGTAGAAAGTTCTCCACATTGTACATGGAAAATGGGAGCACTTCTTTCTGAAATGAAACACTTTGATATTGGTTAAGGCTTCTTCCTTAAGTGAGTACTGTATGCTAGTCTCCATCTGTTGCGAAGCATTCATTAAGTGCCTACTGTTTTCCTGTATTTGCTGAAAGGCTCATTTTGCAATCAAGACTTGAGGTGTGAACTGGCAGTTCTCAGGTGTAGAGGGTTTTGTTTGACTGGTGCCATTTATTTCTTTATGTTAGTCTAAATCCCATGGAAGGAAAAAGTGTTTACCAGAGAACCTAGCCACTTGGCCTGAGCCACTCCTTTGCTAGAAGTTTGTGTAAGGAGGAAACACCTGGGTCTGTTGCATCCCTTCCTTTCAAGGTGTGAGTCAAGGTTTTGTGTTGACTGTTTGAGTTGGCAGCAGGTACCTGGGAGAGCCTCAGGGTGTAGCCAGGAGGCATCGGCAGCAAACTTACCCTCTCAAGTCAGAGTGAACAACTACAACAAAAGAAATAAAAACAAAACCAAACAAACAAACAATAAAAACAGTGGACTTCTGTTTGTGCTTGATGCAGCTTTCATTGCAAGACTTTTGGACTTCGGTCCCCAGACAAGTGGGGGTTTAGAAGTGACAAGTGATTGGAATGACTAAACAGGATGCTTCTGAAATGAATTTGGGTCTATTTTGAGATGAGGAGGGGTGAGGACTAATTGCTCAGCCTGAGTCTCTTCTGAGCTGATTTTATCCTTTTTTTTTCTGGTTCATTCTCAGCTTTATCCTCTGATGAAAAATGGGAGCTGGAGTTCTGAGCAGCTGGGTCATATACCTCCTGCTCAGGAGCTCTTGTGTCTTGCCATTCATTCAGTCACTCATTAAACATATGTTCATTGAGCACCTGCTATGTGCCAGAGACAGTCTCAGAGGCTGGAGTACAGCAGTGAATGAAACAAAGCAAAGCAAAACAAAACAAAGCCTTCTAATGTATATAGAGGAAGGAGCTGGGTACAGTGAAAGAAATTAGTAAGTTATGTGGTGTATTACTTCTCTCACCAATGTAACAAAAGGCCCAGCAAGGGCACTTAATGATGGAAGGGTTTATTTGTTTCATAGTTGCTGTGTTCATGCATGCTGTCCATGGTAGCAGGGAAGGCATGGTGACAGGAGCATGAGGGACCTAGTCACATTGTATCTGCACTCAGGAAGCCAGAAAGAACTGATGCTCCATTCATTTTGTACTTTTTGTGGAACTCCAGTGCAGTGGACATCCAGATGATGGGATCGGTCTTCCCACATGGATTAACTCATTCTATAAACTGCTTTCCTGACATGGCCAGAGAGGTTCATCTTCCAAGTGATTGTATATTCTTCTAGGCCAACAGTTGATACTGCCCACTACACAGGTGGAAGCCAGGAGTCTGTGTGGGGATGGGGGTCGGAGTGGGGTTCTGCAGCAGGCCAGCCTAGAGATGAGGAGGACCTGGATGTGAGCAGTGTAGTGCCTACAAGGAGAAGAAGCTGGGTCCCTGTTAGGCATGAAGACATGAGGACCATGGGCCTGTTGTTCAGGGAGGTAAGTAGGGGATCCATTCTGCTTCTCTGTACTCTGAACACTTTCCTGAACTCCACATATAGTATCAACTCGTTTGGTCTTCAGACATACCATTAAATTATATTTGTTTTTGCCCCATTTCACAGGATTTGAAGGCTGGATAGGTCACAGAGGTCACGTGTGTGAACCTGTCTCACATGTAGGGACATATGCAGGGAGGGGAATAGTGCTGTTTGTGAAGTTCCATGCTGACAGCAGAGGTCAAGAGAAATGAATAGCAAAGCTTACTCTCTCTGTCCTCATAGGGGGACATCCATATCTTGAAAGGGTAGGAGGACTGAGGGACCGGAGTCCCTGATCCATTTGCTAGGATCCCCATTAGCCTTGTTGCGAAGTGTCAGGGGAGAGAAGATAAAATTTAAATTAAGTTTGAGGTTGAAATTTTAAGCTGTATATATGACTTTTAATAACCACAAGTGATGAGAAAGTTATGAAATTTGATGAAGCTGCTGTTAAAGGATGGGAATAGGAGAGATGTGTGATTAAAGAGAGAGAATCAATTGGGAAGGTGCCTGTTTGCATCTGGCATGCTTAGAGAGGCATTTTATAATGTTGCAATGTAACTAAGATAAAGTATCCATCATTCCAATCTACCCCAGACTGACCACAGTTGCCAGTGAATAGTCTGGATTCTCTCATCTGCATCTGCCTACCTAAAATCCCTGGAGTACATCCTGCCAGAATGTAGACTTCATCATCACATCATCTAGGACACAGAAACAGGGGGGTCAAGATCTGCACATGTGTTCAGTGTATGCTGATTGATTAGTACATGAGTAAGATATGTCCCACAGGGAGGAACCAAAGCCAGGCTTGCAAAAGCATCTTTAAGTTGGGAAGACTCCAGAGGGGGAACAAGCAGCTGCTACCTTACAAGAAGAGCCTTCTCCCCGTAGAAAAGTTTCCTGGGAAACCTATTATGACTAACTTTTATGGAATGTATAGATCAATGACTGCTAACGGGGGCTGTGTGAGTTCTAAAGCTCTGGTATCAGGGCATATATCAAAATGGCTGGGAAAACAGTCTCTATGAAAACAGTCTTAATATACAGCCCTTCCTAAGGAAACAACAAAGAATTTTTACAGATGGAAAACTCACTTTGAATCCTTCAACTCCGTCTCATTCTTGACAGAATAACTGGACTCTTGGTATATGGTGTGTTCTGGTCACAGTGTGTATGTTTTCACGTGGACACAATCATAGCTCCGGCGTAATCTCAGTCCTTCTAGCCATGTGTGTAGACTTGCAATCATTCCTTTTTATAACTGCAGAATCTACTGCTGTACATTGCCAGCACCCTGAATAACTCTCACGTGACTAGTAGGATTTTAAAGATAATACATGTCACCATACCACATGTCTTCCAACCCATGGAATTTCTTCTTTATCAGCCATCTTATGGAGTTCCTTCTTGGCTATGGGATTACAGAGCCAAATTTGGTCTCTGTGGTTACCCATGGTCGCACTTCTCTGTAGTGGTCATGACCCTCACTAAGCAGCATGAGCAGAGACACTCCTGAAGGTGTAGATGGAGTGTCCTTTGTTCACTTTTTATGACCAGAGGTGCATCAGACTCAAAAAAGGAAATACTCATGTCTTTGTAGACCTTGTTTACCATGAGTCATTTTGAAGGAACTCTTTAGGTTCACATATCTGAGTGGGTTGGCTATGTCCTCTCCAGGACGTTTCTTCATTCCTTTCTCTCACCCGTGATTACTTATAGTCAAACTCTGTAGAATTCACTTTCTCTTTGTTACTGTAGAAGCCAATATTCTCTAGAAGAGAGAACCCAAGTCTCTCATTTACTTTAAATCTTATTCAAGAAGTAATTCTTATGCCTAGATTAGTGTGGGGCCACATGGAGAAGGGATGTATTAGTTACTTTCTGTTGTCATGATAAAATACTATGGGCAAAGCAACTTACAGAAGGAAGGGTAGATTTGCCTTATAGTGCCAAAGGGATAAGTGTCCATTACGGTGGGGAGTCATGGCAGCAGACAGACATGATGGCTAAAACATCCTCCAGGGCAAGCAGAGAGAACAAACTGGAAATAGCATGAGCCATTTAACTTGCAAAGCCTGACCCCAACCGCATACATTCTTCAGCAGGATGGTACCTCCCATTGTACCTGTTATTGAGAAACAAAGTTGAATAAACAAGACCAAGCCCCACCCCAAATTGTCTATTGTAGGAAGATGGGTAGAACTGGAGATCATGTTAAGATAAACAAACCAAACTCAGAAAATATCTCCTATGTGAGTCTTAGAGACTATATATGCATAAGTCATATGTGTGTATGTGAAAGTAAAACAAATTTTGTTCTGATAAAAAGAAGAGGGCAAGTGGGAAGAGGAGGGAAAAAGAGATGAGAAGGTACATGAGAGGGGATATAGTCAAAGTACATGATATACAGGAATGAAGTTACCTTGTAAAATCCATCATTATGTGCAATGAATGTAAGACAATAAGAAAAGTAAATCACCAGCATACACCACCAGAGATCATGAAGATGAAGGTCAGCATTCAGGAAAAGTCCAGAAAACTTAAAAAATATCATAAGAGGGAGTGTAAAGCATATATATTGTCAGCATATAGATCAGACCTTCGAATTACTTTATATCATTAATTACAAATAAGCACCAATTGTATATGAAATTTGTGTTCTTGGTTTTCATCTATCCCAGTAGAAACATTTCCTCATATCTAGACTGTTACCTGGACTCTATTTCAATGAACACACACATACACACACACAGAGAGAGAGAGAGAGAGAGAGAGAGAGAGAGAGAGAGAGAGAGAGAGAGGAGAGAGAGAGGAGAGAGAGAGAGAGAGAGAGAGAGAGAGAGAGAGAGAGAGAGAGAGAGAGAGAGGAGAGAGAGAGAGAGAGAGAGAGAGAGAGAGAGAGAGAGAGAGGAGAGGGAAGGAGAGGGAGAGAGAAAGACGGAGAGTCTCATATGCTCTTAATTGACTTAATCTTTCTAACATTATTGGATGTTGACTGTATTCAGTTTACACATTTTTCCTATAATAACTGATGCTACAATAAAAAAACTTTGTACAGCATAATCATCACATTATGTATAAGTTTCTTAGGGCATAATTCGCAAAATTGGAATTAGTGGAACAGAGGATGTAAACATCACAGAGGAACGTAGGAACCATTTGTGTTTCTTTATGCACGCTGCCCAAAATCTTAGTGAATTCATTTCCTAGCTTGGAGACTTGATTTCAGGTAAGGTGTTGCCAGCAGATATAAAACTAAATTATAATTTCTTTTTCATAAATAAAAATTAATGTGATACACAGACACCTTGTCTTTTGTGTTCCTTTGAAAGCTTTCAGGAGCAGGGTGATCTATACCACATGAGAGATGACTGTAGTGTTCTGGAGACTAAGAGAGCATCACCGTGGAATTGTGGGTATGGTATGATTTGGGTTATACCACCCAAGCCACCCCACAAAACCCCATAGTTACTACCAACTCAAATATCTATGCCAAGAGACAGGGCATGACACCTTTGACATCCTCATGACTGGACTGAGCCCCGAACAGTGGCATCTTACAATTAAAGCCCCAGACTGTTACCTGAGCCTCCAGACAGCACCCATCCCATTGCTCACACTGTTTCCAGTTCCTGAAAGTTTTACCAAAAGGATCAATCTCATGCAGGTGGCCCATTTTAGCTGTGCACTGGGACCTTTGCTTCGCATCTTGAGACTGCATCTGATGATTCTTCCTGCTTCTGTGGACCACACAATGTTTTGGAAAGAAAGAGTTACTATGTGTCTAATTTCTGGATTCCCCGGAAGTTTTAAGACAATGAGCCAAGAGGTAGAAGTTTGAAGTGCCTCTGAATCAGGCTTTGCTTCAGTTTTGCTCTTTGGCGAGTCGCTTTAATATAGATCCATATGTCACATGTATGGTGCTCACATTGTTTCCACAGAACTGTACTTGACACCTCATTTGACAGTGTCAACATTCACAGTGGTTCTTCAATACGTTTGACAGTATCAGCCCTTAAAATGTTTTCACAATACTTACCCTTAAGCACCTTTGACAAGATCAGCATCTGAAATGTTCCACAGAGCTGTGTATTCAGTTTGCAATACCAGCAACTCCTGCCTTCACAGTGTCCACACACAATGCCTGCCTGCTCATTCAGTGAACTTTCCCTTTTGAAAGCATAGGAAACATCAGGCTTTGTGATATACTTTTTTCTTGATAGTGGGGACAAAGATCATCAAGATTTAGCCAGCACTTTTATAAAAACTTGAGCTCACCCCAAATCAAATAACCACTAACCAGCATTTATTGAACACTTGCTGTGTGTCAGGCAAGTAGCCCAAGTACTACCCTATAATGACTCATTTAAATGTTCCAACTAGTCCTAGACAAATCCTGTTATACAGCCAGCGAACTTGGCCTTCTGATTGGTTTAGCAGTTTGAGCACACAGAGTTAGAACTACACGTGAGCTCAGGCATGGTTCCCCAGGGCTTTGGGTCTTTTCCTCCTATTGTGAACTTTCAGTCATACCATCACTTAGAGTACATGAGCAAGGAAGTACTTTAAGAGCAAATGATAACAGCCATTGGTTTCTTAGGATATTGAAGGAGGGAACCGGAAAGAGATATATTTGATGGGACTTAAAAGGTTCAATACCAGTTGGGCCAAGTGGAAAAGCTAGGGAAATGGAGAATGTGTATAAAAGGTGATACTACTAGAACATGGAGGTGTGTGTGGAGAGGGCAGAGGGTGCATCAGGTAGAAGCAAGATTGGGAAGGACTTTGAACTTGCCAAGGCTCCGGTCCTGCATAATAAAGGGGAGACAGGTTTCTAGACAAACAAATTTTATTGATATTGGCATGAACAGGAATTCACAGAAAAGAAGCAAAAACCTCAAAGAAGCTGGAAGATTCTACGGCTCAAATATTATTTTAACAAAGGAAATAGAATTTGGGTTTGAAAGGAAGATAAATTAAGGGAAAATGTTTAGCAAATATATGGGGGTAAATAGTGGCTATTGGCAAATTCTGTTTATAAAAATTCATGTTCCTGTTGAGCTCCTTCTCTGGGGATGAGTCTCTTGACCCTTCTGGAACGTGATGGAAAAATTGATGCCATGTTTGTAAACAGATACAGAGAGGCAGAGAATGCTTTCTGACTCTCTGAACTCCCGTCTGCCTTCTTTGAATATTCCTTATGGGTGGCATATTTTGAGGGTGACAGTCTCTGATACACTTCAAATACCATGCTGAGGGATCAGGATTTTATAATATAACAGGAAGAAATTTTAAGCTTTAAGAGACATAGTCAGATTTGTATGTGTGAGGATGTATTCTGGTGATGGCCAGAGAGGTGGTATCCCCTGAGATGTTGGAAGTTGGGAGACCACTCTCAGTCTGGACTTCACCCTGTAGGGGACCAAGAGGGAAAGAGGGAGATGGCAAGAGAGGGAGATGAAGGGAGGGACTAACAATTTCAATTTCCTTGCACGTATGAGGCCTCTGTGACCACGCCATCGGACTCTGCCCTGCAGATACTCTTGGGCTCCTCAAAGCCTGACTGCAAAAGACAGTGCACAGTCATCTTCCCTAAGCCCTGGAAGGATCTCAGCAGCTGCACAGTGGAAGCTGCCTGCTTAGTACACCAGCCAGCACGTCTTGCTGAGTGCTGCCTCTGAAGTCTTTTGTTCCTGCTTTGCAAGTGTTTAACACTAGAGAGTCACTGCTCTGGACGACATTCGATGGCAACTTCAGCTTTGTTGTTTGATGCATATAGACAAGAGAAAGGTGTACACTTTACTCCTTTCTTGCCTCTCCTCCCTCTCTCTCCAGATCCTGAGAAACTGAAAGCCCAGTCTAGTGTAGTACTCTGGGACCAGCTGTTCTCCTTCTGGAGAGAATTTCTCTCTAGAGCTGGTATTATAGCTTAATGATGTTCCACCAATAAGGAGAAGGTAATTGATTGTTAAGTGAAGATATAAATTGTAATTGAATCCGTCACATTTCAGTTTTTCATTATCTCATGACAAATCTCTTAGTGCTTTGGCAAGGACTTCAGGGATAGGAGAGGGATGGGAAGAAACAGAGAGAGATGCAGAGATTTGACTTCTCTTGCCATTCCCAGCACATGGCAGTGGGAAGGATGCTCTTCCTGTCAGCTCCCTCAGTCTGACTTCTGCATACTTGAATGGCATAGGCGCAGATAGTCACCTATGCCATGTGAAGCCTTGTGGAGCCATATGAAAGAGCAGAGTGGTTGCCACATGTAGTCTCAGTCTGCACTTCTTCAGGCTGGCATTTCTAGCTTCCTCTTGGCTGTTGAGCCTTTCATAACTGTATATGGGCAGAGGCTCTCTGCTTCTGTGCTTACTGATTTGATCCCATTTAATATTAAGGAGAAGCTATCGCATAGGCATTGGGAAGCAGTCAAGAAGCAGGGCGCTTGGAATGTTTTTGTCATTCTCTTCCTTAGTAGCTCTTGCAGCATTGAGCAAGATGATGACCTTCTGGCTTCTGTTCTGTTACCTATAAGATGAGGATGATAACACATGTTTACGATTTAGAGCTTTGTGAGGATTACATAGAGTTAACTTAGGTAAAGCAATTAGAAAAACACATATGGAAAAATTCAATAGTAATGAAAAATTACTCCCACCATTTTTTCCAATACCAATTCAGAGTTAGTATGAGCCTAGAAGACAGAGCCTGAGGCCAAATTTCTCATGAAGCAGAAGCTTGATTGGGGCAGACAGGGTTTATCCCTGGGTAACAGAGTGAGATATAGCAAGCATCCCTGTCACCAGGATATCTCTGGAGAGGCCTCATAGAATGAGGATAGACCTCTAGGAGCAGGAGGAAGGGCTATAGCTGGATTCTTTGGCTCCTTTCTGCTTCCTGTCTTTTGATAGTTAACAGTTATTACATGGAGTTTTGGATGTCTTGGATTTCTGGAATGTAGTATCTATCTTCTGATAGCTGCTAGAAGACATGTTAACTAGACCCAATATAACAAGTCTCCCCATGCCTATTAGAATAAGTAACTCATCCATTCTTGTAAATTGTTCCTAAATTTTTCTTTTCCTTCATTTAAAAAAAATCACATATGATAAAAATAATGTTTATTCTTAGTCCTTGGATGAAAGGGAAAGAGCTAACACATTTTCCAAATGGATGGCATATCAGAAAGAAAATATCCCCCTACAAGTGTGCATTTCTACCATCCTTCTTCCCACCTTCCTTAGCACCTCTTCCTCTCTTCTCATCATCTTCTCTCTCTCTCTTGTCTGTATGTCTGTCTCTCTCTCTCTCTCTCTCTCTCTCTCTCTCTCTCTCTCTCTCTCTCTCCACATGGCACACAAACACACATGCAAAACCTGATTTTATTTTTATTTAGTATAGTATCTCTCACACCAGGGTGTCCAGTGAATGTGTTGAATAATATTATTCCATGTTACTATCCACTTATATGTTGTTGATATTTGATTGATATATAAAATGCTTACATCTTTAAGGTTTGAGTCAATGAATGTTGAAAATTTTATACTGTTGTGTAAACAATGTTGAAGACAGTGTATAAAAGAGTTACATCATTTTGGAAGCTTCTCTCACATTCCCAGTCTAATACTCTCTGACCAAAGCAATTTCCTCTGGATTTTATTATCTTTGATTAATTTTATCCATTCTTGTACTTCATATGAGTAAAATGATACAGCGGCTGTTCCTTTGATTCTGGACTATTTTACTTAGCATGATGCTTTCAAGATTCATCTGTGTCATTTTGAGTATTGGTAGCTCGCCCTTCTTCTCGTGAATAATATTCCATTATATCAATATATCAGACTGTGTCCATCCATTCTTCTGTTGATGGACATTTGGCTAGTTTTCAGTTTTGAGCTATTATGAATACAGCTGCTATAAAAATTCTTACATAAATCTTATTGTACACACATGTCTTCATTTCTTTTGAGTGTATATTTAGGGATAGAATTGCTGTGTCTTAGGGAGAGATATGCTTGCTTTTTTTTTTTTTTTTTTTATAAGAAATTGGCAAACATTTCCTCAAAATTGTAATGCCATGCTGTAACCCTACAATAGCATGGGTCCAGCTGTTCTGCATGTTCAAAAAGTTTGTCCATTTTGCTTTCGGGCATCTTAGTAGATACAAAATGGCCTCTTATTATAGACTTAAAGTGTAGTTTGGATGGCTAATGATATGAAGGACAGTTTCATATGCTGAATGGACATTCTTATATCTTTTAAAAGTTTATCTCATTTTGCTTTTCTATATAAACTATTGATATAAGGGTAATGAAAGAAAGTAGAGAAGATAAACCTTCAGTGTGAGGAAATAGGATAATAGGCAAACGGAGGGTAGGGAAGGTCTCTTAAGGGCTAAAATATTCTGTGTAAAAGTTGAAGGGTCTCCACATCTTTGAAGGCAGAGAGAGGTCAT
Organism: Mastomys natalensis; assembly: GCA_021653895.1. Classification (NCBI taxonomy): domain Eukaryota; kingdom Metazoa; phylum Chordata; class Mammalia; order Rodentia; family Muridae; genus Mastomys; species Mastomys natalensis. The sequence continues at coordinate 166,484 of JAJTUV010001522.1, read as the reverse complement.
CTCTTCAGTAGGGTGCTCTCTAGTCAAGTGTGCAGAGGTCAGAGGGTAGGCTCTTTACTGCTCAGTCCATACAACTTTCCCCCTATGCAGATAAAGAGTACCAACGGTCTTGTAAGGCAAGATGCTCCTGTAAGAGTTAAACATCAGCATCTTCAGCACAGCTGTGTGCCAGGAGCCTCCATGTCCACTGTCACCCAACACTCCACGTGTCCACAAGTGTTACATAAGTAGACTGGACTTTAGGAGCTAGGTACCAGAATGTAGTAATCACAGGTATGAGAGCCATCTTGTAACTTGTAGATTCATATGTCAAAGTTAAACCAGCTTGACTGTCCCATTGTTTGTCACTAGACTGTTCTTTATCCTCATGTCTTGGTGGATGGTACAATTTTACATGAAGGAAACTAAACATCTTAGAAACTGGCATACTAGATCCTTAATGGGTTAAGCGGGTATACCTGGTAGAGGTGTCTTGTGTAATTATGGCCCTAGATCTTGGTCTATGAGCTTAAGCACTAGAACATCTTGGTCTATTATGTCTTACATTCACTTAACCACACCTTTTTTTTGTGCATACTTTTTCCATGCTGTATAGTTTCCCTTGAAACACATGTGTCTCTTGATATCTAAAATATATTCATTGTATGCAAAATACAGCTTGTTTGCTTTTTATTCAGTCTTATACATTTGGGATTTTAGTATTAATATTTCATTGATATACATTCAGGTATGGTGGCTTTTAAGTCTATCATTATGTTATTATTTTGTATTTTTCTATTATCTTTTGTAGCCTTTTCTTTTAAACACATTTGTTTTAGCTTTGTGTAACTGAAACAGTTTTAGTATACCACTTTAATTTTTCTGTTGATTTTAAAATTATTTTTATTACTGTTACTTGAAGCATAGTTGTCCCAGATATGTCACTATTCATCTTTATTATCAGTTTACTGTCAACTAATTATTACTCCATGAATGCTGCAAAGAACTTACAAGATTAAATTTCATTTTTTCCCTTCTGCTATTTGTTCTTATATGTGTTTACATCTATATAGGTAATAAGCTGACTAATACCTTTGAAATAGTCTGTGGATGTTAAAACTGTGTATAGATATGTGTGTATAAATGAATACGTGGAGGAAAGAAGAGAGAGAATTTGAGGAAGAAGAGGAAAAAAAGAAGAAAGATAGGTGTGTATATACAGGAAGGAATTTTGGAAAAGGCCTTAAATAATTACAATGATGTTTAAGCTTTGATGGTCCTTCTTATGTGCCTGTAAAGAACAAGGCTTTTACCCCATTTCCTGCAGCCAGAAATATTTTAAAAATACTTTCTTGTAGTACAAATGTGTTGGCAAGATATTCTCTCAGACTTTTGTCTGTCTAGAAAAGTCTGTATTTTAGCCTTACTATTAAAATGATTTTTCTTTCTTGGATATGGAAGCCTAGGTTAGCAGTATTCAATTTTATAAACAATTTAAGATATGTCATTGCCTTGTTTTAGGGGCTCTGGTGTTTTTATGTAAACAGCTACTGTGAGTGTATTAGTGATGTAATGAAAACCATCTTTGTTCATTTTTGGTTGTTCTTGTTGACCTTGGCTTTCAGTAGTTTGTCCAGGTGTCAGGGTGATGAAACTCTGGTTTTCACTATGAACTAGCTTATTGGCTTTTTGCAACTTCCCATTCGGTATCTCTAATCAGTTTTATAAGATTTTTGACTGTTTCTTTTCAGATATTCTTTTTTGCTTTATCCTATTTCTTCTTTTCTCTGGGACTCTAATTTCATATATGTTGTATCACTCAATGTTATCTAGATATCTCATAAACTCAGTTCCTCTCACCCTTAAGCTTCCTCTCTATATATTTTAGATGGGATAATTTTTTGTCTTGTTTTCAAGTTCACACATCTCTTTCTGTAGTGAATCTAATTTTTAAGCCTCTCTAATGAATCATTCATTTATGAGATTGTATTTCTTATTTATAGCATTTCCACTTTGTTCTCATTTGTAGCTTCCATTCCCTCACGAAATTCTCCATCATTTTCATATATGGTCCATGGTTTCTTCTAGCATTTGAAAACATATTTATCATAGTTTTAAAATTTCCTATAAGATAGATTCAAGCTCTATATCTTCTCTAGGTTTTATTTCATTGCTTTTTCTTTGTCCAGAGTCATAGCTTGCTTTTTAAATGTATCACTTTATGTATAAGAACATGCATATAAAGAACAAAGGGGATAAATGAACTTTCACCCAGGATGGGCAAACTTCTTTATTCATCAAATTAGTAGACAGAAAGTTAAGTTGACTCAATACTCAACTGAGCAGGGCCCAAGCTTTGCTCTAGTTTTGGATATATTGAGTTCTTTTCTACTGTTCAATGGTTTGAGAGTGTAATTGAAGCTTTCCTAGAAGCAGGGTTTAGATCTGTGTGTAGGAGATGAAATTTTAGAGATCTCTAAATTTCTTGGCTTTCTAAGTAAGACAGTCTTTCTTAAAGCCCACATACCAACATTTGGGGTCACCATGAAGAATTATATACATTCCCAGTACTCCTGGATCTCTCCTTTAAGAGCCCTCTTTCCATCATGTTATCCCACTCCCAGCTGTGGAGAGCTGTTGCATGTGCTGTGCCAAAACTCTCAGAAGATCTGGAGTATGCCCCTGATGTCCTGCCTGCCTTGTTCCATTGTTCAGCCAACTGCTTTGGGTACTGAATGTAATCTGTAGTGTCCTAGGGAATTTCTGCTAGCTACTTCTCCTTGTTCCTCAACACCTGTATGATGTCACATGGTCTTGCACTGAGGGAAATCTCCATATGTCTTGGGATGTGGGAACCTTCCTGTTTGCTCCACCCCTGATATTTGGCTTACCATTCTCATAAACTTGGTGCAGGTCAAGCAAGGAGACCTGAGCTGTTCACTGAAGTAGAATCATGGATTTCTCACTTGCCACATGGCTATAGAGATGAGAGTATTTAGTGGCCCTTTCTTCCTGACTTTTGCCCATGTTGGGTTCCTCAGTCTCCAATTCCAGTAAGGGTGAAAGCAGTTCTGGAGCTCTATCCATAAGAACATGTTCTTTCTGAAATGTAATTCATTTTGGCTTATTGATACTTGTGGCTCTCTAATGGGCTTAAAGTCATACTTTTACAGCTCATATTTCTTCTAATATCAAGATGGAATAGCACCCCCCACAACTCTAACTCTTGGGCAATTTTATTGCTTTGCTGGGTAGACATTATTGGTGACAATAGGTAGTTTCATATCTAAAGAAGAGATCATTTGATTCCAACCAATGGCCCTTTTGCTCTCTGGCATCTAAAACCCCATTCATATGAAGAATCTGCTCTCCTAAAATAAGTTTTTACTTTTCCAGGTCATTGCTTGTAACATTTGGGAAGCAATATTGGGAGACATGTTCATTTCAATCAGCTGATGTTTGACTGTATGACATTTAATACAGCAAGTTTTTCTCTTTTGTTTTGAGCAATGACTTGAACCAGTCCAGAAGCAACACAGTGGAGATCGAAGAATTCCCTGTTCCTTTCTGCTAGGGCTATGCCCACAATTTAGGGGAGAGAAGAACACTGACACAAATCAGAAGAGTGCTATAGGTTATCTTTAATTTTTTTATTATTTCTGTAGTCAGTGATAACTTGTCTGAAAGACCCCCTACTATTCAGCGACTCTAGCTATATAAGAACTTCCTTTGCACTGTCTGGATTTTAAGTTCTGGTAACTTATTATGCCTTTGTCCAAACAAAGGCATGTAGAGTTCTAACTCTCCCTTGTACTTTGACATTCTTGTTGCCATTTGCCAGGAATCCTACAGAACCATCACTTAGGGCAGCTTGAGAGACAATGGGGCTGAGTAAATTAGGAGAGAAAAACATGTGCACATTTTCAAAAGTCACACTTACAACAAAGAGTGCTGTAGAGCCTTGAGCTCCATTAGGAAGAAACGCTGAAGGTAGGCATGTTTCCAGTACCGGAGAGAATGAGATACTTCTCATAGTGTGATAATAATAACTAATTCATTAAGATGACCGTGTAGCTCTTCACACTTTGAAATGTGACCGTTCACCTATGATGGGCTCAGAAGGACTTGTATCTGGGCACAAGCAGCCTGGCCCCTTTGCACTTTAATTGGTGATGCATCAAAACTACCTTCTTGATTTGTGTTTGGTCTGTGATGAAGCAGGGAGAGCTAACTCTAGAGCTTGCTCCTAGTGAAGGATAGCAACAGTTTCTTCAGTAAGATGCATGAACAGATGCATAAAGACCTAAGCTGTCACAGTCCCTACACTCCATCATAAAAGGATGACTGTCCCAGGATAATTAGCATAACATTATTTAGATATTGATGACAATAGAGCATGAATCCTGACTTCTGCATCAACTTTACCACTGATGTGGTAATTGTTGAGACTATTGCAAGCAATTAGAGGTGTTCCATTTTAAGTTTTATGATTTGTTTGTTTAAATTTTAATTTTTTATGTATATGAATGTTTTAACTAGATGGATGTCTGTGCATGTCTGTCATGTGTATACTTGATGCCTTAAAAGGCCAGAAGAGGCCATTAGATCTCCTGGAACTGGAGTTATAGATAGTTGTGAGCCATATAGATGCTAAGAATTGAACATTGGTCCTCTGGAAGATTAGCCAGTGCCCTTAACCAGTAAGCAATATCTCTAGTCCCTAATTTTCCTGAACTTTTAGAAGGTATTAAGGAAACCATCACATATGTTTTTATGACCATAAATATATCTTCAGAATTCTACCTGATGTCTCCACTCTACAACCTACAACCAGCTTTAAAGGCTTAATGTAGAACTCTCATTTCAATCCATTTTTTCTCATTCATCTATTTTCCTCATTTTTGTGTTCTACAGACACAGATTTAAGAATTCTTTGGATTTTTTTCTTTCTTATATTCTCCATATTTGATATGTAAATCCTGTTGGCTTTACCTGTATCCGTTGATGATATGAATACATGTGTGTTTTATGTATATGCTCACATGGGTATGTTTGTTTGTGTTTCTAACCTGCTTTCTTTCTATCAGTGTAAGAGATACATGAAGCTTCCAACTTACAAACAGAAACTTATATTTTAGCTGATAGTTTGGGAAGGTCTGGTCTAAGTTCAATCAGCTCTGAGGCCACATATCATGACAGAAACGCATGGTAGAGCAAAACCTCTTACTTCATGTTTGGATGTAAGATAGAGAAGTGGCAGGCCTGGAGTTTCATTGGCCTCTTTTGGTGCATGTTCCCAGAGACCTAAGACCTCTCTCTTGGCCCTACCTCTTGAATGTTTGATAACCTTTCTAACAGTAGCATTCTGGGGTTAGGGGTGGGGCTGTAAGATCCTTGGGGGCAAACATACTAGGTCTAAACTGTAGCAGCAGTGTATGTTCATGTGAATATATATTTAATGTTGGTCTTTCTCTACCAACCTTAACTAGAGTGTACTGTGAGAGCAAGAATCTTGTGTGTGTGTTGGTGTGTGTGTGTGGTGGTGTGTGCGCCGCGCGCGCGCCGCGCGCGGATCAAGTGTGAGTGCACATGCATGCATATGCACAAACAGGTGCACTCACCTTTATGTTTGAGTGTGGAGCTCAGAAGACACCAGATATCTTCCTTAATTGTTCCTTACTCTTTTTACATTTGTTGTTTTTATTTGATATATTTTCATGTGTATAAGTGTTTAGCCTGAATATATGTCTGTGCACACCTGTACCATGTGTGTACAGTGGCAGAGAGGGCATCGGCCTGCTGGGACTAGAGTTACAGGTGGTTGTGAGCAGCCATCACAATCAAACCCCAAATCCTGTGAAAGGAAGGCAATTCTATAAACCAGTGAGCCATCACTACAGGCCTTCTACACTATTTTTTTTAAAATGTTTATTTACTTATTTTTATGTGTAGGTATGTACTTGGATATGCAAGTGCCATCATATATGTGTAGAGGTCAGTGGACAATTTCCAGAAGTTAGTTCTCTCCTTCCACCATTTCTATCTCAGATATCAAAGTCCTGTCATTGGGTCTGATGTCAAGCACCATTCCCTGCTGAGCCATCAGCGACCCTATCCTCTTTTTTTTTTCGTTTTTCTTTTTTTGAGATAGAATTTCTTGCTGAAACTAGGACTCACTAATAGTTATCTTGGCTGGTTAGAAAGCATCTAGAATCTTCCTCTTTCTGCTTTTGGAAGCTGAGACTGAGGTGAGTACTTCTACACTCTGCTTTTTACATTCATTCCAGGGATGTGAGCTCAGGTTCTCAACCTTCTGTAACAACCAATCTATTGACTGAACTCTAGCTGGAGTCAAGATCCTTAACAGTCAGTCTTGCATCCTTACATGATTTGGACCCGGGATAGCTGAACAAACTTCAAAGATAACTTGTAAAGTTGCAGCTGGGAATGAAATATTTTCCAGATGGGAGTCACCATGCATGGAGGGTCAGAAGTATTTATCTAATTTTACTAGGGACAAAAGCTCTTGATTTAAATAGAATCTGCTTTGTGATGGTTAAGGTCATGGATTTAACATCTGTTGGATCAAGTTGGTCTACTTCGATCCTTATCTGCACAGTACTTAATTGTTTTAATTACTTGACAACATTAAACAGGCAACTTTTCTGGATCTCCTGAGATTCTGGGCCACCAGGCAACAGAGAACTCACATTCCCAACTACCAGCTCATCGATGTTGCTGCCCTAGGGCCAGGTCCCTGCTTTTCAATTTGCCTAGTGAGTAAGGCCCTTTCTCTGCCCATTTCTTTTGTTTGCCAAGATAACTGCTTGTCTCTTGAGGGCCTCTAAGACCAAGGCCCTTGCAAATTTGCCTTTCTAGAATATCCCTCGGAACAGGCAAGTTTTCCAGTCCCCACTGGCCTGAGGTCAGTCTCCAGTTCCACATGGCTTTGCAGAGATTTGAGGGTTAGTGCTTGGCAGCCATTTTGGCTTGGGTGTGTCAGGCACAGTGTAGCATTTTTTTGTAGTTTCTATGTCCCAGACGTTTTCAAAGAATTGTATTGGAGGGAAAACAAATAGCATATGTTAACTAACCTCAGCCTCTACTCTTAGAAAAATGACTCAGAATTCAAGTTCTGCTTCATGGTTATTGGTAGAACCCAATAACTAGAAGACACTTGTAACCAGACAATTTTCTCCTTCAAATCTCAGAATCTGAGTCTTTCAAATCAACCCCCTGCCCTGCTATACTTTTGTGTTCTAGAAGCTAGGACCTTTCCAGGAAAAGAAAAAAACCCACATGGATCAGAACTGACTGTCACTCATTTTATGTTCTTGTTTCCTTAAATCTATACATAGATTTCCCAGAGATTTTTATATTTCTCAAGGGTGGCAGGAGGTGAGCCTTCCGTGAGAAATGACTCTGTAAGATGAAGTTGCGAATCAGAATCTCTTTCTATGTTTATACAACCATAGTGCATAGCTGTGGAGTCCAGGAGATTTCCCTTGAGATAGAAATGCCTATTCATTCTGTTATGTTGGGAGGTGATTTTTAAGGCACAGAAGGAATACAAATAGATAACACAAAGCCAGCACATGTACAGCATAAAGCTGGAGCTCCTACGTCAACCTCTACATTCTACACCACAGGTCACATCGTGGCTGTCTTCTTATTTATCCAGTTGTTGTTTTAGAACATTCCAATGATCAATACGCTTAGTGTCTGTCTGCGAGGCTCCAGTAATGAACACAAGGCATTGGCTGTGGACTCACCACTTTCTATGGCAATGAGTAATTTGCTGGTTTTCTCAGAAGAAAACCGTTAAGAGGGCTCCATGAAATGTCTTTTTTTTCCCCAGTATCATTAGCTATCGATTAAACTCCCCATTTTCCATCTGACAAATCTGTTAAAGTCATAAATAACTCAACAAATGACAGTGCTGACTACAGGGTGATCAGGGGGTGCCATAGCCCGCGTCAGTCCGGGATGTACTCCATGTCCAGCTCTTTGGAAAGCAGCGCTGACTAGGAACCGTTTGCCCACTCAGGTCCTGGGTTTCTCCAAAAGCTACGTGTGTCACCAGCGAGGCTCATCTTTTATGTTGATTTCTATTAGTGAATATATAAATACAGCCTGGGGAATGCTACCTGTCCCCCAGCTCTTGAACTGTCAATACAATCCAGAATGGTGAATTCTTTGTAGAAGTCACCTTGGTTCCGTTGGGGGAAAAATTACTGATGTTCTTTGAAAAGGTAGAGTTTGAGGGCTTTTTTTTTTTTTAATGTAGCTGAATAGGATTTTAAGAAAGCAGAATTATAATGTGGAGTGAAAAGAAAAAGCGAGAGGTTGGGTCAGAAACTGGGTTATCAGTACAATGCAGAAAGGCAAAATAAATGCTAATAGACTGCACACGTGCCCTTCCTGCTAGATTAGAGACCAGGAGGGCGCCTGCTGAATGCAGACCATTGTGTGGCCGCACAGAGCAGAGGGTCTGGGCTATTATCCCCCGCTCGGCCCCTTGTGCCACAGATGGGTCTTCTGCTTCTCTTATCAGGGCTGTGCATTCAGTCTCTGCAGCTTGATCTCTTCCTCACTCCTCTGCTCATACAAAACGACGGATTGATCTGCTGAAAGAGAGGGGCTAGGAGAGAGGCTGTCTCTCAGGGAAAGGGGAGGTTTGAGAAACAAAAGGAATGGGAGGCCAGATGCAGGGCTGGGATGGGGCAGTGGATTCAGATGCTGTAGGAGGTGATGGGGACAACCCAAGCAGCAACTTACTGTTCCCTAGGCCTTAAGCTCAGCCACCTGGAAAATGGTCTTGGCTTTTGTGCTCGGGAGACCTAAAGCTCTCAGGTGTTGAACAAGTGGTATGGGCTCTTCCCACTTCCCTGGGGATACGGAGCTGCCACTTCTGGCCCAGCCTTGTTGCTTGTCTTCTCTGCTCCTGTCCCAGGAGACTGATTCTGAACTGGCTGATAGAAGCTGCAAATCCTGCAAAGATAGGCCAAGGGCAGAGGCCTCTGAGATCTCTCCTCTTAAGTCAGCCCACTTGGAAGAAGGGAAGAGAGCATTCTTAAGGTTGAATCCTGAGTTCAGGCTGAGCTGGATTTGGGGTCTTCCTGATTTGAATCCAAGTGGCGTGGTGTGGCTTAGCCACTCTCAGGCTATGGCATCCACCAACAATGGAGCCTCTAGAGTCTACCTTGATTTTCTTGTGGCTTCTTTTTGAACTCTAAAATGCTATTAGTTCCTAGTGTTACTGGGAATGTGGGGTGAGTAATAACACAACAAACATCTTTAAGAAAAAAGGAATAATATAAAACATCTAAAAACAAATATTAAATAAATATTGTTTAATAAAACAATACACATCTTTAAAAATGAAGGGCTTAGAAATGATATCATAAGAAGTTAGCTATTGCCATCATTATTGTGATTATTTTAAATTTGTGCTGTTATTATTATGATCACCTCTATGAACTACATATTAAAATCATGGTAACGTAACCACTTAGACAGGATAATATAAGTGACAGATCTTGGACTTAGGGGTCACGCCCTCTGAGACTTCATCCTAACATACCTGTACCACAGACTTTGTTGATTTGGGTGCACTACTTACCGTTCAAACTTCGTCTCCCAACTGTGAAGTGGGGTTAACAAGAGTGGTTGTTGTGGGTGGAGGAGTGGATGATAAATGTGCACTATTAGAGACAGTTTGATCACTGAAGAAGTTCAACAAAATGGGAACTGTTAGGCTTTCTATAAGCCCGTGCAGTCAAGTATTGCTCATGCCTGTGTGCTATTTGTGTCTGGATGGTCAATTTCTGCTTGCCTGTGTTTTACCTATATGGATAAGCTCCCTCCCTCCCTCCCTCCCTCCCTCCCTCCCTCCCTCCCTCCCTCCCTCCCTCCCCTCTTTGCCCCTCTCTCTGTATGTGTGTGTTAGAAGGGCTCATGTTGGAACTATGAATCTTAATTATCCAAGTCCTTCCTGCTCGTGGCTCCTGTGTGCCTTTGATCAAACTTACGTCTCCATCTCTCTCAGAATGAGCTTCTTGGTACACATTGAAATCCCATTATCCATTTATCAAGGAGGAGACCTGAGTTAATTCTGGCTTCCTATCTGTGAAAATTAAGGAATAGGATATGATACTGTCTTTCTCTCCTTTATAAACCAGAGGACCAGACAGATGGACCCCTGGAGAGACAATTTTGGAATTTTGGTTTATTTTAGAAACACAGAAGTATTATAACAATATGTTTTCATTTTAATCCCAGGTATGAGATATGGGGCTGCTTCAGATTGTCCACAGCAGCTGACTATGTTTTGCCTCAAGCTCTAGCAGAGGCATGATTTTGCCAGAGGCAGATAGTTTCTGTGATTGGTGGTGTTTGGAATTCTGGGGACTTTTCAGAGGGTGTATAAATGCTAGGGCCTGGAGAGTTGGATTGTGGGTTGTGATTAGTTATGTAGCTGTGTGCAAAGAAGAAAAAACAAGAAGAAATCAGATATCCTGATGGCGAAGACGATCTTGTCCCAAGGAACTCAATGCCCCCAATCAGCAGAAACAGGTCTAATTATAATTCCACCCCCATTCCAAGCCCTGAAGCTATTCAGGGATCTCTATCCTTTTTTTCTCTCTTCTTTAGTGTTAGGGTGTTGAAAAGGGGAAGAAAAGTATGGAGAAGGGTGGAAGAAAGAAGAGCCAACAAAGTAGCAAAAGATTAGCGACAGAGCCCAGCCCTTCCTCCCTGTTTTCTATCAAGATCTGAGATGCTATGCTGCCATTGTCGTCTCTGTCAGCATCTGTGTGGCTTTGTTGTATCATGTACTGTTTCACTGTGACTCTCCTTCCCAGGGCCTCTTCCTTCCTTTTCCTGTCGTCTTTGACTTTCTGAGCCAGACTTATCTATGGCCCAGGCTGGTCTCAGCTTCGAGTAAGTCCTCCTGCCTCTATCTAGTGTAGGGATTGCAGCTCTAAGCCACCAGGTTCATTCATCTGTTTTCTAAGCACGTTTTTTGGGAAATTGTGAGGTCAAAAGGGTGTGAGGACCGATCATCTGGATTAGCAGATCAAGCTGGGAGAAGGGAAAGGCTGGGGAGACAAAGACGTCCAAGATCCACACCCTTGCCCACTGCACAGGTACTTCTCGTAGGTTAAGCGACTTCTGTACTCAAGGCTTCCTCTCCTAGTGGGAAAGCCTGAACTTCTCCAGGCCAAGATACTGTTCTATTAATCAATTATGGAGCTGTGCCTTGGCCAGCTGGGCTGGTCCTGATGGTACCAATCTGGGTGTGCAGAGGACAGGCTTTATTCCTAGTCACACACTGTGTCTGTGCAACTCGGAGAGCAATATTCATATGCACATCCATTCTAAATTTATCATCATTATAAGAATTTCCAGCAGATGGCCATAAAGGGTCTTGAGAAAGCAAGGCCTGTTTTTTCTTCTTCTCTTCATTTATAGGAGGTCATCGTGATGGCAGCGAGTGCCATGTGAAACTGTGTTGCCTTCTGTGGTACCCTCAGGCTAGGCCTGCCTCCAGGCTCTCCTTCTCTTCCTCTCTGCCCTCTTCTTACACAGCCCTTGCCGTAACCTATTTTTTACCTCATTCTTTCTTAGTTTAACTTTATGATTTCCATTTAGAAACTGTGGGGACCTTCTAGGGAAATTTAACATTACTGGGTGGGGTACACAACTAAGAGAAGTTCAGGTACCTACAGCCTCAGTTTCTCCTGGTTGGCAGGACTAAATGGGGCTGGATCACTTCCTTGAGGGTCTCGAGCCCTGATATTTCCCTCTATAGTTCTAAAGTTGACATCCATTCTTGCTCTCAGCCTCTCTTATCAATATTTTAGGATGCAGGGAACTTGATCCATGCCCCCTTCCAGGGTATATTGCCTCATTACTTTCCCCTGACTCAGAGAGAGAGAGAGAGAGAGAGAGAGAGAGAGAGAGAGAGAGAGAGAGAGAAGAAGAGAAGAGAGACAAAGAGAGACAGAGAGAGAGACTGAGACTATGTAAATCTTAAATGTAAGGTCTATAGATCTAGGAGTCTTAGGTGAGAGTTGCTGATAGCAAGATGAGGACCTGAAGACTGTCTCCTTAGAACTTAGCTTATTCACCTAGGCTCTGGCCCAGAAGGTTCTCAGAAGTGAAGTCATGCCACCCATAGCCCAGACACTGCTGTTAATATCACTCCCTGGGTGAGTGTATCATAGCTCTTGGTTCTGCTGTGCTCTGGATCATAGTGCCTTTATTATTTCCTTTAGGAAAACCTCTTCAACTAGGTTGAAATCAGAGAGTGTTTGTAGCTATTTCTGCTCTGTACTACACTTGGCATCATAGTTTTACATTTTGAATCTTAGAGCTTTTATTTTCTGCAAACTGGGAATATAGGATTTACCTTGTTTAAAGAACTGAGGCAGAAAGCACAAGAGAGTCTTGGGGATTGTATTAGGTGAAAAATATCACATTTATGTTGGGAATTCCTAACCCATCTTCCTCTTTACTGCACATAGGTAGCAATATAATTTGAGACCCAACAGTCTTAGACTGGCTGTCTTCACTAATAATAAGCAATCATATTTGTGTTTGATCATATACATCTTTATTTCTTCAACACTTGGTAGTAATCCTCCATGAAACACAGAGGCTGTCATAAACAAATTTGCGAGCGTGCATGCACACACACACACACACACACACACACATGAGGATGCTTTATTGTAGACATTGACTCCTCTACTTTGTCTTTGACCAATGTGAATGATAAACCCAACAGAATGTGTAAGTCTCTCTCTTTTTTTTTAACGTAGTCCCACTGATACCACTGATCTCAGCTTCTGCCTCAGGTATTGAATGTTCTCACCTCTGTACTGAGTGTTCCATGTACTTCCCAGTTCTTTTTCTCAGGTCAGGTCTCTTGACTTAGAGGTAAAGCTCAAGCACTGCACCTTGTAGCTTTCCTTCCCAGCTTTCCTTTTCAACTAGTTTACCAAGCACATATCTGGAGATGATTGGTTTTCCATACCAGAGCCCAACCCTAATGAAGCCTGACATCTCGTTCATGGTATGTGGCTCTATGGGGGGATTGCTCTGAAGGAAAGAGACCTCTGTCTACCTAGAAGAACCAGGAACCTGTACTCAACAAATGATGACCTCACTGAGGGACAAGCCATGAATCAACCTGAATGGCTTTTATCTTTGATGTTTCTGCAGGTTCACTTGCCAAAGTCAAAGTTACTCTGAGAGAAAACATTCCTCAGCGTTTTGATCACACTAATATGCAGGTAAGACAAATCAGTCAGAATATTCTCTACACTTTCAACACTTTATTTCTGAATAATATATAAAAAAAGTCCCTGAAGCAATACTCTTTTGAGACTAATTTCCAGTGGTTCCTAGCAGGGAAATCACTCCCGTTTTCCCCACAGCAATGCTCTTTTTAGTCTGGAAAAGAAATGACTTGGGGGGAAGAAGATGCTTTTGTTCTTCAAACACTGAGAAGATCCTTTAGGAGGAATTCCTGGGTCCTTTGGTAGCCACAGAGGGTGGACCAGGGAGCAACAAGTACAGGAGGCTGAAAGAGACTTGGATTGGAAAGCAGAATACTCTAATTCAGCGCTTTCCAGTCATGCTGTGCAGTCGAAAAAGCCCTCGGAATGCCTTACACATTTCAATTCCAACACTTCTCTGATTTAGCTGGTTTAGTATAGGGCCTGGGAAGCTATAGTTATGGAGAACCCTCTCCTCACCTTGGCAATCAGAACGGCCACAGTAGAAATGTGAGAAGCTACTTACAAATTGGACCCTGGGATTGTGGGACAGCCTGACACCTGCATACATGGGAATTCTTCAAAGATATATCTTTATTTCCAGATACTCTGTAAAGGTTTTTTATTTGTTTGTTTGCGTTTTGATGTGTGTGTGTGTGTGTGTGTGTGTGTGGTGTGATAATTGGAGTGCTCTGTCACATGGCTCTAGTGGTTACTCTTATATGTAAAGCTTGAGTTGAAGCTGCACATCACTCAAGGGTAAAGCTGAAGGTGAGATCTAGAGATCTTACCTGACTTCTCATTGACGTGTTCAGGCTTCCTTCTTGTTCCTAGAACTCTGCTGTAAAGCCATATTCAAGTTGATAGGAGAGGGGAATGGAAAACTTACATTTTGTTAGAAAGAAAGAAGCAGCAGTAGACAGGTGGGGTAGCCTTAAGCCCCAACCAACTCTTTCTTGTTCTGGTCGATCAATCCGGGGAGTTAACTCTGGTTTGATTACATGAGCAGTTTTGTTTTTACAAAGTCTTTCATCATGCTTCAAGCACAGTGCACTTCATCTCTGTGTTCACATTTAACCACCCTTGAATATCCATCTGACATTCCATCTTTCCTGTAGTTGCTTTCATTGTCCTTGTCAAATGTGGATTCTGGTGGAAGAATAGACCAAAGGGCAATCAGAAATTACTTCTGCTCATTCAAAGCCTAGGATCGGTATGAGATGAGGCCAGGTTCTAGCTGGGACTTTGGATTTTGGTTGGGGTTGGAAATCCCTGGGTGTTTGGACATTGCCACACCTAGCATACCTAGAAGCATTGATGTTGATGGCTGATAATGAAATACCCAGATTTTTATCCATCACAGAGAAGCAAAGAAGTCTCACCAATGCCAGGTGGCAGGCAGCTTAATTCATTTAACTTCAGGGGTGTGAAATATTTTACAAAAAAGGGCAAGGCTAAAGCAAGATCACAAGCTCAAGTTCATCCTGGGCTGAGGGAGTTAGTCTGAGGCTGATCTGGGGAACTTATTGAGAATTTATTTCAAAATTTTATATATCAACATGTGCATGTATATGTATGTTAATGGGAAATTAGAAAAAATAATCCTTAAATCCTAAGATCTGTATTTGGGCTAAGGTTATAGTTCTTTTTATCCATGGGCTGGCACTAGTTTCAATTGTCAATTTTTCATCTTTAATATTGAGATAACAGTATATAATAAGCATGTTAAAAGAGGTGACATTATTCATGCTATTCATTGCTCTGTAAATGATAAAAGTTACGGGGCTGTGAGAAGATACTGTTACCTACATGTCTGGTGTGGCATCTGAATCAAAGGGATTCATAAAATGTTTTGGATCTATAATTATAGATACAAATTAGTCTAAATTGTTATTTGCACCATTGCAGAAGGATGCCCTTACATTCAAGGAATGGAGAAAGGATAGAGTAGCTAGGAGTAGAATATCACTTGAAGAAATTCTCTGTGAAGATATGGAGGCGTGGAGAGCATCTCTTGTAGTAGAGACAGCAGGTGGTTGGTTCAGATTGAGGGAGTAATCTATGCCTGAGTAAGGTTTGTAGAGTAAGGAGATGGGCTGAGTTCAGCAATGTGGGCGACTCTGAGCAGGGAAAGGTCATTTTGTGTTTGTGTCTTCACATCAAACAAGAAGAAAAAACTAGAGTGAGGAGGGGGGGTCTTAGAGGATTTTGGCAATGAGAGCTGTTGACTATAACAAAATAGAATTTGAGATAGACACACATAAAACTGCTTTTGTAAAAACCTCAGCTGCCTATGAATAGGGTAGAGGAGACAGTGCCGAGCTGGGGTGTGTACCGAAAAATCTAGTACTATACCAATATAATGATATCACCTAAAAGTATGATTTACCCTTAGAAGTCATTATTTCCATGGTTCTTGTTAAATATCTTGCTACAGGATTTTAGGATGCAGCCATGGTGGAAAACCATGTCATATTTCTTCAAGTGATTAACTCAATGGTGCTCAGTACAAATGATTAAAACTGCAAATTCTCTAGTCACTAACATATCACTGTACAGATGAAAGGACGACTGTCCATTTGAGTCTCTAGTAGATAGTTGTGCAGGCTGTTTTCTGATGGAAACCCTCTTATCAGAGACAGTAATGAACTTTTCTATCATCTACTGAGATTGTATGCTGAAAGCCCCATGTGTAATTACAGATTTGTCCATTTCTTCCTTTAATTATGACAAGTTTTTGTCTTATGTGTTTGAGACCATTATTGGACTGAGAGGCATTCATGACTGTTATATTCCTCTGAAAAATTGACTCTTTCACAAAACCAATTCTCTTTGTGAATTTAAAATCTGCGTTTTAAAATCAGCACCTGCTATTAATATATACACTCCAGTCTTCGTATGCTTAGTGAGAAATACTTCGTCAGCCACTTAGTTTCAGTCCTTCTGTGCCTTTACCTTTAAAGCCTGTTTCCTACAGACAGTAGATGGTTGAATTTTGCTTCTTTATCCTTTTTGATCATTTTGCTATTTAGTTGAATACGATATAATTATCAAGTTGGCTGTATCCACCTGTAACATTTTACTATTTTCTGATTAGTTCTTGGTTCTTCTGTTTTTTTTTTTTTCCTGAATTATTTTGAGTTAATATCTTACAGAAGTCATTTGGAATTCATTTCATTAGATCTTTAGCTACCCCTCTTTATATGTTTGGCTTTTTGTTGTTGTTTTGGCATGGTTTCTGTTTGTTTATTCGTTTGTTTGTTTATTTTCCTGACGGTGGGTTTCAACATAAATAATTTTAGTTTTTAGGGAAATTTGGACATGTCTGGACACCCTTTTGGTTGTCACATTGGACAGTGCTACTGGCACCTAGTGGGAAGAGGCCGGAGACACTGCACAGCGTCCTCCCGCCGTCTCAAGATCAACAGTGGTAAGCTGAGAAGTACTTTTCCAGGAATTGCAACACACCTCTTAAAATTTCACAAATTGTCTAAAATTACTATTTATTTTATGAAAATAAGCCTGAAGTTGTACAGGTAAATGCACTCTTACAATTCTTCATACTATGTACACTTAATAAATTTTTGCTTTACATAATTATGTGTATTTTGAAGAAATCAAAAAGAAGTGTCATTATATTTATCACAATATTGGATGGTGATCTTTATTAACTAAAGATCCATGTTTTCCCCTAGTGTCTCTCTTTCTGACTTGAAGGACAGTGTAACAATTCCTTCAGTGATTTTTTTTTCCTGGCCATGCATTGTCTTTTTGTTTGTTTGTTTGTTTTTTTTATCTAAAAATGTTTATTTTGATCAAAATACACTATGTGAAATTCTCAAAGAATGAACACAAATATATTTTCAAATATTTATCTGGTTTCTATTCTTGGAGGATATTTTTTTCTTGCTTTACAGAATTCTGTATTGGCAGATTTTTCATTCAGCATTTTGAGGGTGCCACCATGGTCTGCATGAAATGCTGGATGCCAGCATATTTTCTCCCTTTCTTTGGTTCTCACAAACATAACTATGATGTACTTTATACGAGTTTCATGATACTTATTCTGTTTGTGGTTTGTTGAACTTTATCCCTTAATCCTAGCTTCATTGATATTTTAAAATTTTCACATATTTAATGATTATAATTTGTTGAGTTTGAATGTGCGCATCCACCCACGAGTCCACACTATAACCATATATCAACACATCCACCTCCTTCACAGGTTTTCTGGGTCCTTTCATTCCTTGTTTATGGTAAGATGTCACCTCTAGTTAACCCACACTGTGTATCAGACTCTGGAAC
Source organism: Mastomys natalensis (assembly GCA_021653895.1). Taxonomy (NCBI): domain Eukaryota; kingdom Metazoa; phylum Chordata; class Mammalia; order Rodentia; family Muridae; genus Mastomys; species Mastomys natalensis. Next base: position 148,917 of record JAJTUV010001522.1, on the reverse strand, counting down.
ACATTCCTCCTGTGTGGATGGAACTTTATAGGTACTGGACATCTCATTTTCTTCTTCCCCCGCAGCACCTGGTCATCATCATCCTATTTTCCATAAGAGCATCTATAGGTCTGTTTACAATAATTCATACGAGTGGATTATGCAATATTTTTCCTTCTGTAACCAACTTATAACGTCTTTTTGGTCTATCCATGGTATTGAAGGTAGTATGGCTTTTTTCTTCATAAAAGGTTAGCTAATACTTTGTTGTGTATTTGTCATACTTCATGTGTTATTTCCATACTCATTTGGGCTATTTCTGTATCATTGTGATTATGATTACTGCAACAAATATAGAAGAGGGCACTTCCCATCATTCCTAACAGTGGACAAAAGTTCTAGTTTCTGCACAAATGTAGTAGTACTTGTCTTTTTCATTAAGTAGCTATCCTAAGAAGTATTCAGTGACATCACACTGTGGTCGGATGTGTTCCTTTCTTGGTTGGTCATGCTGAATGTCTTTTCCTGTATCCATTAATCAAACTAAAAAGTTGTTTTCAGAAACATTTGTTGCTATTTGGTAGTAGGTCCATTATGTATTTTAGAAATTAATCTTTTACCCAATTAATGGTTTACAAATACCTTCTAATAATGGTGGGTTTTCTCTGCATTGTTTTCCCCCTTTATGAATATATATATATATTTATATATATATATATATATATATTTGGTTTGGCATAGCTTTGTGAGCAGAGGATGCATATTTGAAAAAAATGCAGGAGATTTTTAAAAAGTTACTTCATTTATTCAGGTTCTATCTCCCTACTGTTAGGCATTTTGGCTAAGGTCATCCCCACTGAGTCCTGGGAGCCTCTCACATCCCAGGACTCTGGGAAGTTTTGGAGGTCTTCCCCACTACCGCCGCTGTGCCCCCAACTACCCTGCAGTTTTCATTCATTCTTCTGGCCCTCTGGGCTTCTCTCCTGCCCCCCCATACCTGATCCTGCCCCTCTTACCTCCTCCAGTAGATAGACAGAGCTCCCAGTGGAAGCATGGGGCCATCTATCCATCTTCAATTTTTAAATCCAGAATTGTTCCTGTCTAAAGGAAATGCTGGACAAAAATGGAACAGAGACTGAAGAAAAGGCCATCTAGTGACTGGCCCAAGTTGAGATTTATCCTATGGGTGGGCAACAAACACTGACACTATTACTGATGCCATGTTGTGCTTGCAACCAGGAGTCTAGCATGGCTGTTCTCTGAGAGACTCTACCAGCAGCTAAGACAGATGCAGACATTTATAGTCAACCATTGGACTGAGGGTGAGGACCCCTATAGAAGAGTTAGGGGAAGGATTGAAGGAGCTGAAGGGGATGGCAACCCCATAGGAAGACCAACAGTGTCCACTAACCTGGACCTCTGAAGCTCCCAGAGACAAAGCCACCAACAAAAGAGCATACACAGCCTGGTCCGTGTCCCCCCGCCGCCCCCCCCCCCCCCGGCACATATGAACCAGAGCTTTGCCTGGCTTCAGTGGAAGAGGATGTGCTTAATTATGTGCTTGATGGTCCAGGGAAGGGGGAAGCTGTAGGGGATAAAATAGGGGTGGAGGGAGTACCCTCTCAGAGGCAAAGGAGATGGGAAATGGGGTGAAGAACTCTGGAAGGGTGGTCCGAGAAGGGAGTAACATTTGGAATGTAAATAAATAAAATAATTTGATAAAAAAAAAAGTTACTTTGTTTAATTGCTCATGGTTTTCTTTCATTCTCTCCTGATTTTTGTTACTTTGTTTGTGAGAATGAGATGTTGGGGGTGTCACATCAGTCAGAGAGGTGGTCCTTGATCATTTCATAATATTCAGGCTGTTTTTAGTTTGGATGATTTGTATTGACTTATCTGTGGACTTTTCTTTTCTCTTCAGTATATGGCTCAGTGCTTTTGGTGGCTGTTCTGTTGGTCAACAGCTTTATTGAGGGAGAGATGAAACACAACAAACTATACTCACACAACATATGTATATTGCTAGGTTCTGCCATCCAAACACACCCACCCACAAAACTACCACCATGGGTGAAATAATGCACATAATGGTTAATCCCCATGGCTATCTTAGATTCATCATCATGCCTCTTATCCCCTATCAGCCCGCTGGGAAAACACTGATGCTTTCAGCCACTAGTGATGAGTTCCCAATTTTAAAATTTTATAAAAATGGTGTGAGACGTTTTTTCTCTTCTTGTCTATGCCTTTCTCTTACATAGCTTTATACAATCCTCCCATACAGTTGTGTGTGGCTGCTTCAATCACTTGTCAGATGCAATAACACTGCTTTCCGAGAATATATCACAGCCTGTTCATGTGCTCACCCCTTAAGCCCTCAGTTACGTGTGGTTTTTGGCTATTCCACATGAAACTTCTGGGGATACGCTCAAGTCCTTGAGTGAAAACATGCTTTCATTTTTCATCATCACTGTCTAGAACTGAGTAAGTGTGCTACACCCATATATAAAGTGTATTTCTCAAAAGTAGCAAAAATGTTGGCCAAAGTGATTGGAGGGTTTTCCACCAGTCAGCAGTATCTGAGAGCTTTGGTTGCTCTATAGCCCCACTGTCATTTGTTATTGGAATGGTCATTATTTTGCATTTCAGCCATTCTAGTTGACATGTAACAGTATCTCATTGTGGCTTAAATTTGCATTTCTTTAACAGCTAATGAGGCTGAGCTCCGAGAATGTGCTCTGTGCATTTCATATATCATTTTGCTGAAATGTCGTCTTCCATATTTTGCGATTTTTCATTATTTTGTTGCTTATTGTTGTGTTTTGAGAGTTCATTGTGCATTCTGATATAAGTCTTTTATCAAAATCTGTGTTGCAAGTGTTCTCTTGTAGTTAGTACTTTGTCTTGATATTCTTATTACAGGAGTGTCATTGAAAGGTAGTTGTTTTAAAATTTTGATAAACACCAATTTATCTATTTTTTTCTTTTATGGATTTTTGTTTTTATGCCATTGCTAAGGTAAATAAAAAACTTTTGATACTTTCTTTTCTAAGAGAATTGTAATTTTAGGTTTTATTCTTATGCCCCACTTTTATATGATTCAATCCTTATGCTTAAGTTTATAGGGCTGATGAACTGAAATCAATTGCCTATTTAACGGAAGCATATTGAAGTCTAATGATGTAATCACCTTTGTAGGGAAGACTCTCTCTCCCAGATCCCTTTACAGTTTATCTACAATACAGTGATAATCTATGTGCGATCTCTCCCTGGATAATTAGGGCACTCTGTGAGTGCATCTGTCATGTTGTGTATGCTGCACTGCCTCTTTTATTATAGCTTTATGTTATAGTTCGGGCCGGAATGTCCTTCAAACATCATGTGTCAAATAAAGGCTTTACTCACAGTTTGGAAATAAGAGGGGTAGAAACCTTTAAGGGGTGAAACCCTTTGAGAGGTTTAAAGTCATTATACAGGATACCAACCTGAAAAGAGATATGGGATGCTTGTTCCTTCTGCAGCTTTGCTTTACCATGAATCTCATACCATAGTGGCTACCTCACTAAAGACCCCAAAATCATGGGAAACATTGGTCATGGACTTTAGTCTTCAAAATTGTGAGCTACAGTAAACCCTTCATTCCTTTAACTTGATTATGACAGTTATTTTCTCATAGCAACGGAAAACTGAATTCTATACCTTATAATACATTTTGGGACCTGGAAGTGTGAGCTATTCAATTTTATTCTTTTCTTTTCTTTCTTTCTTTCTTTCTTTCTTTCTTTCTTTCTTTCTTTCTTTCTTTCTTTCTTTCTTTCTTTCTTTCTTTCTTTCTTCTTTCTTCTAAATTTTATTTAATTCTTTTACACTCCATATTTTATCCCCCTCCCAGTCCACCCTCTAACTGTTTCACATCCCATACCTCCTCTACACTGCCCTGTCTTCATGAGGATGTCCCCACCTCACCCTCCACCCCACCAGACCTCTACACTCCCTGGGGCTTCCAGTCTCTTCAGGGTTAGGTGCATCTTCTCTGACTGAACCCAGACCCGGCAGTCCTCTGCTGTGTATGTGTTGGGGGCCTCATATCAGCTTGTGTATGCTGCCTGGTTGGTAGTCCAGTGTCTGAGAGATCTCGGTGGTCCAGGTTAGTTGAGACTGCTGGTCCTCCTACAGGGTCACCCTTCTCTTCCGTTTCTTCCAGCTTTTCTTTAATTCAACCACAGGGTTGAATTAACATCAGCTTCTGTCTATTGATGGGTTGCAAATATCTGCATCTGAATCTTTCAGCTGCTTGTTGGGTCTTTCAGAGGGCAGTCATGATAGGTCCCTTTTTGTGAGCACTCCATAGTCTCAGTAATAGTGTCAGGCCTTGGGGCTTCCCCTTGAGCTGGATCCTACTTTGGGCCTGTCACTGGACCTACTTTTCCTTGGGCTCTTCTCCATTTTTGTCCCTGCAGTTCATGCATGTCCTTTTGGGTCTGAGTTACTTCACTCATGAAGATATAATCAGGAAGATATATAATTTGTGTAGTTCTTATACAAATTTTGGATCTTTTATCAATTGATCTCTTTTATGAAATTCCATAATTAAATTTTTACTTCAATTCTTCTATAATTTTTTGGGGTGGGCTCATGCTGAATCTTTAGATTTGTGTTAAGAGAATTAACATCTTAACAACATGTGTCTTCCAACCCATGAAATAGTATTTTCATTTGTTTAGGTCTTCGGCAGTTTCTCTCAGCCAAATTTTGTAGCTTATGGTGTACAGACATTGGAAGTATTGATTCAGATTTACCTATAAGAATTCCATATTTTTAGTTGCTACTGTAAATTATATTATTTTACAATTTTTTAAAAAAAGATTGTTACTTATTGCTAGCAAATGAAATACAATTGATTTTTTTATACTGTGCGTGTAGTCTCTAATGTAATTGTTTTAGTAACTTTTCCCATTGCCTCTGTAGGATTTTCTCTGTGACCCCATTAACTCCATCCAGTGACTATGGACTGATTGTCCCTGGTTTACAAACTTTCCGATTTGCGATGGTCCACAAATTATATACATTGATTTAATGGAAACTATGCTGCATGCTTTGTATTCTTTTTCCCAGACTCTGTGGTGCAGGATGTCACAGATTTGAGCCCGCCATAGCATCCCATGATGCTCTGTGCTCGATTATGTTGCTAAACTGTCATGTTTACATAGTTATATTAGGGACTTTGTTCGTTTGTTTTGTTTGTTTGTTTTGTCTTTTTTTTTTTTTTTTTTTTGAGACAACATTTCTCTCTAACTCTACTCTGGCTGTCTTGGAACTTGCTCTGTAAGCCAGACTGGCCTCAAACTCATAGATTTCTTCCTGCCTCTGCCTCCTGAGTGCTGGGATTAAATGCATATGACACTCCCACCCCAGACATTACCAGGTTCTTATATTATCAATTTACAAGCATGGTATTTCTCACACACAACTTTGTCCTAAGTTAAGGAACACCTGCACTTTGTTTCAGATAACTTAAATTTTCAATTTTGTAATTTCATGTGTTTTTTTTTTGTTTATAGTACTTTCTTTTTATGGGAGCCTTTCTCTTTTTAATTACTTGGTGAATGTAGTTCTTTATTTATTTGAGCTCAGTCACAATAGCTGATTGAAGTTAAGTTTTTCTTAAATGTCAGCATCTATTCTATATCCCAGGGTCTGCCTCCATTTTGTTGCATTTAAGTGTGTCTAGTGATTTCAGATTTTATCTAGGATATTCTGTAATATACTCTGTAGGTACTTTAAATTATTCTTTTCTGTCTTTTTAGAAAGTTTTCATATATATATATATATATATATATATATATATATATACATAATGAAATATATATACACATATATATGTATATATTGCATATGTGTGCTTTTTAAAAAAGATGCATTTTAATATTTTTAACTGTCTGTCTGTGTCTTGTCTGTGTCTGTGTCTGTGTCTGTGTCTGTGCCGGTGTCTGGGTCCTGTGTGAATATGTGCATGTAAAGCTGGTGCTGGGGGATGCTGGGGGCATAGACCAGGGGGCTGGACTTGAGGATGATTGTGAGCTGATTGCTATGAGTTCGCACAGTCAAACTCAGGTCCTTTGCAGTAGTAGCATATGCTTTTAACTGACAAGTCATCTCTCCAGCCCCAGATTTGTTTGTTTTCAGAACAGAAAGTTTAACTTGCTAGACTGAGCAAAAACTATCTCACCTCAGCTGGGTTTCCTCTTGTCTATCTCATATTTGTATAGCTTAAGACAGACAGTTTTTAAAATACAAATACAGATCTCCCCAAATTTCCTCTTGTTTTAGGATTAAATGTTTTGAAAGTTTAATCTGTGAATGCTGTATTTACATAATTTCCATCTCTCTCTTGCTCCTCCTATTTATCCTGTGCTCTCTCCGTCTCAAATGTATGACCTTTTCTCTAATTATCACACACACACACACACACACACACACACACACACACACACACACACGGGGGTGGGGGAGAAAGGGAAAGAGAAAGAGAAATTCAATCTGCCAGGTTTCTTGTATGTATATGTATTTAGGGCTGACCATTTGGGATTGGATAACATGTTAGAGGCTCCTGCCTGAATGAGGCCTTGTCTCTTAGCATCCATTAATTGCTTATAACGAAGAAGTTCTCTATGGATGGAGACTTTCAAAATTTTCCTCATCCATGACAGCAAGTCAGTTGGCGTTGTGATTATGTAGGTCTTGTTGTTTAGACCTAAACACTATGGTTATATTGTTGAGACTTCCTGGGGGCAGCTTCCCTGTCATGCACAGAAAGAAGACTATCTCACAAGAGGCATTATAGTCCTGTGACTTTTATGGTGTGTCTGTCCCCTCTCCTGTGATGGTCCCTGAACTTTAGGTGTAGTGTTTGTATTGTAGATGCATTCTTTGGGGCTGGGCACCCCACGGTCACTTGTTCTTTGCATGTTGAATAGTTGTGGATTTCTCTAATGGTTGCCATGTGCTGTACAAAAGGAACTTCACTGATGAGGAATAAGATTTACACTTGTCTGTGGATATAAGGATAATTATTTAGAATGAAGTTGGGAATTACACTGGTTTAGTAAATTATAGTAGTGCGTTATCCTGTAGGGCCCATCCATGAATAGTTGGCTAGGTTTATAGTACTAGGCATGAATTAGCTCCTTTTAAGTGTGCTTTACATCCAAATAGATGGCTATTGGTATCACAAAGTATCACCATTTTGGCCAGGTTGCCTGACTAGTGAGCTCTTAGGATCTGTTTATCTCTGCCCCACAATGCTACCTCTGCTGGATTACAGGCATACATAGCTTTGTTTGGATTTTAACTGGAATTTGATTTCGGTTCCCATGCTTGCACAGGACATACTCTTATCCACTGAACCCTCTCTCTACTCTACTCACCTTCTTGACAGCTCTATCTATCATCAGTCTGATGCAAGTTTCCTTTGGATTGATATTGCCATTCTAGCCTGGGTCCCAGATTAAGCACAAATAAAACATACCAGAGCACAAATTTGTAGTATTTCAAGCACAGCCTGCTCTGTAGCATACACTAGAGCTTTCTAGCCAAATCCAAAATAGGTTAACAAATTTATAGTACACCTACAAATTTTAAGAAAGAAATACTTGTCTTCCTCAGGACCCGAGCCTGTGATTGTTCATTACACAGCATTTGCTGACCATTACAACACTATGTTATTTCTCTTCCATTGTATCTCACTTTATATCTGCCCATCTTGCTTTCCTCGGTAAACACTGGGCATCTACCTGTCCATCAGAAGTGTCAGTGTGGCTGCTGCATTAGGATTACATTTACTTATAGGATTTCTCCGTTTCAGATAGTGTTTATTTCATGCTGACAATGGAAGAAAGGCAGCCAGTTAATCTTGACACAATTGAATTCAGAAATGCCTCAGATCTAATTTTACTTATTTCTCCTTTCCCCAGTTACTCTTTCTGCTTCCTTGGGTTGCGTGTGTTTCAAATCATTCCCAGTGTTTACTTTTAATTTCTACCTCATTTTAATTATTTAATGGGTGGCATCTGGGTAGCGCCTGTCATTCATCAAAGTTACTGAACAGTTTGTTTTCTGCTTATGAAATGTCAAAAGTATTTGATCTGCTGATTCATCGGTGCTACTATTCTTTGGGGTGCAGACCACAGGACTCAGCCTTCATTCTCTTTCTGAGTGCTTGCAAGAGACAGGATTCTTGGAGGTGAATGGAGTACTTCAAAAATATAACACATAACTGTACATAAGCAGTGACTAGCAAGTCAGAAATTTCTAGTTGTTTGCTTGATGATTGTGTACAAACATGTGGAACTCAAAGAGATCATGGCATGCTCAATCACTGGTGTTAGGGCTCAATGCAATGAGGGATCAGAGTTTGATTGGAACCACTGCTCATCCCCTGCACAATCTAAGAAACACTGCTTGCTTTTCTTACCCCAACTCTGCCCACAAGAAGAAAATTCTGTGTTAACCCATCATGTCTCACTGTCTCTGCATTTCTAGCTACCTACCCATAAGTGCCTGCCCAGAGGCTCAGCTTTTTTTTACCTTATATAGGCAAATATCCCAGCTCCTAGCTCACACACCCTCTGCACTGTTTTAGCCTGGGTGTGTGACTTCACTGACCTCCATCCATGAGATCGGTGAACTTGCTGGAGATCTGCCTCTCAATAAATCTGCTTTATACTTTTCATTTGGCTTGAGTTAGTTCATTTCATTGACACAGAAACCTATTAATCAGTATTTTTCCAAGCTAAATCATATCTCTTTTAGCAGTTAAGTCCAGTGGCTAGGGAAATGAAAATGTGAGTCTGTAGATTATATCTACTTGTGCACTAGATACCTGGACTTAGAAACCATTTTAGCTTTGAATCATGGGAGATAGATTTCACAAAGGGGAAGAGTACACAAAGGACGTAGAAGAATGCTTCTAAAAGTCTCAGAAACAATAATAGTGATGAGAGTTTATCAACATCATTCCTAGCATTTGTGATACATTTTGTAGTTTTATAGTTTAAGACAATCCCATTTTTTGGGATTCTCTACCCAAACTTATTGTGGAAGCCTCAATTTTCTCTTTAAACTGAATTAGTTGCCTCAGTGAAACAACCCTGTATCACTTTGCCATCCAAAGCACCTGAAATTATGTTAGAGTTAAACTCAATGTGGTTGTGTAGTTCTTTCCTCTGATCTGCAGCATCCCTACCTGGGGCAGTGTTTTTCAAGATTCAGGAAGTAAATCAACTTAGAAGTCTCAGGAAGCTCCTGAAATTGAGAAGATTCACAATGCTCTTCTCCAAGACTACATAAGTAGTTATGGTTGCAGAGAAGTTGTGACTGACAGACTGCCTAAAAGTTATAGGGGAAAGTCCAGGAAGCATTGCCTATGTTGGCAATGGACTTCTTGATGACATAGCTGCCCTTAAGTTGCTGTGCTTCTGTAAGTAACCTCTGACCCTATACATGACCTGGGTAGGCTTACTTGTTTAACTGATTGAGGCTTAGGTAGAATCTTTCCTTTGGCCCATCCTTGGTGACTTATCTAGGATGAAGATACATTTGTTCATATCTTCCCAGGAAAAGTTACATAACATATATTCTCATTTTAAATTTTTTTTTTTATATTATGAAGGGCCCAATACCCTCTCACCATTGCTTGTGATATTTACTGAGAATTCTGAATTGATGTTGCCAGAGATCCATGCTTTTGTAATAAGTACTGGGGAAATGTCCCCTGAGCAGGTTTTGAGATTACATCTGCCACTGATACCTTCATAAGAACCAATGTGGAAGATTAGTTAGCTAGTATAGCACCATTGGAAGAGAATTTGACTGTAGAAGCAGACAGATTGAATGCTTAAGAACAGGAATGAAGCCAGGGAAATGGTGGTCCAGGGTCTATTTGGTAGAGTTGCAAAGGAAAGGAGAACATAGCAGCTGGGGGATTCAGGGAGTTGTTGTTTTGGCTCTAGAAGGTTCTTTGGAGTCAAGCAGCAGGGTTTCCTGATAGACAGGAACAGTCTGCCCTGGAATAAGCTACAGCTGAGCTGGGAAGAGGACACAAAGGAAGTAGCAGGAACCAGCAAGGGGCCTCTCGCCTGGGCTTTCAGTGCCTACTCCTGGCCATGCACAATCTGTTCCATTCTCCAGAGCAGCTTCCATGAACACTACAATGTTTTATATCCAACAATGGCCTCCTCAACAAGTTTCTATCACATCTATCACAATGAAGCTCACTGCAGGCCTTCTCTTCCTAACATCTGTCCTGTGCCCAGCTTTGTTTTCTCTGTATCTCCTCTGCTTTTCAGCTACTCAAGTCTTGTCTTTGTTCACTTGACAGATGGTTTAATCTCCTGTCTTGGCCCTAGAATGAGAGGTTCTTCCCTCATGGAAGCATAACCTTTCAGATTTTAACATTGCCTGTCTTGTTACCTTTTTCAGGTCTCTACCCAACTGTTATCTCATCAGACTATCTATCACTGCCTATACTTTGATATGCTTTTATCTTTTCTCAGGGCAAATACAACGACTTCATTTTGTATATATGGTTATTTCTTCTTAGGCTATCTATCATTGAGTATAGGCTTCTTGAGCACAAGGCACTTGTTTGAATCCTGCCAAACTCCAGTCAGCAACAATTCCTGGTGTGGTGTGTTGCATATTCTTTAAACAGAGGAGTTAATGAGAAAATGATTTAATTGTTTCATTGTAAGGTGCGTGTGAGTATGTGTCTGTGTGTGTGCCTGTGTGTCTGTGTGTTTTCTATCACTGTGACAAAATACCAAAGATAAACCAGCTTAAAGGATGAAAATTCTGGCTCCCAGTTTTGTTTGTTTTTTTGAGATTTCTCTTTATGTTTGACTCAGTTGTCCTTTGGAATTACAATGAGCTAGAAATCAATCATGTATTGATTATTGATGGTACAGAAGTAAGTGGCAGAAGAATTTGGTCAATAACAGAAAGGAAAAAAGAGAGAAAGGGCCTGGATTCTGCAACCTCTTTCAATGATACTTGTGTCAATGATCTGCTTTCTCCATCAAGGTTGTACCTCCTAAGGTCTCTATGTCCTACCAATGTCTCCATCATCTGGGCATCAAGCCTTTAGTATATAAGCTTTTGAGTGACTATTTAACATTCAAGTGATAATGTAAGGCTACCCACTACCTGCATTTGGGAATACTTAGATTGTTGGAGCTTCATTTAGCTGGCTGAGTACTAGCCAAATTCATTTAGATCTCCACAGAGTGGGCTAAAATGGGGACTTTGAAATGATAGCTGGTGTTAAGTGGGACCAAATCACTGCAACAAATATTAAGAGTAGAAAGTGTTTTTAAACAATCATAGTAATCAAAAATGTGCCCTTGTGTTTTCTCAACCTGTCATATCATTTAACTGGTTGAACGTGTGCTTCTGCTGTACACTTTCTTAGGACATCCAGTGGGCTCAAAGTCCTGGGAACATGGCAATGATATGCCCAAAAACTGATGATCCAATATGGAAAAAGACTTTTTTCCCCCTTCTAATCACATGATGGTAGCTGCAGCATCTGGGACCAAGATTGGTCAGATTAGTTCAAGATCTCATGAAAAGCTTGGCTCTCAAAGGAAAACAAAATGTATAAACTTATCAGTCCAATCTACAGACCTACAGAGAGTGAGAATGAACATTGGCCCTTGTTCTCTAATTGGCATGGGATTTAACCTTATTGAAGGAACCTGAGTTATAAAATTTTGTAATAAAGATCCTTTTACCACCTTCGTCTTTTAAAGGTGCACCATGTAATCACTGGGATTGTTAAGCCTTTTAACGACGTAAAAGATATTAAAATAATTTTCTTGGTTTTTGTACTTTCTCAGAGTTGTAAACATCACAGAACAGAGTCTGCCAGTCTTTTATTGGGCTGCCCGGATGAATGCTTTGATAGAGGCAAGGAGTGTAATTAAACAAGATGCCTGCAGAATCTGGACTCTCTTGTGCCTCATGGTATTTGCCAGCATTGATCCTAGAGTTGACTCAGAGGTAGTCTCACCCACTGGGCATGTGGGCAGACTAATTAAGCTGCTGAATTCTTTGGAGTGTTGTCACCAGCCCTTTACCTCATGTGACCATAAAAGGGTGAAAGCCCACCTGGAGACAGCTAGTGTCATGAGACTTATGCCAGGATACTCTTTGTTTCCTTCCTCCAATGGTGATGTCACTTCTTGGGGTCTCTGAGGAAGCACTCAGTGAATGGGTTCCCTTTTGTCTGCTATGGTGCTGAACACTTGATACGTTTAGGAGTAAGGACGGATCCCATATGCTTTACCTCTAACAGCTAAGTTAGAAGCCATGGATACAACTTCATCAAAGTCCCAGGGATGTAATCACCCACCCAGCCCAGGCATTTCTGGAAGAGAGCAAGTTGTGCACAGAAGCAGACTGCCAATGTCAGTGTTTGGACAGAATCCTGCTCTCGGTGGACTGGCTGGCTTCTGAAAGCGATGAAGCGAGAGCATTCTCAGATAATTTTTTGAAAATTCACTAACAAGCCAGTCATATTATAAGAGGACAATACTTTTCAACCATGTACAGTCTATATAATGGCACCTATCTTTATCCCTCACATTAGATTGCATAGGCAGACCCCTCTTGCTGAAAAGCCAATTTTCTCTCAGTCCTATCTGCTCCATGTGTCCACCCTTTCTGTTGTGCAGCCTCCAACTTCATAATGCAGACAGCGATACTCTATCTTTACCCTACTGTGTTAAACATTGGTGCCTAGGTACCAAAGGTAAATAGAGGGATGCATAGCAGGAAGGTGCTCTTAGCTCCTCTCTCTGCTGTGTTTCCCAAGGCTTCTGCCATGCCATGGATTGATATTGCCTCCCATTTGCAGCAAGGTACCTGTCTTCTAAGGGGTATCCTGGAATTCTCTCTTTCACACTGTAATTCACACTGCATGCTATCACTGGGCTAATGTTCTGAAAACACCACTCTTACAGAGTCACTCAAACTCCTTGAGCCTCCATTTCCTCATTGAAAAATGGATATGTTTGTTTTCCCTGCTTGCCTACCTGATATTGTTGTGGAAAGCATCAGAAGAGATCATGGTAGAAAGTGCTTTGCCAAGAGAACCATGCTGTGCATATGGAGATCGACCTGCCCACCTTGGAGATGTGGTCTTCCTATCTCCTACTGCTTACCAAAGCGAGTGCACACAGTTCAGCTTGGTGTTCAAGGCTTCCATGAGCAAGCATGTTCCAAGTGGACTTGTCCCTCATTTCTGGATAAGCTTGGTTGTCTTTCCCTTCTCTACCTGTATTTTTGTAAATTCTTCCCCGAGTGTTGCTCGTCTCAGGGATCCTTTCATCTGAGGTGTTGTAGGCTCTGTAGCTAGAAAAAGTGGTTCAATGTGATTCACATTTAAGAACCTCAGAACGGTATGAAAAAACTCCATCCTCCTTTGATTTAATCACTTTGGAATGAAGTCAGGGAGGCTATGTTCAGTTATATATTCCAATGACTCTAATGGATGTCTAGGGTGAATAGTGCCTAGTTTAGGCCTTCCACTTAGCACTGAGCTGTTTGGCTTTCCTAAGTACAATGTCCTTCCTCATTACTCTCAGATTCTTGTAGACCAGAGGCCCTTCTTCATCTCCTTTGTTCCATAGTGCTTTCTGTCTCTTCAGAATACAACTAGATTCCGTACATGGGACTTATCAAATCTGCATGAGCACACATCTATCTGTTCATCTTCCCCTTCCATCCCTCATTCTGTCCTCCAAGTCTCAAGTCTGCATTAGTCATCTCTGTGGGGTGGGCCAAGCATGAGCCTCATTTGTACTTACCAACGGGAATTCAAATCTAATGTGTTTGCTTGATAGACCAGCAAGGGATTCCTGCAGAAAGCTCCTTTGGGCAGCCTGTCAGAGGACTCTTTCTTGGGGCAGAGTCCATTTGGTGGGGTCAGAGTTCAGAAACAACAGAAATAAATTTTTAGAACTAGTTACCGAGAATGATAGTAGGAGGTAGTGTGATGTGTTTCCATGGAAAACCAAGTCAAAACCATGGTTTTGTTGGATACATGTGTTTAAGGCTGGATGCTCAAGACTCTTACCAATGATGTAGCAGTTTATTGAACAGTGTTCTCTGACCTTCTCTGATGCGCCAAACCATTGTTCTTGCTTAATACAGGAAGCTTATATAGGGTTTTCCCAAATCCTGTGGACTGCAGGGTTTCAATTATGGGAGGGAATTATGAGCTCTTGGACCTCAAGAATGGAATTATTGTTAACAGACATGTTTATATTACTCTTAGATACTGCTCACATACTACACAGAAGTGGTTTCTCTACCCACTCCCTCTGCCCTTTTGTGTTGGAGGCTGCTCTTATTGTGGCCACTTAGCCTCATCTACTTAGCAGCAGCAGGTGGCTTGCAATATTCATAGAATGCGCCTGTTCATTTCTGTTATTCTTAACAAGTTTTAAAAGGTATATTTGATTTATTTTATGCATGTGGCTTCCTAGTACATGCATGTGTTGCAGTGTGTGTGTGTGTGTGTGTGTGTGTGTGTGTGTGTGTGTGTAGGACAGAGGACAATTTGTAGAAATCAGTTCTTTCCTTCTACCATGGGGATTTCAGGGACCAAACTCAGGTGATTAGGGTTGGGGTCAAGCACCTTTTCCAGCTGAGATATTGTGCTAGCCCAGTGGGCTATTTATATAAACTATGCTCATATCTAATGTACATCATTCTTGCTGGGGACTGAACCCAGGACTTCATACACATTAGGCAAGCATTGTACCCCTGGGGCAACACTCCAGCCCCTCTGTGTTCTTTTGTATGAATTATAAGCATTATGTACTGTGCTATCTACTTTCTGTTGTCTTCCTGAATATCTGTAGCATTTAGCTTCCTCCCAGAGCACATGATCTCTCCAGGCTTTGCTTAGTAATTTTGCTTCAGGCCATCTACTTTTTAGGCTCTTTTCCTAAGAAGTCTTACTCTAGTTAATGGAGAAAAACAACATTAAAACAAAATAAAATACCACCTTGGTTATACTGTGCTGTGGCGCTGAAAATTTATCTTCTCATGGATATAAAACCCTCAGTCTGTCCGATATACTTCATATCTGAACTTCCCTATCCTTCTTTAAATCTCTCTCCTAATCAGTCAGTTGACATGAACTCAATAGAAGACTTGACTTGGCAGTCACAAGTGACAGTGGTCAACAGTGACCAAGGCAGATTTGAATATCAGTAGTGCCTGCTACTCATACCTTTTTGTTGTTGTTGTTGCAGCCTGGACTACTCCATACATGATTTTAAAGACTTGAACTCAAGATTCAAGAGTGAAGATGCACTTTGGTTTGTAGTGAATACAAACTGTGTTTGCACTTGGTAGTTGGGTGGGGTGAGTCATGCAGACATACATTTCTTGGTGTGAAGATATCCTGGCTGTGGACTCCCAGTCATTGTGTCTTGAAGATTTGGCTCTAGTGTGACAGTAGCATCGATACTCTTCATTTGCCCTGACATTACGCATGTGTGCGTCTGTGTGTGGTCTGCAGTAATTACAGTATATGCCACCTGCCGTATCCCGGAAGCATGAGGGGGTGGCAGGAGAACATTTGTGCATTTGTGAAGTGCTTTTCAAAATTCATTTATTTCAATAATTTCTCCTCCCTCTCTCAGGGTCAGTTGGCACATCTGCCATGACTACACCCCTCGCTTCCTGGCACTGGTATCAGCTAAGACACCTGGTTTCTTCCTGCTCTGCACAGAGGGAGAGGCATGAGGGTCTGTGGGCTCAGCGTTGAGCATCTGAATCTCACGGAGACATTTCAGAAAGTGTGCTGGGAAGACATATGCTGGGAGTTATTTTCCCAGAGTTGGGAACACAGCCAAAAGTACTTTATTTCATTCATTCCTTTGTTCAATATGATTTAGGTTACAAGTGTATGTTTTTCGTTGTATAAAGAATTGTGGGGGTAGGAAGGCGAGAGCCATAAGGCATGTCTTTCCTCAAATGTGAACCACACATGCACACACACACACCTGCACACACACACACAGCACCACAAACTGCACACACACACATACACACACACACACCACACACACACACACACCCATAGGTACTCATTAGCCTGGGTGATGGGAACTGTCTGTCTGGAGAGCTGGCCCCCCTGGATCCTGCCCTGATTGATTCTTCAGCCCCGTATTCATTCACAGGTTGTGCCTAACTGGTTGAACTGTGAATAAAATTCTGGACATAGAAGGAAAAATAAAAGGGAATATGCACATTTATATTGAATACCAGAACTTGAGTATGAAGAAATAAAGGTCTGTTTTGAAACACTGGTTGTGGGACCAGTTGTATCCCTGGCAAATTCCTTTTGAATGTAACCTACAGTGTTTGGGGTTCTGGCTCCAGCAGGGAGGTTTTTTGAAAGAAATTCACATTGTTTGCTGAAATATAAGCAGTAGTTTAAAGCTGCTGAGTGGTCAACCATAAATGGGACATCCATATCAGTGCCTGTAAAGCCTGGGAACATCTTGGAAGAGCGAGTGGAAGAAATAATAGACACAGAGGAAGAAATGGAGTATTAGGAACTCTGTCTTCCAGTGGTCTGGATAAACCCAGCTGGAGCTAAGCTGCCAGAGGAAAACTAGCAAAAGGGCTTTGCTTGACAGTCTTCCTGACTGACCCTCATGTCCCACAGAAGGCAGGAGGTTACTGGGGAAGTGGGACAGGGACACCAGTCCTTCGGACTGCTATATTAGCCTCATCTGATGTTGAGCTTCTTGTCCTCTTGCCTTTGCCTCCTGAAGTTACAGGCTGGCTTTACTATGTCCAGCAGCAAGCACTATACTCCAGATCCAGAAGGCCAGGTTAAGTTTTTATTTGCATAACGTTTATGTTGTGGTACTTGGGGACCAAACCCAGGGCGTTCTGCATGCTAGACCAGCATGCTTTAGCAATCACCTGCATCCCAACTGGGCTGTCTTTTGTGGATCCCTGTAATTTGGAAAAGTGAAAGCTAGTTGGTAGCAGAGATCCTGGAACCAGATGGAAATTTGAGATCAGCTCGGTGTTCGAGATCACTTGGTGCCTGGAAGGATGACACCAAGTATGTTGGAAAAGGAGGAGCAGGTATCCCTGCTTTCCAATGGGAAGTGGGTCTCTAAGGGATCTCCACTTTATGACCCTTTATCAATGCACATAATCTGCTTGGCTCTGTCTTTGGGAAATTACTCCTATTTAATGAACTTAATTGCCAAGATTGCTGTGGGTTTGCTGCATTTTAAACAATTCAGTTAAAGATTGAGAAAAGATTGACAATAAAATGTTTATCCGGTGAAAATTATCTTCACAGATTGACACACCCACTTTCTGTCTTATAAAGACTGAATTTGAAGGCCCAGGAAATAGCTGGGAGGGTATTGATTTTTTTCTCCCACTTGTCTATAGAAAGAAAATTATAGAAACAATAACAATCATATGTGTGCAGTTTTGAACACCTACACTGTGTTAAACACTCTAATTTTACATAAAATTGAGCAAAGATGAAAGAATCAGTAATTCGGCTCCTGAGGATTTCACACACCTACAAGACCACTCCCAGAGCGCAGTGATGTCCATATAGGCAAGTTACAAGGAATTCTGGGACTATTCCTCCTTGACTCTCCTGTTCTGTAAGGATTCTCTCCTTAGCATTCAAGACCACAGATGACCAAGAAGGTAAACCAGAGAGTCCTTGTGTCCAGCATGTGAGCAGAACTGTCACAGACCCTTAAACTCCAGTAAGCTATAGCTGCCATGCAAATAGTAGAGAAATGTCTATAACAGCCCTAACAAGGAAGTCTTTGAAACTTGCCTCTGGGCCTCTGCAGTGGCAATCAACTGCTTCTGAGTATTCATCAAAGCATGTGCTTCCTTTTAATTTACACTTTCTATTACTTGGACCTGCTGACCTCCTTCCAGACAATATCTGTATTTGTTAGGGCAAACTTTAAAAAAAATAACCTGCTCATTCATTCATAGTTTTAGGAGTGGAACATTTCCAGCAGGGATCCTCAGATCTTTGCATCACCATGTCCAACTGCTCCTTGTTGTTATGGAGCCCCTTGATGCACAGAGAGGTTCTAAGTAGGTATTTGGTGACTGCTGAAGGAATTCAATGGACACGGTGATATGGGAAGGAAGGATGGTACGAGCCTTGCACATGAAGGATTCTTTCTTATTCTGTATAAATTTTAGAGGTATCAATGGACATTACATTAGGTAGAATGCCTTGATAGTTAAGAGTCTAGATCTTAATTATACCACATCTACCACAGGGTATCTGGTATAAGATTATGGTTAAGTACTAGCTTTCCCAGGGAAGACAACCACTGCATAAACCTGAGAGAAGACTGGGTAGTATTTTGTTCAGGGATTTACAAAGAATTGCTCACATTGTTCATAGAAAATCATGATCCCCAATGATGATACCACTTTTGGCATTGGAGCTGTCCCACACTTATTGATAATGATGTGTACTCCTCCATACCTCTTCCTCTGGGGCTTATGTGAATATACAAAGTGTCTGGACACTTCATCATGGCTTCTAGGTTGGTCATCCATGGAAGGATTGACAGAGTGAAACATGTGTTCTAGTGTGTACTCTTTTCCATGTATTTCTGCACCATACTCTATTTAGCACATTATACTAGTGTTTGGTTTTGTACATGTTTGATCAGTGCTGCTATTGTCTAAGAAAACTGTTTCAGTGTTGAATGGGCTAAGGTAATAATTTTGCTCAGAACTTTATCAAGAGTTATTTGCTAGTTTGAAAAGTTGGAATAAAACAGTGTTCCAAAAAGTCTGAGCCAGCAATCTAAGCATGAATGCCCAGGATTAGCCTGTTTAGGTGTTCAATTTACAACGTTAATGTCTACACAAGTGAGAGCATCTGATGATTTTATTGTCTTCTAGCATAGTCAGTCACACCCATCTACAAACTCAGAGGTGTGTTGTATTATAAATTATTTCAACTGATCTCTCCTTTAGCTCACAACTAAGACACAGTATTTCTATTTGTAAAATTATGTGGGCAGGCTATATCATCCATGGCTTTCATAAGGGATTAACAAGGGAACCTTAGGAATACCTGTTATGAAGGAAGATGCTGGTTTGGGTAGGGCACAGATGAGTGACTGCGTGAGAGCTTCATGTGCTGTGTGGAAAGAGTGAGCACTCATCTTTCTGTTTTACATTCTTTCCCTGGGCAGTCACATGATTGGCTCAAGCCCAACTTGCTAATTACCCATCAGGGATTTGTCAACTGAGCTGATTCCAGTTTCTCCTAAGTGTCTTCTTTTTCCCACCCAAAGGTTCAGTAACCTTTTGTATTGTTTCCTCCAAAGCACACTATTGTATTTACCTTAGCATTCTCTCTTTTTCTCTTTCTTTCTGTGTACAGTCATCCTTTGATATTTCTTTCAGAACTCTTACTAGATACCCAAATCTGTGTATCCTTGAGTATGGTAAATACATGGCATGATATTTGCATCTTCCTACTTGCTTTAAATTATCTCTAAATTATATTACCCATAATATAGGTGTATGCACATATTTTGCTATGGACTCCTGGATTCATAGTCTATTCAATAGACGGTAACTATTATAATATATCTATATGCTTACGTTACCTAATGCAATATAAATTTTTTGAAATAGTATTATACCATTATAATCTATGATTGGATGATAGGGACAATAAAAAGACTACATCTTTAGTACAGATACTTTTTTCCCTGTGAATTTTTGATCCATAGTTAGTATGAGAATGCATGAAAATGGAATTCTGCATACCAGTGGGCAACCGTATATATGTAAACACACATATATGTACATGCAGGCATGCACATATATATCTCATTTTTCCTAATTTGTTGAAGTTTGCAATGGTACCCATTGTACTGAATATCAAACCACCAACACACACAAGTTGCAGACTTGCTTGCTCCTGTGATGCCCTTTATAGCTGTAGGAGTCTATTCAGTGTTAACCACTGTACCTGAAATTTTAGTTCTCTTCACATTGTGATGCTTTTCATTGTCTCTCATGGCTTTGATGATTTTGAACACAGGTCTGTTATGCAGAAGACTATCCTATAGTTTGGGCTTTAGAACCTATTCATCAATAGATTCAGAAGATTATCTTGTAGTTTGCGGTCTTTAAGATTTCTTCATTGCTGGGCGGTGGTGGCGCACGCCTTTAATCCCAGCACTTGGAGGCAGAGGCAGCTGGATTTCTGAGTTCGAGGCCAGCCTGGTCTACCAAGTGAGTTCCAGGACAGCCAGGGCTATACAGAGAAACCCTGTCTCGAAAAAAACCAAAAAAAAAAAAAAATATTTCTTCATCAATAGGGTCAGCTTCTGCATTTCTGATCAGAACTCTGTGAAGCAGAATCAGTGTACTTCTTGGTGCATCATTTCACAAGGCACTTGGCATCTGGGTTCACTTCTGTGTATGTGCATATTTTGCTATGGCCTCCTGGATTCATAGTCTACTCAATAGGAGGTAACTGTCCATTAAAATCATTTATTTTGGTGCTTAAGCTTTTGCCAGTTTATTCCTGAGACTTATGTCTATTAGATCCTGTGTTTTTGGACATTTTTCCTCTTTCATTCCAACAAAAGATAGTCTCACACATTCTTTACCTTGCCCTGAAATCAACCATCTTCCCAGGAACTCTTGACTCTTTTTAGAAACTGAGACCTGATTGCGGACCTTCTCATTACTCCTGATTTAATTTGTTTCTAGAACTTCTCAGCAGACAGAACTACACCTCTGGATCTCTCCCTATCTGTAGCTACAAGTATGTAAAGTATATTCATCTATCGGATACAAACCCCCAGGATACACCAACGCTTCTAAAAGCTATTCACCATCATTCTAGTCTCCCCCTTTCCATTCTCGACAGCAAGAAACTCAGCGTACACAGTATTAGTACTTATTTTCCCAGTCACCTTGTAAGCAGCTAATGACCTAACCATCTGGCCACAGGGACTGTTAATTCCGTGTCCCACTGATGCCAAGGGAGTCACCTCTCTTCCAGTCTTACCCTGAGAGGATGTGGGGAGGAAATATTTATAAAATTCATTTCAGGGTAATGGTGAAGGTAATTTTATAGTGTGTATTAGCTAAATGTTTATTTAGTAGTATACAGGATCAACTTTTTATGTCCACCACATAACAGTTTCCTATATATCATATCTCACATCTCATTTCAATTTGATTTTATGTCTAAAGGCAGCTCTAGCCTTCATTTCCTCTACAATAGTGTACACTATGCAGTAATTGGCACTGTGTGTCATTCCATTCTGCCCTGGTATCTGGTGTTCATTGTGGCAATTTTGCTTTTGTTCTATGTTGGATAGTCTTAAAGATAGAGTTTTAAGGTTTTCTTTCAATGTTCAATATTCTGACTATGATTAGCAATAGACTTATTTTGATCTTTCTCATCTGCTAAGTGGGGATATTTGTTATCCAGATTCCCTTTTTCTGATTCCAAAACACTGGCCTCTGAATGGTACTTCTGTAGTATTCCCTCCAGTCTCTTCTGGAATGCTCACTCAACCTACACTGTCCCTCTCAGTATATTCCTTCACCTGTCCTAACGGATAGGGCTTCTGTATTTGTTTTCTTTTCTTTTCCCCCACTCAGCATAGCCTCTCCTTCATTAGCTTGCTTCCACCTCTATTGTCAGGCCAGAGTTGATCCCATTATAGGTTTGAAGAGATCATATACATTCATTATTATAGTTTCTATTTGTGAGATTTGCCACTGGCTCATTTTTATCTTTCTCTGAGCTTTTCAATGTAGGTTTCTGCTCATTTAAATATAGCTCTCCCTTCACTCATTCATGTAAGCAGTTGCTTCCTCAATTCTCTAAAGGGGTACAGGCTGGGTTTGGGCTTTGTTTATTCATTTATTCTGTTTTTGTTTGTATTCTTACTGTTGTATATTTTTTAAATGGTTTGGGATTTTGATTCATGGCTCCATTTTCAGGGGTGATATTTTGTTGTTACTTAGTATTCCATCTCTGACTTCTCTTGTTCACTACTTTGGTGGTTATGTTGAAGAGATACCATAATGGCTGTTTTAGTTACCTGCTCAACTGTAAAACCATAGAAATGACTGAGCGTGTGGGAAAGCTGTGAGAAGCCTTTGTTGGTTCCTTGTCTCCAGAGTTGTATTTTTGTGCCCCTCAGCTCCATGACCTGCCATAGTTCCTAGCTTCTGAAGAACTCTGGGTGAGCCACCCTTTCTTTCTACTTTCTCAAATAATGTGTATCTATGAGTATACCAATCACCTTTCTCATTGAGAAGACAAAAATACCACAAAGAAACTGATTTAAGGGAGGAAGGGTTTATTTTACTTCAGTTTCGTAATGGAGGAAGGAACAGCTCCTGTCTATTGAAAAGAGAGAAAGAGATGAGGTTCAAGGGTAGCATGGAAGTAGGGCTTCCTCCTGGACCTCCAGCATCATTCTTCCTGTACCTCCAGTTCCCTATTTTGGGGGCAGTTTTGCTCCAATGTCCCTAAGATTCCACAGCCTCCCCAAACATTAACTCCAGCTGGGGACCATCTGCTTAAACATGTGAGGCTTGGAGGACTTTACACATTCAAACCTAACAACAGAGGAGGGTTCGAGGAACTGTATTTCTTAGCTCTAATCACTGAACCTACGTTTTAGTCCTGATCTCAGAGGAGCTGAACTGCAGGTACTCACTGCCTTGCTCTGACTCTGGAGCTCATCAGTTTACCACGTTAGAGTGGTGTATAGTTTGGAGTTGCTGTTCTAGTTCTGATTCCTTAAACCATTTGTTGTTGTTTTGTTTTATTGTTTCTGAACCTAGCTGTATTTTTGCTTTGTTTTGTTTTGACTATATCATCACCACATGTTTTGAGCAAGGGTGACAATGTCAAAATGTAGACTCATAGAGCTGTTTTGATAGAAAGTTTCCCATTTCCATGAAGCAGAAATAGCACTGTGGTAGAAAAGAATGAGGATTTTAACTCATAGGAGCTGCATGGTCTTGGAACTCTGGGAGAATTTACCTCCATCCTTCACTGAATCACAGACTCTCCAAACACAACACCAACACTGGACCTTGTTTCTCTCTCTCTTTCTTTCTCTCTCTCTCTCTCTTTCTCTCAGTCTAGGAGCTATTTTATGGCAAGCTTATGCCTATGGATATCTATCAGTGTGGCTCACCATGAAAAACCTTCTCTGGTGTGTTTTCTCATCTTGGTAGGAATGACAAGCACAATCAGCAACCATCTTGCTTTGGGAAAAGAAATGTAGGAGGCACCAGCATCCCTCCCCAAAGAGAAAGCACTTTAGCAATTCCTGGGAAGCCATCAGATCTTTAGCAACCCACAGAATGGTGTTCAGGGATATCTTTTTAGATCCTAAGATGCTCAGTGACCTCTGCATAGAGGTAAAAGCTTTTCTTACTTTGAAGACTACATGTATCTCCTTATAACTGTTATCATGATGACCCAAATGGTTCTTTGCCATATAGCTGATCTGACATGGGAAGATACTGTTTTAAATACTAGGCTTTTCCTCTTTGGCTACTTCCTCCTATTTCCTTTTTAGCTAGACCCTGTACCTCAGACCTTTCATTATCCTTGGTACCATCTCTCAGTGTGTGCTATTTTATTTATTAACCATTTTTCATTTCTTATTTCTTGGTAAGGACATTCAGTGTTTATGTAAGCAAACATAAATTTCTGATTTTGGAAAAGCAATTGAAGAGGGTCTAGTAGGGTATCTTGCTTCTAGCTCTCCTTACTTAGGTGGAGAAGGATTCAACTTGTTCTATCACAGGCTTAAAGGTCTAACCAGATGGAGTTGCTATACTTGCTTCTAACATGGGACATTCAGCCCATTCTTCTCCAGATACTTGTTCAGAACGTTGAGTTTTCAGTCTGGCCTGGAAAATGTTCACTGCAATTCTGTAGTTCTTCCCTTGTTATCCCTGCAGCCTCGGAAGAGCTACTCGCAAGGCTGGTCCATAGACCAGGTAATGGTGTATTGATTGCTGAGCAGGTGGTAAGAGTACAGTTTGATTTTTATATATAATTCCATTTTTTTTGCCCTTTGGCTGGTTGCTGAAAGGTGTTTTATGTTATAATTTCATTTACAGGATAATAATTTTGATTTCAGTGCTTGCCAGTTGTTTTGACTTTTTTTTCTTTTCTCTTTTCACAAACTGATATAATGCTCTGAGACTATATGAGGAGTAGGAAAAGAAAAAGTGTGGTGTGGTTTGTTAAACTGAATATTCTGAAATAATATCTTTTCATGTGGAGGACTCAAGAGAGCCTGCGTGAGTTGGTCTGTGCTGAATGTCTCAGGGATGCATTTTCTAAAGAATGCTCCGTGAACTTTCTTCACCTTATGAGATACTTATGAGTGATGATCTCTACCCTTGTTAGAATTAGATGTCACACATCCTGTATCATCATTAGAAATAACTTTTTCACTTGGACATATGGAAAACATGGAGACTGCTAGAAGTAAACCTTTCTCATGTAACATTGACCGTGCTTATTCAGGGTGGAGCTCCTTAAGTAAGACACTGCCGAATCCATCCACGTTCTGAAAAAATAACCTTCTGTTTGGCATGGTACACTCTTGGAGATGCCCTATTAAGCTATGCAGCACACCCATAGATGTTATAAAGTGTATGTTCGTTCACAAACATGCTGCATGCTTGACTCGTGTACTGTGGTCCAGAAGACTAAGATGCAATTGTTTGTTTCTGTTGGGCAATTGATTTGAATCTTCATCCAATAAGAGGCACCCACAAACATATAGCTGTGTGGACCTTGTGAAATATAGCATCAGACTGTCAGGAGCATAGGGAAGAACATAGGGGAAAGATGTTGTCAAAATTTGGTGGACAAGCTAGGCATGGTGATAGAAGGGTATAACTCCAGTATGGGTAGGAGGCAGAGACCAGTGGCTCCTGGAAGCTTGCCAATAAGTCATTCTAGCCTAAATGGTACATATTCAATGAGAGATCTTTCCTAAAAAACTAAAAGAGAAGTGGAGACATACTGAGGAAGATATCCTGACGTCAATAACCTCTAACTTCCACAAGTACCTGCATGGATGCGAACACCTCTCTCTCTCTCTCTCTCTCTCTCTCTCTCTCTCTCTCTCTCTCTCTCCTCTCTTTCTCTCTCTCTCTCTCTCAAACACACACACACACACACGCACACGCACACGCACACGCACACGCACACGCACACATACACACACCACAAGGTAGAAATAGTCATTATGGTGAAGATTTTTTAAGTAAGCATTTATGAAAACGACTGCTATGGCCAGCTAGGAAAAGTCAGTTTGTTTGCGGGAGATAGCGAATTCAGAATAGATACACATAACAATAATAAAGAGATAATGTGTTTGGGAAATGGGGCGTGAGAGGGAGGAGTTCGAGGAAGGAGAAAGAGGAGTGATGTACATGCAGTGCCTGTGTATGAAGTTCTCAAGACAATACAATGATTGTTTTAGAAACAGGAGGATACTCCATCCCTCCTCATTGTAGAAACTGAGTAATTATGACTTATAGTAGGAACCTTCCTAAAGATCTCCAAGGGAAGCATGCTAAGATGAAGACAGTCTAGAGACAGAAGTCTGCATCTACTATCAGACATATTTGAAATCTTTTATATACTAGCTTCTCCTCTCTCCTGGAAACAACACCGGGCTCATGAGTAAAGTTCTTAGCTGGAGGCTACCCAGTCACTAGGTAGTCATTAGGAGATAAAAACTATTGATCATTATTTGTCTGATGCTTGTTGGAAACAGCAGGCTTCCTGCTAATATCTTTATCCACTTCCAAGGCTGTCAGCCTATTGACTTTTCTTTTTTAAACCAGTTGATTGGAGTTGGAGGTGCAGAAGAAATTACCTGTAACTGAATGATGGGAAGGTTTGATCATGACACATGTGCAGAAAAGCATGGGAAACTTGTGATGATCCCTCTCTTGTTTAAGGTAGAAGGAGGCTGTTAGCTTGGTTTATCATATGGTTTCCTTCTTTGACTAAATTTCAAACAATACAAATAATACAGGAAGTAAGGTTCAGTAACCTATACATCACTAGTCACATGGCATCGCTGGCTTTGGCTCACTCACGTTGGTAAGGAGTTAGTGAGTTTTGAGGCTATGGTAACAAGGTGGGTTGTGTGTGGTTCCCCACACAGGATACTGAGCCTCTGGCATTTGTGAAGCACAGAGACAACTGCTGAAGCCTTGGGTTTCTCTGCACAAGAAACTCTGTAGTGTAGCCAGCTGAAAGGATTTCTTATGCAAACAAATACTCAGGACCAGTTTTGAAGCTCTGTTATTGCCAAAACAGAGGTACTTGGTATAGGCCCAGGCCAGAGGTACACAAGATGCCCTGCTTTCTTTTTAAAACAAAACATTGTGTCATCACAGAGTAAAAAGTATCTACCTCACAGAGGTCATATATTCACTGGAGACGGAGCTCAGTTAGTCGTATACTTGCCTGCCACACACAAATCTCTGGACTCAATCCCTAGCACCAACTACAATTGTATGTGGTACAAACTTGTAATCCCAGCACTGTGGAGAAGGCAGAATGCTCAGAAAAATACAAGTTCATATAGCTACATAGGAAGTTTGATGCCAACCTAGACCAGACTACATGAGACATTAATTTAAAAAACAGAAAAGAAATTTCTTTTACTATTAACCTATTTATATAGTTATACTAAAAGATTATTTCATACAGGAGGCACATATTTGGTCTCATGTTTTTAAATCTCTGAAATGTCTCATGTTTTAGGATCTCCGATATAAGAAGACATTGATTTGGAGATGAGCATTATATGTATTTAACAAAAGCATGGCATCCTCTGTCCAGTTTCCCTTTGTGATATAAAATTATAGGATATTAATGCTATTAATTGAAAATAGTTGATATTGATACAATCCATCAAATTTGTTCTGATTTTCCAAGTTTTACCTGAGTTTATTTTTGTTTTTATATGTTTTGTTCAAGTGTAAAGTTTGTGTCTACTGCTATAATTAATGTATAGAAAAGGTCTACTGAAGTCAAGGCCCTTGGGTTTCCAGGTCCATGTCCCACCTGCTCTAAACCCCCAGGAATCATTAACCTGCTATCCTTTCATGGTGTTTAGTCTTTTGCCATTAAGCATGTTCTTATCTGTGGGCTTTGGATAAACATTCTGTATTGAATTGAGGTGATTTCCCTCAATTTCTCAGTTTAGAGTTCTTTTTATTAAATAATGAAAGTGTGTTAAATTTTATAAAATCCCCTTTCTACATTGTTTCATGTAATCATACTATATTTGTTCTTTAACATGTTGGTTCCATGGCTTTAACTGATTTAAATTTTAATGTTGAGCCAGCCTCATATTTCTGGAATAAATCCACTTGGCAATGGTACTTAGCTATCTTCATGCATCATTGGATTTGTCTTGCTAGTATTTTATTAATTGTGTGTGTGTGTGCGTGTGTGTAAGTTCATGTGATATAATGGTTTCTTTTCTTTTGGCATTTTTTTGTACTGTATGTTTTTCTGATTTTATTAATCTCTACTTTTAAAGTGTTTAGATCACTTACATTTAATACAATTATTGATATGGTTAAGTTTAAATTTACCATGTTATTTTTGGTTTGGATTTGTTCCATCTATTTTTAGGTCTTCTTGTCTTTATTATAATGTATTTTGGATTGAGTTATGTAAAATGACTTTATATCCCTTTTCTACTTATACCTATTAATTCTTTGTTCAATTATTTTAGTAGTTTACTTAAAGTTCCTAGAACACATATTTAAATTATCACAGACTACTTTCAAATAATATTAAGTCAATACAGAAAACCACCTTGTAACAGTAAACTTCAAGTGTTTCTAGGCCTCCCATTCTGCCTCAATAACTTGAGGAACCTGCTAGGCTCTACCTACTTTCCCTGCCCTTGGGTCATGACTTAGAGACCCAAGCTGTATGCTAGGACACCAATAAGTCTCTTTTCATTTGCTCCTCCTCTGTCAGACTTCATTGATGCTTGCAGCCACACTTCACATATAGAACTTGTTGTTGTTTTTTTTTTTTTTCAGGTAGGAAGCTGTGATGATTAATGTGATTTGTCAACCAGATTGGATTAAGAAAACACTTAGGACTTTATTGAGGAATATGTTTGGTGTATCTGTAAGGGCAATTCTAGAGTTCACTAAATGAGGGGACAAGACCTGCCCTGAAAGGTAGCACCATCCTACGGGTTGTGGCCCTAGATTGAATATAAAGGAAGAAAGGAAAAAGCCAGCTGAGTACTAGGATTTTCATACTTTGGTTTTCTGATCTCCCCAATGAGAGTAAGGAGCCTTGTTGGTCATTGAAGAAAGAATAGCTCCCACAACTGTGCCCTCTTCTCCATCATGGACTGCACTCTCACTCTGTGAGCTTAACACATCAATTCTTTCCTTAAGTTGCTTTTGGTTGGGTATTTGGTCAAAGCAACAAGAAAAAGGACTAATACAGAAGATCAGGTTTCTTCTTACTCATGTTGCAAAGGCAGAATCTTACTTTGTAGTGTTGATATGAATGTTGCAGACTTCATGCCAGGGTTAAAAAGATAATCCTTTTATTGAAGTCTCAGTTGCTGTCTAGATAGAATTACAGCATCAAGGCTATGTGGCTTGGGTTGGATGTTTACTCTTAGAAAAGACTCATCTTATACAATAGTTTCTCATGGTGTGGTAGATATGTGCCTGACGATGGAGCCTGCAACCCTAAAAGAGGTTATTTGCATGAAAGGATGTTGTGAAATATGTACATGCCCTCCATTCCACTCATATCTGTTTATGAATGAGATGGAATCCAGGACCATGAAATCTCACACTTCACACCTAACAAATAAAGAATTCTACATCAAAGGCAAAGAAAATTTGAGAAAAGAAATGGCATTAAATGCTTCGAGAAACATGTAGTCTTGCGTTCTGGAGGGTCCTCCAGAATAGCTCCCTGGCTTTAGGCAAGCAGGATAATCTTACCTTAATTTACATATCCTAGCAATTTCAAGTGTTAAGAGATTTACATGGGGCCATAAAAATGCCCCAGTTCTCTCTCCAAGTGTATCAGACAACTACTTTCAACAGTGATTGCCTATAGCAGTTTTCATTTTGTCTCTTGTGTAGTCCCCTATCCCAGGTTCCGCCTGTCTCCTCACTAGCTAGCAGGATGCCACTGAGAGGTATTCAGTGTATCCTGCCTCTCTGGCTGGAGACAAAGCATTGTCTACTCAAGTTTCTCTGAGTAGCCTTTAAAGCCACACAACAATTCCCCTGTTCCTTTTCTGTCCCCTTGTGGTCTTGGCCTCTGATAGATGGATGATTGTATCATAACCTGGCATCATTTGTCATGTCCTGGCACACTGACAATAGCTTCTCTGTTTCTAGAAGTCCAGGAGCTAGGAGGTCAGGCAGGGAAACTAAAATCTCCTGTCTTTAGTACACAGTTCCTCCTTTAGAGAGCTGCAGACCACTGAAGGCTAGTTTGAGACCCTTAAGCTACTGGAGTATGGAATGTATTGACCAGCCTGCAGAGCGATTGTGCAGGCTTTATTACCACCATGTTTGGTTTTAGGCAAATGAGGTGGATGCTTAGGACAGAATGGGGACTGTCTGCTTCCACAGATCAGAGAGCTACAGTCTTCTGGCCTCTCCAGTCATAGGTGATTCTTATATCATGCTGTCATAGGTGATTCTCATACCAAGAACAACTGCAATTAATGGGGAAAAGGGAGTTAATATATGACTAATAACAACAATATTAATCATAATATGTACATAAAGATTGCCATGAGATGGCCTAAATCTTGTAGTTATATAGGCAGAATACCCTTAATCTAAAAGGCCAAAGGCTCATATGTTCCAAAATCTAAAAGTTTTTTGAAATTTACATCTAATCTTCTATGATGGGTCATAGGCAAAATACAGGCACAGTGAAAATATTGTTGAACATTACACTTAAGTGGTGCATATGATGTCTGCATGAAACAAATAGATTTCACATTTAGGCTTGTATCTCCTTCATCTCATTCATAATAGAACCCATTCTGTATATCTAAATATGAAAGATCTAAAAAAAATTTTTTTTTCCTGAGATCAGAAACATGACTAATTCCAAGCATTTCTGATAAGGGATGCTCAGCTTATATTCTATAGTTTATATTTTTGAAGTAGATATTGCCTACCCCTATGTAGGATAAATAATTTCCTCTAGACTACTCAAGTAACAGGTAATGGACATGGGATTCAGATCCTGTTATTCTCATGCCAGTCTGTGATTTTGACTTTAATGCCATTTGACTAAGCATACAAGACTCTTCTCTATCAAGTCACGACAAAGGGTCAACTGGATCTCTAGATAAGCGAGGGGTATTTTTAATAGCAGACTAAAGAAAAGAATTGCTGTTTTCGCCGGGCGGTGGTGGCGCACGCCTTTAATCCAGCACTTGGAGGCAGAGGCAGGTGGATTTCTGAGTTCGAGCCAGCTGGTCTACAGAGTGAGTTCCAGGACAGCCAGGCTATACAGAGAAACCCTGTCTTGAAAAACCAAAAAAAAAAAAAAAAAAAAAAAAAAAAAGAATTGCTGTTTTCTGCAGAGTATAGTGAATGTTTATGAAATAGTCCAGACTTGAGCCTGCTGTGATTTCTGTAGACTCTCTACTTTTTCACAACTACTTGATATAGGCTTACCATATGATTAATTCTGGCCAACAAGATGTGGACCGACACAATATGGGCCGAGTTCATAAGGAATCATTTGATTACTCACATTTTTTTTCTCCCCATTTATTAGCTAACTAGCTGACAGCCTTCAAGGACATCCTCAAGGTAATGAGGTAGGCTCATTAAAAAAGCTGTCTGGATCCTTGTATCACTGCTTGGATGCGGTTACCTATCAGCCCACATAGATATATAACAGCGATTTGAACTCAATTGTTCTTCCAGATTCCTTTGCTGAAGCCCAATCCACCAATGTGACTATATTTGAGACAATGTCTATAGATAAATAATTAAAATTAAACATGGCCATAATTTGATAGCATTAGTGTTCTCAGTAAAGGGACGTCACTGGGGCTGGAATGATAGCTCAGGTGGTAAAATGATTGCTGCTCAAGTATAAGAACCTGAGTTTAATCTCTAATACCCAGGTACTCATTGAACCGGGTGTTACAGCTACCTGTGCCTATTACTTGTCATGAAGAGATAGAGAGGAGAATCCCAGGGCCTCACTGACCAGTCAGTGTAGCTCTAGGTTCATGAGAAACTCTGTCTCAAAAATAAGGTGAAAAGCCATTGAGGAAGTTGAGGAAGCCACCTGACACTGATGCTCACATATGTGCATGCTTTGTGTGCATGCCGGGGCACACGCAGGAGGCACCAGAGTGCTCTTGTGCCCCTTCCCCTGATGCTTTGAGAAGTGATAGGAGAATATTGGGATAGCATCTATCTTCAAGCCAAGAAGAGAGGTCTCAATAGAACAAAAACACAAGTCTGGAATTTCTTTTTTTTTTATTGGATATTTTCTTTATTTACATTTCAAATGTTATCACTTTTCCTGGTCTCCCCCTGCTTCTATGAAGGTGTTTCTCCACCCACTCACCCACTCACACCTCCCCACCCTCGAATTCCCCTATTCTGGGACATTGAGCCTTCACAGGATGCCCAACAAGGCCATCCTCTGCTACATATGCAATTGGAGCCATGGGTCCCTCCATGTGTTTCTCTTGGTTGGTGGTTTAGTCACTGGGAGCTCTAGGGGGTCTGATTGGTTGATATTGTTGTTCTTCCTATGGGGTTGCAAACCCCTTCAGCTCCTTCAGTCCTTTCTCTAACTCCTCCATTGGGTACCCTGTGCTCAGTCCAATGGTTGGCTGTGAGCATCCACCTCCATATTTGTCAGACTCTGTCAGAGCTTCTCAGGAGACAGCTGTATCAGGCTCCTGTCAGCATGCACTTCTTGGCATCCACAATAGTGTCTGGGTTAGGTGGTTGTATTTCTATCCTCCAAACTGTGAAAAGTAGATGTTGTTTGTAGTGTTTACTTATGGAATTCCAAGCTAAGTATGAATAAGTCATAAATTTGGGCTCCTTTACTGCAGTGATATCTCTTTTTTTTTTTTTTTAAATCACAGCTGAGCTGAATCTCCCTGGGTTATTCCTTCCTAGTCTTGAAAGTACATGTTGCTTAATGGTTATTTCTCTTACTGGCTCTTTTTCCTGGGTAAGGAAAACTTATTTTGGTCTTACAAAGGGAGATATTGCCCCAGCAGCTAGAAGGAACCATTGTCTTTCAAGTGTTGTTCAGTTTGCATCCAGCTTTTACTAACCTCCAATGGGGGTAGGGCAGTGGTAATCAAGAATTATAGGTTGTGGAAGTGAGTCTCAGACTCCTAATGTGTAAAATGATGGGGTAACGTTGTGTTACTTTGTGGTACTCTTGAGCCTCTGTTCATCAGTGATTTGTAGTCATATACTAGGATATCAAATAACATATTATTTGATTGTTGCTTGGAATTTTAGTAGATACCCCAAATATAAGGAAAATATATGATACCAAGTATCCTCATATGTTGTTTGCAAGTTTATTTACAAAGAACTTAAAAAGGGTCATCTCAAGTCTCAACTCAATGTAAGAATTAACACATCATCCATCTCTAAGAAACGTTTAAACAAAGAGAAAGGTAGAAAAGAGGAGACATTGATCAGTGATTCTTTCAAAAAAAAAATTAACATTTGGTCAGCTATCCTTCCAAACCTGGGATAGGAATGGATGCAGAAGTCCCTCCCAATGATCAAGAGGAAATTCCAGGAGCTTTGTGTGTGTTCCTGAACCTTTGGTGGACCCAGAGGATAGACTCAACTTGGTTGTAGGCTATGAAAAAGGATCTCAATCCAATCTGTTTCTCCTTTTGTCTTGTTTCATCTTTTCTCCTCTCTGCTTCCCTCCTCTCCTCTTCCTTGCTTTTCCCTTCCTTCCCCTTTCCTCCCCCCATTCAAACAGCTGTAGAAATGACCTATAAGTATGACTAGGCCCACATATATGTTTAGTATAGAGTTACAGTATTTCAGAGACAGATCTGCATGAGTCCAGCTGCCCAACAAAATCTAATAAAGTGAAGGGTGGAAGGGATACAGGGACAGGGGTGTGCCACAAGATTTCATAGTCTGAAGGAATATAGCTGACCATAGGAAAGGTTGCTCTTATGAAAGGATATAGGCTTAAGGTTTCCATAAACTTTCCATAAAGAAAATATTTAGCTTTATACATTTGTCATGGCTCTTTTTCCTGGGTAAGGAAAACTTATTTTGGTCTTACAAAGAGAGATATTGCCAGAGCAATCGCTAAGATATCTAAGAGCATCAGTGCCAGATTGCTTCTACCCTTGTCACTGTGAGAACTCCTTGTCAAACTCCTTCTCTTTCTTCCCCTTACACTCATTCTGAGCCAAAGACTGGAACAGCACAGCTGGTATGTTAGTTATGTATTTATTTATGGGGCAAAATATCCAGAAAAGGTAACTTAAAGAAAGGAGGGTTTCTTTTTTTATTATTTATTCATTTTTTTGAAATTTTCATATACTGTAGTTTTTATCACGTACTTTATCATCTTCAAGGTGTTCTCCCCCATTCTCTACCCACTTGAATTCTTTTTCTCTCTTTAAAAAGAGCCATAGCCAAACCAATTAAACAAATAAAACACACACACACACACACACACACACACACACACACACACTGGAGAAAATGGAAAAAAGCTTCTCTGATGAGGGTTGAGGGATACACTAATCTATGGGTATTGCTAAATATCACTAGGAGTTGTTTTATTGTCATTTTTATTTAGAATAATAGTAGGTTGTTTTCCTTAGGTCCTCACTTATCTAGTCATAGATTCTTGATCTCATTAATAGTATCAGTTATGGGTTTCATCTCTTGGAATGTATCTTAAATCTAATAAAAAGTGGTTGGTTACTCCTCTAACATTTTGCCACTATTGCAACAATGGGTATCTCTCCTAGACAAGTTATGATTTCTTAGTAGCCTTTGAGCTTTCATAATTCAGAGACTTAGCCCTTCCCATTCCTATATCACCCCTGTGGTGTTAGCTGAATATGTTAAGTGAAACCCAATGCCAAATTATCATTTATTAATAAATTCTAAAGGATATGTGCGGTATATCATGCACAGGCTACATTTATCTTTTAAAGATGGATCTTAAGCTTGATTGTGTATTAAATTCTACTAAAATATTTCATGAACAGCATTAAGAGTCCATTCAGTATTCAGGTAGATGGTCCTTTAAACTGTATCCTATGGTAACCTAGAGAGACAGGTATGCATTCTGAATGGGAAGAGTAGGAAAGATGATAATTGGCTGATTACTTTTATGATGACTGTATTTTTCACCAAAGAGGACAGCTAAGTAATTGAGGAAATAGAGGCAGGTTGGGGAGGGGAGGGTAAGCCAGATGATTGTAATTCTATGTTATCAAAGATTCTTGGTATCACAAAAGAAAAAAAATCATGTATTCCACCAAGGCTTTGGGAGCAGAGGAATTTAACTCAAAACTATAAACATGAAAGCTTGAACAAAGTGGGATTCATATTGGATTGTATGCCAGGAATAATGCCTTTTTCTTTAGTAAGAGGTCAGGGGTTGATGTCAGTGGATCTCCTAGCCCATGTAGAAGGGTCACAGGTGCAAGCATTACACATATAAGTCATTTTAAACCCAGCTGTGCTTGGTAACTTGCTTAGTGGTCTTGAAGGCAAGGTGCTTGGAAATCTGCCAGGGCACAAGGATTCAGTTTTAACAGGCTCAGGCACTGGTATTTTGTTTGCTTGCTGCTCCTGATCATTTTTCTCTTCTGCCTTTTGTTTTTTTCCCCAGACCTTTTGGTACCCAATGATTTTTGATTAATTTATTTACCATCGCTGGGTGATTGATGCTTCTTGGTGTTGGTACTTTGTAACTTTCCAATTCTCCGAGATGTCAGTGTGACAGCTCCCCGATGATGGATTAGATCCCCATCCCTTGCTCTTTTCTTTCTCCCTATGTGCCAAGGTTCTTGGTTTAGCAAATATAAGTATTTCTAAATGCAAATTTAGTGATTAAGAGCATCCAATAAAATGCATAAAGATCTATGATGTTTTCATACTAATTTACTCTTACACTATAACCTAAGGAACAGAGGGGTTTGTTCTGTTTTAGACTTGGTGATCTTATTTTCTTTGGGGAATCCCTGAGCTCTTTTTCTGACTTTTGACATCTCTGGTATCTCACCTTTCTGTACCTTCTCACTGGTCTTGCTGGTTTAGGTAAACTCACTTTCCTTATTAATACAGGAGCGGGCTTGGTGGTGAGTAAGAGTATTATTACATATAGTTAAGTCCTTATTCTTCATCAAGCTCATGACAGGGGAGGTATTTTTCTCCTAAGTCCATAAATACTCATTGAGGATTTATTATATGCTCGAAAGACTTGAGAATCTTTGTATAGTTTTTTTCCCTGTATTTTATAGACAAGGAAGCTGAGGGCCTGGGAGGGTAATCTGTGTATTTTAAATCATATCAATAGGAAATGATAGATTAATGTTTTGAACTCAGTCTTTTCCAATTTATGACTTTGTATTGTTTTCCATGGCACTATCTGGAACAGATGAAGGAACTCCAAAATCCAATGGGCACATGTCTGTGTGTGCTTAAACCCCACTCTTGGTATGAAAAATCTGTATTGGCCAGGGTTTTCTAGAGAAACAGGACATATGAAATGAATTTATTTATCATCTATCTATCTATCTATCTATCTATCTATCTATCTATCTATCTTTCTATTACCTACCTACCTATTTATTATCTATCTATCTATCTATCTATCTATCTATCTATCTATCTATCAATCTATCTATCAGTTATCATCTATCTATAGATATAAATATATCTAGATAAAGATATAAGGGAATTTATTAAAATTGCTTACAGGATGTGGCCCAGCTAACCCAACCATGGTTGTCTACTAATAGAAGTTCCAAGAATTCAGTAGTTGTTCAGTTCATGAGACTGGATGTCTCAGCTGGTCTTCAGCATAGACCAAAATCCCAAAGAAGTAGGCTCTAATAACAGTGAAGAAATGGACTTGCTAGTGACAGCAAGAGCAAGCAGAAAAAGACAGCAGACTTTCTTCTTCCATGTCTTTTATATAGGCTGTCAGCAGAAGGTGTGGTAAAATTAGGAGGAGATCTTCCCACCTCAGAAGATCCAGATTAAAAATGGGCCTTCTCACTTCAACTGATTTGATAAAGGAAAACTCCCTTACTACTGTACCGTGCTGCGTGGGTTTGTGTTAATTTCAGGTGTAATCAAGTAAACAACTAAGAATGGCCATCACAGGTGTATCCTTTGTCAATTTGCCACAAATCACATATCCTTAT
The DNA here is from genome assembly GCA_021653895.1 of Mastomys natalensis. Lineage (NCBI taxonomy): Eukaryota > Metazoa > Chordata > Mammalia > Rodentia > Muridae > Mastomys > Mastomys natalensis. The sequence continues at coordinate 112,357 of JAJTUV010001522.1, read as the reverse complement.
GTCATGCTTAATTTCCAAATAAGTCATAAATTTTGGAGGAAACTTGTATTGGTTCATTTTTATATTACTGCAACAGAACATCTGAGCCATATTAACTTCTAAAGAAAAGAGTTTGATTTTGGTAGACATTCTGGCCCAAGTTTGAGGCCTTGCATCTAGTGTTAGCTTTCTTAGTGGCAAAGTCTCAGTGAGATACATAGCATCATATCACTAGTGGTAGGGTTTGCATGTGTGCACATGTATGTATCTGTGTATTGTGTTTGTGGTGTTTTTATTCTGTTAATTCTTCACAATGTGTATTAACTATCAACAATGTACCCTATGTGGACACACACAAATCATGTGCAAACCACAGTCTATTAATATCAGTATTCTGACATAGATAGCTATCAAGCTTAGGTAGTTAGATGCCAAATTGATGAACTATATAAAATCACTGGGAATGTTTAAGAAAATAAAGATTGGTGTGCTCACGGTGACTGTGCTGTACACATAAGACCTGTACAAGATGAAGCCAACCAAAATCCCAACAGAGACCAGGGAGGGATTCATAAAGTCTGCCCCTTGCTGTGGTACTATTGGCAAGTGATGTCTCCTGGGAGAGAAAGTTTGTTTTCTTTCTGTATTCAGCTCCTGATGTTACCATGGGTGGCCTTAGGACACTGCACTTATTGACGGCATGAATTTGACCCAGTGGGTTAAAAAATGAACACATGAAATTGGGAGGAGAGGTGGTGGTAGGGTGTGAGAGAAGCTGGAAGGGATTGGGGGTGAATCAGATAAAAAATATATTCATGTATGCAATTCTCAAACAGTAAATTAAAAAAAAAAAAAAGATTAGAGATTCTCAAGCCTTTCCAAAACTTTTGGAGTCTGAGGTTGACCCAAACTCTACTGTTTTGACTGCAGAGTAACTCTGTATGTCTTATTCTGATTCTCAGCAAGTTTTATAAATCAGTGCCTGGCTTTTATTGACATCTCCATTGAGCAATGAATAACACAGAACCTCTTAGCTATTTCATATGGCCCAAGTTGGACTTACCTTATAGATTTCTGGTAACTTGCTCCTCACAAGTATCTGCTATGTACTCTTACTGCAACCCATAGTGCCTGCTATGAAAACTTCAACTTCTTAAGCTGTGGGTCCCATACTGAAGCTGGGGTTGGGGATGTGATGAATCAGCACCAGGGAAAGTTTTCTGAGTGCATAGGACTGACAATTGACTTTCAGTAAGACATGTAACTCAGAGTTACTTCTGGAGATGCTCACCTGTGCCACATCATGTAGTTTCCTTTCCTGCACTCTTGCTTCTGAACATACATGTGCTCTCTGCATCATTCCACACCGTCAAGCCACCCAGTGCCAGTTAATACTTCCTGGGTCACTTTGGCTCAGATGTAAGGCTCTTTTGCATGCCATGAACTGTACTGTGCTTTCACTGGCCACACAAATTTCTTCTCTTCAAGAAACATAATGACATAATTACAGAAAAAGAAGGCTTCTAATACTTTCCTGTCACTATTCCTCAGCATGTAAGTACCAAATTAGTGTGTCTTGAGACTGCATTGTGTTACAATGCCTGGTTTTAAAAAGATGTCTTTTGAGTTACTCATTTGAGGTTCATAGGAATTCATTAAGTGACTTTCTGGCTTAGGATTAGGACAGAACTTCCAACAATTTCTGAAGTGGCCCTAAACATACTTCTGCTATTTTATGCACATATTTTGCATATATTTGCATTTTAAAAAATGCAAAGTGGCATTTTTAACATTGAAAATGATACCATAAAATATTGATCAATTCTGCAAATCATTGTTGATACTCTGTATCTTGAAAGTGTCAAACATTTAGTCAAGGTTTCATTATTTGGGTAAAAAAAAGTCCCCACTTATGTCTCATTAGCATTCATAATTACTTTAATCTTTGATTACTAGTAAAATTGAAGCTACAACAAAGAATTTTTTATGATTACTATCATAAATATTTGATTTGTACATACTTAGGCTATAGTCACTTAATTTTTTTTCTTTTTTTTTTTTTGGTGAAAAGAGATTGCACACAGAAAAGCTTAAGCCTTGGTATAAATTACAGGTGCTTCTTGCCAAGGTCATCTATGTGCTCAGGGCTGTAAAGTGCTTTAGAATGGGTATGCCATGCACATACTACCACAAGTCCCTAAGGCTGGTGTTGTTACTATCCCCACTTTGCAGATGAGGTCATTTTATTCTGGAGATACACACAATATGTTTTTCAAAATCTATTTATATTAGCTTTTCAGATATTTGCAGTAAGTATACTTTCTAACTCTCCAGATTTTCATAATTTAGTATGATCTGAAAATAACCAAGGACTGACATTTTCCAAGCCAAGTTGTTTACTTGAAAAGGTGAAGGCTATCTTCTATCGGTCCATAATCAGGAGAGCCACATAATCTTGTAATTATCTTGTGAGCTCTGCTTCTTTCTCTAAAGCATGAGTCCCTTGTGGGCAGAACCATTACCTCCTCCTACAGTGAGTATGGGTAGTTGTATAATGAAGATTCAGTGATACACCTTGTCATCTCCACACAGTCATTGAGAGAGTTCTGTTTGTCTATGCTGTTTCCTAAGTGAATCAAGCAAGGATGGAATTGAGGCTGAGGAGATGGTTCAGTGGACTACGCACTTGCTAAGCAAGCATGGGGATCAGACTTTTGATAAAAGCTGGGCTGGTGTGGCAGCAGCCAACCTGATAATGCTATTGCTTGGGAGATCAAGAGAGGGAATCTCAGGGAAAATCTGGTGAGCTAGATTAGACAAACCAGTGAACTCTGGGCTCAGCAGGGATTCTACCTCAGGAAATAAAGACAAATGACAACAAATTCTGGCTTCTACACAGCACTCACATACAGGCAAATACATGCAAACATGTGTGTAAACACCACATACACACAGGTACATATATACACATAAAATAAAAAAGTAAAAGGGAAAACAAGCTTTTTCCTAGATTACTGAAGTACAAGAACTTGAGGTAATCTACAAATTTCTATGGAATTCCTGTTTCTGATTGGTGGAGGATGTCTCCTTGGATACAATGGCTGCCTAACATACCCCATGAAGGAAATGTAACACATTGGATTAAAATGTAAGAACATAAGGATATTTAGCTATGCCATTTATTTACCCCTAGCATCTTGAGTGTACCTTTTTTTTCTGCCTTGACTTTGCTCATCTGCCAAATGGGAGTCCTGGTCTCTTATTAGATCTCAGGGCGGTGTGTAAGAAATGAATTAGCTATTATTAATGCACCACAAGCTTCTTGGTGACACTAGCTACATAAATATAGATTGTTCTTGTTTTAAACAAGTGATGCTAAACAAAACCAAGGAATATTAAATTATGAATTTACAGAAGAGATAAATTATGGAGGTAGTTATTATTTAAATTGGAGAAATATTTCTCATTTTCAGCCCAGGGTTCCTTTACTAAGCAATCTGTCTTGTGCTTTAAAAAAAAAAAAAAGTAATTCAATTTACAAAAATTTGATTTGTGTGCAACTTTTTAGGAGCATTTATCATGTAAAGTGAGACATCATCTGACTAAATTAGAGAATTTACCAGTATGTTTTGGCTTAGGATAGATATCATTTCCTCCAAGAATGAGAATATTGGCAAATTGAATCTCGCATATCCCTTTTTCAAACCAAGACCATCCAAGTCCAGTTTTGAAGCATCTGGTCTGGCAATTAGTGGTAGCAGTGGAAATACTTGGATGCATGCTTTTGATCTGTCAGCAAACCATCGGTGAGCTCAAAGTTCACAAGGGTTCAGTATTCTCCTCTGGAAAATGAGGTTGGTGGAGACGATGGTCTCTTCCAGCTCTAGAGTTCATTGCTAAAAGGAGTGATGCAAACTCACAAAGGACTGGAGCTGGCAAGCTGTCAATGTGTAATAAATCAAAACATCGATGGATAAACAAAGTCCCGTTTTCATTTCTTTCCACCCAATTCTGAAAACCCCGAAGCAGAGCTCCAAGTTTACAAATAAGAAAATAAAAGCCAGCTCAGAAAAGCCAATTCTTTTCTTCATTGACTTAACCTCTCCTGATCATTCTCACACCTATAAGCCTGGTTGGGAGGGAGTAGGGAGAGGTGGATTTCATGATGCTATTCTGATGGCTTTGTTGGAAAAGAGATATGCAGATGGAAGGTCATGCCAAGCTGATCATGGGAGACTACAGTGCCTCTTTTACATTTCACCTCCTACCATCAATTACTAGAGTCACAAGGAGCGACGAAACACCAAGACATGGTGTTAGCTCACCCTGAGTCTCTCACCCCATTCCACTGCATTTCCCCACACAGGTCAGTGCTGTCCTGGTACTGGATGCCTGTGTCCTTCTGCTAGTCCTTCTGTCCCACAGCCAGACTCCATGGACTGACTCGCAGCCCTGGACATGGGTTATCCTGCTCTCTGGTCTCTGCTCTTTTGGCAGAGATGTTGCCCTCCTAAGAGTAAAGGGAGAAATGTTAAGGAATGCCACTAGCATGCCAAGGCATACCAATCTCTCATCAGAAAATCTTTTTTTTTTTTTTTAGAAAAGTTTGTCAGTGTAAGAAAACAGGCCCATGAACTAAGTTAGAATCTGGATTATTCTGTCTCTCCATGTACAGGGTAAGGAAGACCATGGACCATCAGTTTTGCCTGAAGCTCATTTATTTCCTAGACATTTTCATCAGTTGTTCTCAAAGGTGGGTGAGGCCTACAGTGTGGAAGCAAAGCTCTCCAAGGTTTGGGGCTTGTCCTTTCTCTCTCTCAGAGGCTGGCAGTCTTGGCAAGGGATCTTGTCTTCTGACTTTTGGTTCTATCTGTCTCCTCCCAGATCTTCGCTTCCCACAGGAATGAATTCTCAGCGTGTCTCCAGGAAATTAAAGTAATCCATTATATATTGTCTCCCCATCATTGATGCAGGGATAATAGCATTTAACCCACCTTCGCAGTATACTGAGTGGCCTGTCAGGATCTTTTCTTTCAGAGGACAACTTGGAAACACTTTAATAAATGCTCCTTAACTGGATGCTTTAAAAAATACATGGGGTCAAATGGTAAACTGCTCTGTAATAACTGCTTCAGCAAACAAGACTGGCTGTCATTAACTCTGCTTCTTTGTCTCTTCCTCTCTCCAATGATTCCATTTCTCCAGTGACACGCTATCTCTATCTAGATGTATAGTCTTTGGGGGAACCTAGATCCTGTTCATTACAGACCATTTATTCTATTTCTGCAAACATTCCTATCTCTTAAGCGGGCAGTGGTGGAGTTGTATGACCCATCACATCACTAGTAAGTAGACTGATCTATGGAACTCAGCTTGGTGCTGGTGCACAGTGACAGTGTGGGACTAGGCTGGTTGTCACCCACTGCATACCTGTACTTGCATTTTCAGTACAATTAGAAACATAATCATATACTTCGGAAAATCTGCTTTTGCACATCAGCCTGAGTTACCCATCATTGTCATCACTAGCCTGAAACTTGTGTGTCACTGCTAGTGAACAGGGAAAGATGCCGTTTCTCATTTTATCTTCTTAGCTTCTCTTTAGGGAGGATAAAGAGTAACAGACATTCCACAGCCTAGGGAGAGGAACACCAGAATGTAGTGTGAACCTTTTCTCTCATCCTACAGACAGGGAAATTAAGTGAATGCTTTGTTATACCTTGAATCTGAAATATCCCTTGTTGGTGACACTATTGCTAGACACTTAGGAACAAATATCTAGTCACTCCAGATAGGGAACTGAGGACCAACTAAAGCACAGATACCACCAAAGTCCAACTTTAGTTTTATTGGGGTTAATTACAGAATTGTGGGTGAAGGATTACTTGTGGGAGAAAAAATGATTCAAAGACAGCTACATCACCGAATCCTCCTCCCCAGTATGGGTGAGAACCCATAACAGGAGGAACCATGGAGCACATTGCACAACCTTCAGTCAGCTGAACATGTGTGAACTACTCCTCCAGGTAGTTCAGTTGGTTTAAACCTCTCCTAGACAGCTCAGACTGCCTGACTATCTCTCAGTAATCCTTACTGCTTCTGTTTGTTTGGAGAGGGAGGCACCTAGTATATCTAGTCAGTTTTAGGGACTTCCTGAAACTGTTCAGAGTTATTTACTTCCCAAGCTTAATAAGCTTCCTAGTAGGATGGAATGACATCCTACCTAGACATCATCCTGTTGTTTAACTTCCCTGAAGCATCCTAAATCTTAAGAAGGTGCCTCCAAGACGGAAGGTTTTAATCCTAGAGTAAACTGTTAACAACACCCTATAGCTTCATGTCTGGAACTCTTGGTTTGAGGAAGAGCTGTGGTTTCTTAGAAAGTGGTTCTTGGATTGTGGAAGTATGCCTCTATGTCTTGAGCCTTTGAGGGTTATACTTACTCCTTTATCTGGCTGGAGTCTTTGCTTCCTAGTCTAGCAAGATATACAGAGTCTCTGCCATAAGCTCTCACTATGATAAAGCCCTGTATTCTCACTGTGATGGGCTGAAATCTGCCTAAAACCAAGAGCCAAAATAAACCTGTCCTTTTTTCAGGTCAGGTATTTTGTTAGGTACAAGAAAGTTAACTACCCAGCCATCATGAATGTTCTCAACATTGTTCAATGGTTCTGTTACCTGCATGGAGAGAACTTAATTCAGTTGAGGGCTATTTATGAATTTACAAAATGTCATTCTATCATCCCTGTGAATATTTTTTCAGTGGCTTCTGCTAATTCCTCCTTTCAATTGATGTGCCTGTATTAATAAAAGCCCCCACAACTGCCTTGAATAGGAGATTCCCAGAAAAAAAAATTAGTCATAAGAGATGCCCAGATACCAGTGAAATTCTAGGAAAACCTTCATGTTTTCGTATCTTCACTTTGTAAGAACCATATCTTAGAAGACCTCGAAGGATGACTTCAATGAGTTTATTACACAGAAGCATGGGATGTGGAATTGTCCTTGCTCTGCTGCAAAACAGTCACAGTTGCAGGTATAGAACCAAACAAAATCAACCCCAAATCTCTCAAGAAACACATTAGACAGTATTTTATGTTCTGAACACCTCGGATGTGTCCTAAGAGAATGTACAAGCATTCGAGCTCTCTGACCAAGCTGGTGGGATGCTGAATGGAGGTTTCCACTTCATGGACAGACTGAGAAAGAGGACCTCAGAGATACTCAGCTTAGTAGATTCCATGTGTGACATGTACCACTCCCCCCACACACACATGAAAGGGAGAGGAAGGGAAAGGAGGAAGAGGAGGGAGAGAAGGAGCAGGAGGAGGAGGAGGAGAGGGGGAGAGGAAGAGGGGGGGAGAGAGAGAGAGAGAGAGAGAGAGAGAGAGAGAGAGAGAGAGAGAGAGAGATATTAAGCAACAAAACCCTTTTCTTATACAAGTAATATATAAACTCCCCAAACAGATACCACTGTGGTCATCTCACTGACATGGTGAGTGTAGGGGATGAGAATCATGCCAGTGGATGCCCTTCTATCTGTTTATTTTCTGTGTGGCTACCTCCCATCAGCATCTCCTCAGGTCCACTCATGAAATCCTAGCATGAACACTTCTGACCTTTTTTAACCTTTATGCTTTGCAAGTGAAGTCTCTGAGGTTGGAAGACATAGGTTAGCCTTGTATTTGCAAGTGTACAAAGGATTGACCACTAGATGCATCAAAAGCGTTAATCTTTCTTAGTGGGATGTAGAAGAATTTCACTTCCAGGAGCCAGAATGATACTGTGGACGTTGATTTTTGCATTTAGGGCAAAAGGAAAGAACTTGTGTTCTCCTTTCAAAGTTCCTTGAGCGCCTTGTCTCTCCTCTCTGAGTCTCAGATGTTTATACAACCTAGCTGGGCTGGGTATGAGCCCACAGGAAGGGATTTTTCTTCTGTGCTAATGCAGGAAGGAACATGGCATTGATCTTCCTGCAATTATAAGCTCAATGTGTTTCCCTTGAATTTTTAGAAAAACCAAAGGTACTTTGCAAGTGCAATAGAGCTTCCAATTAGGCATTTAAGTTCCGCATTTCTGTTTCCCTAATGACTTGACTTGCTCTCTTGCTTTATGAAATGAAAATAGCTTTATTTGGGCGTGAGAATGCTGCTGATTGCATGCTTAATATGCCTTTGGAACAAGCTGCAGTCTGTTTCTAGACTATGCGATGGATAGAATAATACATTTCTTTGCTCCTTTCTCCTACATATTTATGGTTTTCTCTTCAGCCCTGGACCTGTATTGACTGAGGGCAGTGCATTCTGTGTAGAAATGACCAGAAGGCTGAGAAGTTAAGCCAACAAAAGAAAAACTATTTTTGAAGTGAGCCCACTGGGTATAGGATCCTGATTGTGGGGAAGATAGAGAGTCCTGGCCCTGTAAAGTAATGACTAGTAGGAAGTAGCCATGGTGTTGGGATCAGGGTAGAGAAGACTTGGAGGACAAGGAAAACATATCAGGATACTTGCTGTGCTTTAACAAAGGAGCTAGTCCTGGGAACAGGTATGGTGGTGCAGGCCTTTAAATCCCAGCACCCAGGAGGCAGAGGTAGGTAAGTCAGACTATAGGCCAGCCTGATCTACAGAGTAAATTCCAGGATAGTCAGGGCTACACAGAGAAACACTGTCTTAAAAAAAAATAAAAAGAAAAGGAGCAGTGGGAAGAACCTTTCCAGATCCCATAAAGGAAGAATGTTCTGGGTCAAGGGAAGATTGACCTGACAACAGGGTAGGTGTCCATTTCCAACTTTATCTTTGCATATTACATGGAGATGGCTCCAATTTCCAGAAACCCAAGCATCATTCCTTTGCCCACGTTCTGAAGACATTAAATAGACATTTTCAAAGACATTGAATAGACTGTAGCTCTTAGAGTCTTTCCTATGACTGACAGCACTTTTTAAATGCTTCAGTGACCTCTATTCTTTTCGATGCCCAAATCTTCCTCATCATTCAAGCCACACACAGCCCAGAATCCTCCAAAGACATCTCAGCAGGACTCTGCATGCCTAGTAACCCTTTCAGCCTGTACTATGTTTCCACTGTTGTCCCCTGTGTAATACACAAAGTTGTATAGTTTTCTGAATTGGTTGGACCCAGATCAGTGGTCTAGGTGGCTTATTCCCTGACTATCAAGCAGTTGAAGCACACATGGGAACTATTAGAAGCAGCATAGCCTCTTTTGACATCCTGACCAGTTGGGGGAGGACATACTTTGGTTCCCTACTGCTACTGTTTGGTGGACTGTATGCTTGTTAATTGTAGAAACCTCTGCAGGAAAGACCACAGCCATATCCCTGGCATCTGGGTACTTTACAGTCTGGGAGAAAATCACCTCTGCTCTAGTTTAGGATGCTCTTAACCAGCTTTCCTGTCTAAAGTGCTCTTGAATAGAAGTGAGATTGTAGAGGACCTTGGTCATTGCTGCAAGGCAGCTGCAACTAAAACGTAGTAAGAAAAAATAAAGGAGGTCTCCCATGGTTCACTTACTCCTTATTTCTGGCAACACTCTGGGCCTTCCTTAAAGCATATCACCTGCTCAGCAGTGCTAGCTGGCCTGCTGATGGGAAGGCCTGCTTTACCAGTCTGAAGGAGACCCTGAGGTCATTGTGTCCATTCCCCTGCCTTCAGGCAGGATTAGTGATAAGCTGGCCCTGCCAGAGGATAATCTCTTCTACTTGTAAAAGCTTCCAGAGCAGTCCGGACTCTCTCTGGAGACCATTCATTGCAACTTTTAACAACTTTCACCATCAGGAAATTCTCCCCCATAGCTATCCTAAATCCCCTATGCTGGGAATTAAGCTCTTTTTCTTATTCTATCCTCTGTAGCCACTGCCAAGACTTAGCCTGCACTGCCTAAGAACTCTGCTGATACCTGAAGATTGTAGGAAATCCTGCCTGCCTGTCTTTCCCTGATGAATAATCCCAGCCTCCTTTTCTCCCAGGCCCTGCTGCCTGCTTATCACCTTTGAGGCTGCCTTCTGAGTCCCACTGTGGGCTAATCTCCCCAGTGGGAAGGGGACCCAGATGGGACAAGGAATTTCATAAGTTTCTAGTCTATCTTAGTTGTACAGAAAGTCTTTCTGGAAAATCATAACTAGAACAATACTCTTTTGTCCATGAACCTGAGAGGTACTTGTGTTAGTAATGATAACCTAGCCTGTGGAAAATGGCTGCCTTTTATCTTACCAGCTGCCAAATATACTTTGCTCCCCTTCTGAACAGGGAACGTGCCCCATCCCTACAAGAAATATTAATGTACATCATTTCCTCTGGATCAGTATTGACAATTGCCACTTCTAGAAGTAAGGACTACGGAGAGTTGGGATGATCCAGTGTTCCTGTGCCTCTCTGTACAGTGTTTCAAAAAGAAAGTGATCTTGACAACTTAATGGGATGTGGATACTCACATCCCTCAAATAGTACTCTGCCTGAGGCAGAATTACCACCTAGGTTTTGGTGATTTCCATCATTTTTCCTTCTATGCTACCTGACTTATAGGCCTTTTTGCCTTCTTTTCTGTGGGTACCAGTGTCCCTTTCCTGTGTGCTCCTTTGCTTGCACAGCACTAGTGAAATTCTCTATGCCTTCTTTCTCTGGCATACTCAGCCTCATGACAACCCCAGCACTGACTAACCCCTATTTCCTGCTTGCCACAGGTTTCAGTTTCAAAAAGCACTGAACAAATTCTCAGGGATATTCACAAGTTTAAAGAAATATTTAATTAATAAATCCTGGTGATGGGTTTTAGCTACTGCCCCAATGTTCTGGGTTCCTGAAAGAAACACACACACACACACACACACACACACACACACACAGAGAAGAGAGAGAGAGAGAGAGAGAGAGAGAGAGAGAGAGAGAGAGAGAAGAGAGAGAGAGCCTTTATATTTTGATATACCTTAAACAATGCAACAGCTGGGACACTTGCCAACCTCCACTCTGTCAATCTCCTTCCCACGATAGTCCAGAGGAATTACTTACTAAATTCTATGTTCTACTTTGACTGCTGCCCTGGACTCAGTTGGGCATCCCTCTGGATCACACTCTTCCAGCTCCTTCACGTGGTGGTTATATCTCCCTATTCTCCCATCTTCTCAGGAATGGCAGTTTCCTCTCCTCCATACTTCCCCACCCCCACACTATTTCCTCTTCCTTCCTCCCTCTCTTCTCCAGCCTGAGAATACTAAAGTCCTGACTCTGTCTGTCCTGCCAAGCCATTGGCTGATGGCATCTTTATTTGCCAATAAGAACCAATGGGGGCATGTGGAATCTCGTGTAGTGACTGTCACATCATAATCTCCCTTTATGGCCATATTCAAGGAAAGACATATATGGCATATCTTAGAATAAGAATCTTGGAGACTATCTTGGAATTTTGTTTACTATTCTAAAGTACAGCTTTAGTACAGTTAGTTTAGGGGACCCAAATTAACATTAGAATGAAAGCAGCATTAGGCTAAACCCTCTATACTCATAGCCAAAATTTGCTCACTTATTAAACAGGCACAAACACAGGGGTGGGGAGAGCAGCCAGATTCCTCAAGAAACATGGATGAGAGAGAGTTAAGACATAGACATTTGACTTTGTGTTTTATAGTTGAAAACAGGCAGCAAAAGAGAGAGTTAAGACATAGACATTTGACTTTGTGTTTTATAATTGAAAACAGGCAGCAAAAGTCAGTCCCCCAAAGGGCAAAATGAGTTAGGTGGGAATTAAGTAGAAAAAACATGGCTAGGGCATTAGCCGAGGCTTCCTAGGGCAGATTGGATTGGATGGGTCTTGGGTACAGGTAAGTGTTAGCAAAGGTAGTATAGGTGGTCTCCTAAGGAAAGGAGAAAAGAGGCCTTTGATTGACTCATAATCCCAGTTGTGTTTCTGTCCACACACTGCACCTTCTAGTTCTTTGCATCTCTGCTTTCCAGGAGAAATTTAATTGATAAAAACAAAATATCCAATGAGTGCCTCCTTTGCTGGAACTTTCCAACCCAGAGGCTCTCTGTGACTCTGCAGATACGAGTGGGTTGTGATTGGTTTAAGAGACATAGGATTTTCATTTTCTTGATCCTTTGGCTGGAGTGGCAGGAAGTATCTAGGCTGGTCATGCTTCTGGGTCCAACTTGTCTATGACTGTTGAGCAGTCTCCTTGGCTTCACTGTTCTGTGTGGTGGTTTTATTGTCTGTACATCCTTTGTGTAGTTGGAAGTATTATTATAAACTTTGACTTTTATGGATAACAAGATAGGCAAAACTGTACTTTAGAATAGTACACAAAATTCTAAGATAGTTTCCAAGATTTTTATTCCAAGATATGCCATATATGTCTTCCCTTGAGTGTGGCCATAAAGGGAGATTATGATGTGACAATCACTCCAGTAATTAGCTTATTTTTTATGGCAACATTGATTTCAAAGCTGACTGACAAGAGAGTCAATGGTTTATTCTTTCTAAAGAATGAAAGATACTGTATGTATGCTAGAGATTCACCTGAGGAGGATTCTTTGCTTTTAGTTTGAAGATGGAAGACTCATGGCAAGGAATGAGGACAATTTGGAGCTCATAGAAACCTTAGTCCTGTGACCCTTAGGGACTGAAATCTTGCTATGGTGTTTAATTATGGCTTGCCTCTTCCAAAACCTCTTGTTGAAACTTAATCCCTAGTGTAAGGTATTAACATTAAAATAAAAGAAACTATTCCAGAATCATGTTTAGAAGTGGAAAATTTTGATTAGGATTAGATACGGTCATCAAGATGATAGAATGGTGGTGGCTTTTTGAGAAGAAGGGGAGTGAGGCTGTGGAGATAGTTCAGTGGTTAAGACCACTGGATGCTCTTCTAGAAGACCCAGGTTCAATTCCTATCACCTACATGGCAGCTTACAGCTGTCTGTAACTCCAGTTCTAGGTGATCTGACACATTTACAGACATACATGGAGACTAAAGTCCAATATACATAAAAATAATGATAATAAAAATAAACAAATCATTAAAAAAGAGAAGGGCATAGACCAGAAGATACATACACCCAAGCTTCTTGTCTTTTGTCACACTCTGCTACCATGGGATTATGTTAACAAGACCAGATGTGGACTTTTGGCTTTGAACCGGAACTCTTAAGGTAAAATAATCCTCTTGTCTTCATTCTTACCAGTCTCTGATGCTGTGGTATTAGCAACAGTAGTTAAACTGTGACTCTCTCACACCTCAGAAGAGGGAGGAAGACTCAAGCCCTAGATGAGAATGCAGTCATTTTGGAGTTCTGATTCTAGTCTTATAAATTCTCAGCAGAGCACTAAGCAATTCTCTGCCCAAACTTCTGGTCTACAGAACGGTGAGCTAATAAGTGGGTGTTGTTCTCAGCTGCTAAGTTTGTGGCAATTTGTTTTGCAGCAATAGAAAATTAATACATGGGGGAATACAGAAAAGTAAACATGAAAAATTCAATAGTGGTAAGTGTTGTAGAGAAGATTAAAATCCAGCATTATAATGGAGTGTGGGCTCTATGGCCATATTAGAAGCAGTAGTTTCAGAAGGCCATACTTAAGTGATGCTCAGACTGAATGACAACAAGAAGTCTGATGAAGACAAGAAGCAGAGATCACAGAGAAGGACTATCTAGTACTAAAGTGGCTCAATATACTTCTCCCCCAGATAAACGTATATGTAGAAAATGTGCATGGCCATTCCTCTTCTACTCAGACTGAGGTGACCTTGGAAAATGTTTGCAGAGAGATAATGATAAAGTTTGTTTTCAAATGGTTGTTGATAGAACTGACTCTGGTCAGAAACTACCATGTGAGGATTTGATTATCCACCCATCACTTAGTTTGTTCTATAGACACTTCTGAAGTATCCCATGTGCCCATCTTATATAAGACTGTTGATACCAACTCCCATAAACCGTATTTTTTAGAATAGTTGAGGGCACCCTTGACCCAAGTAGGAGGCAGGGACCTCCGGAGGTACTTTACTAATGAAGGTGAAGATGATATTATCTCAGGAGGAGGAAAGGGAGAAGTCTTCTTTTCCTTGCTATGCAAGGACAGTGAAGGTCTTCTGTAAGCCTGAAAGATAAACCTCATCAGACACTCCATTTGTGGCCATCTTATTCATGGATTTTTGACTTTAAAAACATGACAAATAAATTTCTTCTAAATAAATTGCCTATTCTTTGGAGTTTTAAATTATTAGGCCCAACTAATAGAGATACCACAACAGACAGGTGTTGGTGGACAGTTCCTGTGATGAACTTGTATGTTTCTGAAGATGAACTTTTTTTAAAAAAAAATAAGAAAATCTATGAACTAAAAACAATAACAACAGATAGAACTAAATTATTTAAAGAAAATTAACAAGAAAACTAAGTGTTTGGACCCAGAGATTCACATAAGGACTAACTCCAAGTTATGAAGGTATAATTTAATGGATAAGCAAATGTAGGAACAATAAATTCTGTGCCTCTGGCTTTGCTGAATTACATTTAGTGTCCCCTCTCTGAGTGTGGATCTCCCAGAGAAGGACTACAGAAATGGCCGGACATTCAGCAAAAGGGTTTCAGGAGAAACCAGCTCCAGTATACACTTCAGGCACCAGAGTTGACATAGACCCATATAGATAAAGGCCATTCTATGTTAGAGGGTGAGATGACAGAGACACAGCTTAAGAAATAGGGAGGAAAATGACATGAGGGACTGTTGGGAGACATAGCCTATAGAGGTTCGCTGGTTGAGAAGGAGGAGGATATGATCATTAGTCATTATATCAATTTGATAGGATTCAGAATCACCAATTACCATGGAACATGGATCCCAGAGCATGTTTGTAGGGAATTATCTAGAGTAGATTAACTGAAGTGGGAAGAGCTATACTAAGTGTGGGTGGTACTATTCTATGGGCAAAGATTCTGGGACTGTAAAAGGAAAAAGTGAGTCGAGTACCAGTATTCATCTCTCCCTGCTTCCATGGATGCGTGGCAATGGGACCAGCCAGCCATCTCATGTTCTTCCCATCATGAAGGGCTCTAGGCTTTATCCTGCAATGGGGAGACAAAATAATATCTTCTCTTTTTAAGTTGCCCCTTTGAGGTATTATGGCACAGCAGCAAGATAAGTAACTAAAATGGAGATTGAAAGTCAGGGGTCATGGGCTTTTTCAAGGTCTCTGTGTATGTGGGCAATTTGTTGGCTAGAATTGATAGTTCACTATGAAACATTAAGGGTAAAGAACAAGAACAGAATCATTTCATGAAGGTAATTGAAAGCTCTTGCTTGCATAGGACCAAGAACCGGGCTTCAGTTCCAGGTGAGCATTGGTAGCCAGAAACATGAACAAGCAAAGAAGGGAGAGTAGGACCTAATGTGGAAGAACCAATTTTAAAGATTAGAAAAGCTTACAGAGAAATTAAGTTGAATGTGTGAGAAGATGGCATGATTAGGCAAAAATTGACTTTCCTTAGGAAACAGCAGAGGGGGATTCTGGAGCACATGTGATGTTGTTTAGATGTGTCCAGGAGACATCAGGGAGTCTGGTCACTGCAGGGAGATAGAGGAGGTACCCATTTGACAATGTTTGGGCTTGCTGTAGGAAGAGGCAGGGTAAGTTAATGATTGTGACTCTTCCCATCTTTTTTATTTTTAAGAAGTAAAATTCCAGCACATAAAATGCTACCAGGAGGAATCCTGCAGTATTGGAGAGGTAGGGGGTATGGGAGAGTAGAGGAAGCAATGGGCCTGAGTGAACGTTATTCCTTTTTTATTTGTAGAAAGTATAGTGGGTAGTGATGTAGGCATCAAGCCTGGGTGTTGTTCTTTGTGTCATATTTTGTATATATATTGTATGTTGCATGAATTTTATATGTGGGGTTCATGTGTTTATGTATATTTTATATGGTGTGTGGGTATGTGTGTGTATTCATGTGTGTGTGATGTGAAAGGCCCAGGGATTTGCATTTGTTGTATTCTGCATTTTATGTGACATTAGAGATAAGGTTACCTCTTGTGAAGCCCGTCAGGAGTAGTAGAAAAAAGAGGTGGCTAGGTGGAGGGCCCCATGGAGGAGGAAGTAGGTGTCTAGGAGGTTTCCTGGAAGGGTCCTGCACGTGGATTAATTCCATGTCATACCCAGCAACCATGATAGGCCCATTGCTAGAAATTCTTCCAAACCTAGAACTGAGCTGGCTGAGGAGACCAGAGCTTTCATCTCCATGGACTTCCTAGGCCTCTGGGTTAGAAGCAAGTGCTATGATAGACAGCAGCCTGTAGTACCATTTTTCCTGAAACAGAAGGTGGATACCACCCAGTAAGCCAGTGCTGCAAGCACCTGGGACCCTTCCTATCCCCATCTTATTGTTGCTTATCTTGCCACCTGCCTGCTCCTCTTCCCCAAATCTACCCATAAATAATTAATGACTGCAACAACAGGTTCTGTTCCTATAATTTAAGACACTCTCTTGGCAGCTTTGAGTCACTTGTGTCTTTTTTTGGTTTCACTAGCAGAGCTGCTCACCTTGTATCTAAACGGAGACTCCAGAGAGTCCACTCTTGAGAACCCTAGCATTTTGACAGGCCTGACAGCATCCTGACGACCACAGATATCTTGATTGTTAAGCCTGAGCAGTCTGCAGCAGAAGAAGTCTTAGATGATAATGTGGGGGAAAGTTTAAATGAATGGTAAATGTGAGAGTCTACTCAAGACACTGTAACTGAACTCTGTTTAAGCATGTGCTCTGAGGCCAGCATCCCCAGAAGATGAAGCAGAGCCTGGGAAAGGGATACCTGAGAATGTAATGCATTAGGGAACACCTTTAGGTGAGAATAGGAGAACAGGACAGGAAGAGGATAGTTTCAAATACACACAATCACTTCTGCTTCTTCACTATCTGAAGAGAGGCACTGTGTAATTCTTCCTCATGTTCTATTGGAATCAATGTCAGTTGAGAGAAAGACCAGGGACTATCCTTATTATGTGCACTTATCTTTCATTTGTTAAATTCATTTATTTGTTTATTTATTCACTCAGCAATACATACTAAGGTAGACTCTTCTTTCACCCATGATTCTGGCTTGTTCAGAACACATTTTTTATTTCTGTAAATTCTGAACTAGTAACCAAGAGCCAAAGGATTTTTATACTTTCAGCACTGCCAGGAGACCTCTCTTTTGTTTTTGAGTAGTTGCTGGCTCTAGCTCACCAGCATATTCTTGGCACTGGCACCTCGCTTAAATAAGTTTACAAGTCTCAGTGGGATGGAAATGAAGAGTGCAGGAAAGCACTGGCTGCCTTAGGAAGACACAGAAGGAAGACGAGGGTGGGAATGGGAGACTAGGGCTCTGCGCAGACTTCCTAAGCCTTACAGTTGCTGGGCACAGATCATCCTTAAGATAGGAAATGATGAGGGATCCACAAGCTCCGTGGATGGATGGATCTGAGTTACCTGTAAGAAATAATGCTGAATGAGCTTGTGGTTTGGCCCATTACACTACTTACTTTTCTCAGAACTTTGACTCAGTTCCTGACAAAGCAACTTAAAGATTAATTTTGGCTTAAAATTTGAGGGAATGCAGTTCACAAAGGTAGAGAAGGCATGGGCCCATGAGCCAAGGTAGCTTTGTGTCCATATTCAAGAAATAGAGAAAGATGCATGCTGGAGCTCCTTAGCCTTTTTCATCCCACCCTCTTGAATTTAGCTTGAACCCCCAGCCCATAGGATGGTGCTACCTATATTATGGTGGGTCGTCTCTCCTCATTTAAACTTCTCTGGAAATATTGTAACAGATGCATGCATATGTGGGTTTCTCGGTGAGTCTAAGTTTAGTCTGGTTGACAATAAAGATTACCTATTTATTATATTGTGGGCATTTGTTTCTATAGAAGCATGGACTCAATGCAGAGAGCCTCTTTTCAGAGCCTGAACAACATTTGTTCTATTGGCCTAGGATTCTGAACTCATAACTGATCTTGGTATGATGCCAAAGAGAGGCTATCATATCATTTTCTACCCTGTGATCCCCATGTATAAAATGAAGACCTCATCTGGTCACTTGATCTCCAAACTCCTTTCTATAAAAGAGGGTATTTATCTCAATAATTCTTGGTGCAATTGACTTAGGACAATTAATATAAGCCTGAAGGGACATATTTGCTGGAATGTCAGGAGGCTCAGTCTATTCAATATTTATCAGCAATTTGGATGGAGGGAGATGGCATGCTGCCATGGTTTGGGGGGGATTGACAGGAGTTAGGAGAAACCATGCTTGTGTCAGAATCAAGAGTTGGAAAGCTTGAAAATGGACCTAAACTCAATAGGTAAAATGCTGCTGTTTTAAGCAAAACACTCATAATTGTATAAATACAGACCAGGTAATCCTAATCCATAAGCGGTTTAAATGAGATGACTTAAGAGTTTAGGTTCAGGATACACTGCATTCATTTATAAGTTCAATAAATATCTATGGTCCCTGGCACTGATCCAGGGGTGAGAGATACAGCAATGAATAATATGACATCATCGTTAGGTAGTTTCCATCCTAATAATGCAATGCGTTACAATGTGAAGCTCATGGCATGCCATCCAAAAAGAGTAGGCTCTGTGATACAAGCTAGCACAAAGCAAGTGATGGAGGTGAAAATTGAAGCCAGGGAATGAACAATGAGATAACGGCTCACCATTTATTTATTTAGAGCAACTGAGTAACATGGCTGCGAAAAGTATTGAAATCCTGAAGTTTATGAAAAATGTGTTCCACCAACCAGAGTGCCTCTGATGTGTTCCACCAATCAGAGGTTTCTATCCTTGGACATATTCTGACCTCATCTAACTGCAGGGTCATACATGAAGGTTGTTCTATACTTTCCAGGTTTTCTGACCTTGGCCTCCTTTTGGCAATTTTACATTTCTGGCTTTCGTGAGTCATTGACTATGCACGGAGCCCCCCTATCACAGACCACTTCCAATATTGCCACACACCATCTGTGCTAGCACGGCAGATGCTAAGACTGGCTGGATTTCTTCTGGCCACTATGGGGCCACCCACAGAGATCACCTCATCACCTTGAAGTGTCCAACTTGACCTGTCCCAATTCTCTTTCAAAGTCCTCTTATGGCATTGACCGCCAGATAAGGCTCAAAGGAAACATTTTTCTGTTTTATTAATGTTCTTACACCTAAGTTTTGCACAGTGTGTGTGGGATAAATGCTAATTTTTGTAGGTGGGGGAAAAACTTTTCTCCAAAACTTCTTGCAATTTTATTAATAATGTAGCAAATGAGACAACATATTCTGAGGGTTTAGAGAATCCCAGGGAGGCATCCTGGGCCTCTGAGCACCAGCGCTGTTCCTCCTGCTGTCTCTGTCTCTCTCTCTTAGGCAGGAAGCTGAAGCACCGAAGAGCAGAGGGCAGGGGAATTATGCATGAGCAGAGAGAGGAGATGCTGACCTTCTGTGTTTAAAGGTTAAAACGATTTCTTGGGAAATGGAGCAAACTCACTAATCAGAGACTGTTCTGAATTTTTCTGCAAAAATTAGACCTAGTGGCTCTCTTCGATGCTGTTTGAGTGGATATGTGTGTGTGTGTGTGTGTGGGGTGTGTGTGTGTGTGTGTGTATGCAACAATCAAGCTATGTTAGACTTAAACTATTGAATACCTACTATGTTCCAATCCTAGCATAAGTTACACCAAAAAGATACAAAGAAGTACATCAATGTCTTTGGCTACTGATAATTCCAGAAACCAGCGAGCTCAATTAATCAGCTTTCTGCTTCACTTTACTTATAAGGAATACAGGTTATTCCAGGGATTTACCAAGAGAGAAGCATGATTAGGGCACACCACAGAGTCTCCTCATTTTCACAGCCATGGTGCTGGGAGTGAAGCAAAGCTCAAGATGAAGGTGATGGACACAATGAGGTGAATTTTTGGCTGTTACTGAATTGATAGGAGTCAGGGCTTAGGATATATCTCTCCTTTACACACTCAGTGAGTATATCCTAAGTGCATCCTCTGTATTCAGCACTGTGGTATGCACTGGGTAGTGAATATGAGAAGGTGACTCTCCTCTTTCTAATAGATACTATTTATCTATTATCTAATATACAAACATGGTAGAGATAGAGCCTGTTTTTACTTTGTTATCTTCTATATTTCTAAGATACAGAGAAGTGTGGCATTTATATGAATATCATGTTTGATGAATGAATGAATAAATGAATGAATAAATCTGTTGTTGAAATGGAGGAGAGGGAAGTGTGAGTATTCACATATGCCATGAAGTATGTGTAATGGGATAGGTAGGTGGGTGGGAGTTAGAGTATAGTGAACATGGAAGATGAGAAAAGATGGAAAGAAATTCCCACTGGGTGGAAATATGATATGAGAAAACACTTCACAAGTTTATTGTAACTTTTACTTTTCGAAAATTTACATGAACTCTTAGTTTAAGCAGATAAATAAATTTGTTAAAGATGAAGGAACTTACAATTTCCTGGAGTGCAGAAACTCTAGACTTAACGTTATGGACCCAGTAGCTATACATGCACTTGCAGAAAGGTGTTGTGTAGTTAGGAGGAGTCATCGTTGCTCCTTTGATGGATACAGTAGTGATAATTTTCACTATTCATAGGGTAGTGCTAGGCAGTGGCACTGCCATAGACTGACATCTCTGCTCCACTTACAGGAGAACAGGTCCTGTGTTGTGTATGTTTCCTTATGCTCCTGGTCTCAGATTTAGGATCTGATTTGAGTTCCTCTGAGTTGTGAGCCCTAGGTCACCTTAGGAAATTGCACCCTAGCTTCAAGGGAGGCTGGGAGAATGATCTACTGGTTTGTATTTTATTCTGAGAATTCAGAGTTGAAGCACTTATTAAGTATGGAAGTATATACAAAGATATGAGATAGTCAGGAAGAAAAATAAATTACTGTGTTTATAGGATAGAAGGTCCTACTTTGCATGGGACTAAACCAAAGATGGATCAGGACAAATCATGCAGAATTTCAAAGTTTGAAAGCTTATTCTAAAACAACAGAAAATCCTTGACGTATGTTATGGAGTAGAGTGCCATAGCCAGATTTGAGTTTTAGAATGAAGACAGAGAAAGTAGAATGGGAACAAGATGAAAAGGACTGGGCCTTGTAGCTGGAATAATTAGGTGTTAGAGTAGAAGTACTTAGAGGTGTGGTAAGAGCAAAGGAGGCCATGGAATAGGCAATGGGCACAGACATGGAGGGAACAAGACAAAGGACATTATAGAGAATGAATGGGCTAGACTCGGGAAGGCGAAGAGGATTTTGTGAAGAATGACCTTGTATGAATAAAGAGCATGTTGACGGTTCTAAATGAGAAAGTTAGTGAGCACTGGAGTCCAGGAAGCTGGGTGTGATAATACATGCCTACAATCCAAGCCCCTGGGAAGCTGAGGCAGGTGAATCACAAGTTTGAGGTCTACTGGGTTCCATTTCAGACCCTGTTCCTAAAATGAAGGTGGGAATAAGAAAGAGAGAGGAGCTGACAGTACAGGAGGCAGGATAGAAGGAAGCGGGTACTCTTGAAGAGGAGGATACTGTGAATACAGAGGAGGGTGCAGTAATCAATGGGGAGGATTTGTTTTCTTCCTGAGATGAGAGGACAAAAGATGAAGCCAGCTGTTTGGAGATTTGGATTTGGAAATTCACAGTTCACACTTCATGGACTCATATTTTCTAAGTCCTAGACCCATCTTCCTACCTCTTCTGTATGGCTCATCGCCTTCTCCTGACTCATCTATGTCAAGGGTCATCTGACCTTTCTTAAAGGGCCAGATGATAACTCTTTTTCAGGGATAAGGGTCTTTTGTCTCTAATACTCAGTTCTACTGCTCTACAGTAAAATCAACCGTAACTAATCTGTAAATGAAAGAATAAAGTTGTGTTCCAATAACATTCATTTACTAAAACTAGCCAGACCACAGTTACCCACCTCTGATCTAGCTGGTTCTGACCGATCATGGCCCAAAGACATGCCCCCATTGCACTTATCTTGAGTCTAATTAATAATTTGTTTAATTATGTTAGGTAGAGACCCACATGCAAATGTCAAAGCAGGGGCAGTGCTTCCCAGCTTTGTGGATTCCCCTGGTTAACTCAGGAGGGAGCAAGCATGTAGTGCTGAGTGCCATTCACTGATTAATGAATTCAAACTTCCCAGCATTCCCAGTAGTTGGACAGAAGTATCATGTCTATTTTAAAGATAAGGACATTGAGGCTAAAATATGATAAATTATTAGAGATCATGCCACTGGAAATAGAGGCATCATAGAGTGTAGATCTTCCAATTTGTAAGAGAAGTACTCCCCTAGTTGAGCCATGTCCCTGGTCCATCCCAGAGGAACCCTTGACATCCTTCTGCCTCTTGATAAGCTGCTAGTGAAAAGTGAATCACAAAAATTAGAAGCTTTGTATGTCATTTGTTAAGAGGCTTGGCACAGAAGGTAGGATGCTCAGGGTACATCACATAGGAACATGAAATTATCCATGTGGGGAGAGGGCAGAGCTTTAACCTGTACCTCAAGTGATAATTGAAGTTTTACTTTACAACCTAAAAGTGTCCTGTGCATGGATATAGCTGCAGAGGTAGGGAAATCTCTGGCTAAGTTCTGGTTGATGGAGCGTGAGGTTTTCCAAGAAGTTATCTGAGATCAAAACAGTATCCAGAGCCCAGACTTACAGCTTCAGTACTAGGCTTGGGCCTGAGCATTTTTGAGCCTTGTGGCATGGACACAGTAATTTCTTTGTCCTTGATTTTCCTAAGTAAAGAATGAGGATGAGAAGAACTTTGGTGTTATGTTTTGGTGGCACTAAATAATAAATTCATGTACAGTATTGGTCTGTAATAAAGAGCTTGCTAATTGGCTCTGGCTGTTCTGAGAGCCTCTGCTGAATGGCTCATTAGAACAATATCTGGTCCTAGATTGTGAGGCTGTGCCTTCAGGAAATTCTCCCTATCTTGCTTCACCATGAATTCCTCTCCTTTCTTATCTGCCCCAGCTCCAACCAGACAGCATTCAGTCCAGGGAGCTGCCTACTACCCTTGTGATTTGGGTTCATCTTAGTTCAGTGGTTCTCAACTGTCCCAATGCTGCAACCCCTTAATACAGCTCCTCATGTTGTGATGACCCTCAGCCATAAAGTTATTTTGTTCCTGCTTCATAAGCTGTAATTTTGCCACTGTTATGAACTGTAATCTAAATATTTGATATGCAGGATATTTGACATGTGGCCTCCATTGCAACCCACAGGTTGAGAACAGCTGTCTTAGTATCATATGAATTGTGCATACAGCTGTGTGTTAGGAGGAGAGTACATATTTAGTCTCCCCTTAACATGGGCACAGACTTCTTCCAATGTATGCATGTAGATCTGTGTTCGTATATGGATGCATATATTTGCATTTAGGTACATGATACTCACATGACAATTTTAGTTTCTGGTGAGGTGTTTTTTCTCATATGGCAAAAGTGTGTTAGATTGTATTGGTCTTCTCTGGAGAGTAGGCAACATGCTGTTTCATAAACTCAGACACTAGTGAGGTCATAAAGAATTTAAAGGACAGGTCATTTCTGATAGGATGAATTAATTTTGTGGTGTGTGTGTGAATGCTAGGGGCACTGATTGTACATAAAGCTCACCCCCACTATACTCTGTTCTTCCATGAGCCATGAAATCCTCTGTCCCTAATCGAGAAGGCTTGTGTCTTTGACTGGCATCTATCAGACAGTGACAGGTTACCAGGTCAGTTTGTAAGCAGAGTTACATCTTCAGTTTTCCAAGTTTTTAGCAATGAGAAGCCCAGAACATGCACAGTGAAGAACTGGAGGGAAGAAAGTTTAGCTTTGGAGAGAATAATCACAAAGATGTTGAAAACTGGTTTTAAAATACATCTGAATAGGTCAGATGAAGCCGACTCAATACTTCTATGTAATTGCAGAAACGAAAGCAGTCATGGGCCCAGTGCATGGGAATTAATAGTCAGTTATGTAGGTGACTTCTAGGGAACACTGCCCAAGATGCAGAGCTGCACAGCAGGATTTCAAGATGTTGAGCAATTCACCTGTACCTCTGGAGACCCCTTAGAAGGGAATTCTTGACAGTGTCTAAAAGTAGAAAAATACAGCTCTGGAGACCTTTGGTGTTATATATGTTTCAAAGTTGATGCTAGCTCTAGAGTTTAGGATTCATCAGCTGAGAGGTGTTATTTCAGACCTTGCTCTCAGGTGAAAATGCTACAGGAAGATAATATCTTGGCATAAGTTCCATGACCTTGCATCAGCACACTGGCTTAGACGAAAAGAAAATATCAAAGAGCAGGAAGTCAGAGGACAAAACATTGGCGATCTTTCTATGATTAGGGTTCTAGACCCCAGCCACTTCCGAAGTCTTCACTCAGATTAATTTTTTATATAATCAGTAGCCAGAAGTAACTGCTGACATAGTATGCAGCTTTTGCAGAGGGAATTAATGAAATGTCAGTTTAACCAATGGTTTATATTTGTATATATTTTTAATTTTTTTTATTAAAAAAACTAGATGAAAGCTTGCATTGCACTAAGGCATGAAGGCTAATAAGACATAATTCATTCCTTAGAGGTTCTATAATTTATTTGAAAAGACAGGATCAATACATACATACATATCTGAAATACAAAAGTATTATAAGAGATGGTGACAGAACACAAGTAGTGGGATCTGCACATTCACAGACATTGTTCTCCCAGAACCCAAAGACGGCATTTGGCTATTAACCAGTATCTCCCCTGCAATAAGGGAAGGAGGCAAGGTCATGAGCTGGAGAGGAAATGGGGTTCTGTAAGGAGAGATTGAAGAACACACCCTCAGGATGAGAAGGAAATTAAGAAAAAGTGTTTAAATATATATGTCTATATGCCAGTTAGAAATCTCTTGTCCTTGAGAGGTATGAGTAGAAAATATAACTCTTTTTCTGTAAAATTATGTGGTTGAAACTTTGCTGCTTTCAGTCAATCCCACTCAGATGGAAGCTTCCAGTTACCAAAGATATAAAGAATCCTAAGAAAGACATCATAGTGGGGAACTGAAATCTGACTTTTGAGGTTGGGTGGTAGATTGTAGATGGAAGGATGAGGTGGGTCATACATGGTGGAGGGTACTACGAGGAAACAGCAGAGCCAAAGGGTTAGCATGAAATGGAAAATTCTAGGGCTCCTGACATGGCCCTCTCCTTTTCTTTGGGCTATATAATATCTGCCAACCTTTTCTCCTGAACCTCCTACAAGATGTTGTCCCCAGAGAATCAGTTTCATCCTTGGACATACTGAGCTAATGGTGCCTTCCTTGTGTTCTGGAGATTGTCATCTCTTGTTCAATGTTCCACTGTTCTCTTAGATTCTTCCCAATAGAATCCTGGTTATAAGAATTATGAGAAGTCTTTCATCTCTTTTTTTTTCAATCCTATGAAGTTTTGAGTCTCCTATCTAGGAATATTTCCTAAGTGACAAAGACAGAATTGCGGAGTCACAGACATGGATAAAATATTTATAATGAACCTGAGAAGTTGGTTTAATCATAGATAGCTCTTTCCTCCTGTGTATTAATTAATCCTGACAAATCCCCCCCATTACATAAAAATTGGTCTGAAAAGGCATACATATAGAAGACAAGCAGTCAGGGTATTTTAGATACTCTTAATTGACCAAGCTCTAAATATTTCACAAGTACAGTAGGTCCATCATCAGAGAATACAATTATGATGGTTTCATGATACACATCCATTTTTGAGCCCTTAAGCAATGCCCCACACTTTTTATGTTAGGTCACTGAGATTTATGTTGTTGTAGAAATTGAGCAAGATGAGACAAGTTTGAGTCCACCAGAAGGAAACACAACCTCAGCAGCACTGAGTAGGTCATTTTTAAACTGTGTTGCTATTTAAGTGAGAGGGATAAGGAGATCCTGGGAATCATTGAAGCTGGAATCAAAGAATCACTAAGTCTAGAATCATGACTGTTTTCATAGCTTTGGAGTCTAGGATGGATCTTCTTCTATACTTACTAATGCATTTTACATTAAAGATGAAGTATACCAATATCAGTCCAATCAATCCACCATGGTGATGACTTGCTGCTGAGAACTCTTTATGACCTTTGTACACTTTTTCCCTCATTTCAGTCATCAAAGTTCTTACATTTTCTAGAAACTCTTTATTTTTTTATGCAGAGATGATATTTTACTCTGGCAATTTAATTCACGTTCACAATGAAACAATTTTCTAACATCCACCCATAAAACTAAGAACCATCAGATACAGAAGGCAAGAGGGAATAGCAACAGGAAGCCGTTGGGTAGACAGATGGTAGATAATACTGCCCCTTCAGGTTTTTGCAAGAAACCATTTGAGAGCATAAGAAAGGAAGTTTATGTGAGAAGACCACAAAAGTTACACAGCCAGAGGCGAGAGAGAGAGAGAGAGAGAGAGAGAGAGAGAGAGAGAGAGAGAGAGAGAGAATGGCAGGAGCTGCAGCAGCAGCATGCAGGAAGTTTCCAGTGTCAGACTTCTCATGAGAACCTCCGGGGCATATTTTTAAAAACACCATTGCCAAGCCTTACTTCAGATGGATGTATTTTTAATAATTTATGCTTCAGAGTGGACTAATTCAATTAAGCTACTTTCCTCCTCAATTCTAGTTTAGACCACTGAATAAATGAAGTTTGTTTGGGGGACTCAATTAATCTTGTAGCATGGACTAGTTAATTAATTAAGCAATCATTTGCATCCTATTTTCTATGCATTATGTTCCAATGAAGAGATAAGAAAATCCCAATGCTACACGTTGAGGATCACACTGACTAGTGGGACGATAGATAAATGAATGTTCCCCAACAATGCTGTAGCCTTCGAAAGTCCTGTAATCCCAGATGATCTCATTTCTTCCAGCACATTGTCTTTCTCCACTCACACCTTTGGTGCTTCCAATGTTACTCTCCTCTGAGATGTTGTGAGTTTGTGTTCTGGCCTGGCTGAGATAGGGAAGAAGAAGGTGGAGGGTCTTGCTCTGTTTGCATCTCATAGGGAGATTCAAAAAACAGTACTGTGAGGGGTGAGAAGGTTAACCCAAGGAACTTGACAGCATGTGATATGCAAGATTGTCACCTAAGAGAAGAAAGAAAGTAGTGAAGGAAGTGACCAATCAGTAGAGGGAAACTGCTGAAGTAGTAGAAGGGTTAGGTATGGTGGAGTATTAATTCTTAGGTCAACAGACTATAGAATCACCCAGGAAGCAAACCCCAAGGCATGTCTATAAGGAAGGTGCTAGAATCCATTCTAAAGAGTGGCTTCATCCTATGGGATCTATCCTAGTACCAGCATTCATCATCTGTTTCTTGATTGGAGTCATACTGTAACTATCTGTCCCAAGCTCCTGCCTTTATGCCTTCCCTGCCAAGACACATTATACTCTCAAACTGTGAGCCCAGATAAACCCTTCTTCCTTAAGCTGCCATTGACAAGTATTTTGTCATAGCAGCTAGCCAAGAAACAAATATGGATTTCATTGAATAGTTTCTCTTAACAGCTATTATGATCTTGTCAAGTAAAATTTAAAGAGTGAAGTAGAACTGATAGTAAATGCTACATGTCTTTCTTTGTGAAAATGTGTTCCACATTAAGAACAAACAATAGGAAACTAAGGACTTTCAGGTTCAAATAAAATGGAAGTTTTATACTGATGCCTTTTTTCCCCTTCAGTAAAAGATACCAACATATGAGTTGACTTTTCTAGATATGAGTAAGGAAAGGAGAGTACTTATTTCAATCATCCTGGACAATATCTAAGTAATGTAAATCCACTGTTCTGAATTAATAATGCAGTACAGTGGCGCTGATGAAAAGGACTTTATATTTTGTAGGTACATACACCCCACACACACACACACACACACACACACACATGAGAGAGAGAGAGAGAGAGAGAGAGAGAGAGAGAGAGAGAGAGAGAGAAGAGAGCCTAATATTTATGACTTATACCACGTATTGAATTTAACTCCCCTAGAAGCCTATGAATTCCTTTGAAAGAAGCATATTCTGTACATTATTGGCCTTCTACCCAACAGCATATTGGCTTAAATATCAGTAGTGATCCACAAAGAATCTAGCTAGAATGACCATGGAACTCACAGTCTGGAGTATTGAAAGCTTTGTAATAGGAGAAGTGCTATGGATGCTTACCTGACAAGGGATGGTGATCAGTGGAGCTAACATACAAGAATAGAAACTGTAGTAGCTTAAAAATAGAAGTTCTTCATCAAGGCATGAGGCAAGCCTCTTATAGTAAAGCAAAAATGAAATGATTAGGTATCAGATCTCCTTCCTCTGTAAGGTTAGTCAGTCTCTGAAGTGAAAGGGACAGCCAAGCATTCCTTTGTTTGATGAATACATAGTGGTGATTTTGGAGTCAAATTGTCATGTGGTTATGATCCACCTAGGGAACTCATTTACTTGTGACAGAAGTTCAGTTGCCTTTAAGTCCTTTGCTACCTGGTGAGTGTTCACGATGACACTCACCATGAGAGGTTCGATTGAGCAGCTAAATCTAGACTTAGGATTCTATTGCAAAGAAGTAGGAGAAACATTTCTTTTATAGAAAAAAAAAGCCCTAAGTTTAATCTTTTGGTTAAGCATATTATTTCTTCCAAAAGGAGACAAAACTAGCACAACTAATGACTGTGAGCATAATGTTTTCATAGTCCTTACTGTGCAGACTGCAAGTATATATGTGTATATATAAACACCATGGAATATGAACACTCATATAGCCATGCACATTGTCTCTCTAGACCCGTGGTTCTCAACTTTCCTAATGCTGTGACCTTTTACTACAGTCCCTCATGCCATGGTGACCCCAATCATAAAATTATTTTGTTGCTATATCATAACTATATTTTGCTACTGTTATAAATCATAATGTAAATTTCTGATATGTAGGCTATCTGATGTGTGATTCCAAAGGGGTTGAGGCTTACAGTTAAGAATGGCTTCCCTAGAGTGAGTATTATTCATTTATTGTTGTGTCAAGAAACATACAGCATTCTAGTCTTCACTAATCTGTTTTTCTTTCCTAGTAGAGATATTTAACTATTTCATTTAGTTTTGTTTACTTAAATGTTGTGTTTGAACTGTGTCTGGATATCTAGGAGGGGAAGGGTCATGGAAAGCATATGCAGTCTGACTAAAAACTCTATTATCTGAGCCTCGGAGAGATAAAAAGCATCTCTTACTCTAAGAAACAAATGTGGGTGGGGAAGAATACTCTTTTCACCCTTGAGGATGAAAATAAATTTCAATGTCTGAGCTCCTGAAACAAAAATCTTTATCCATAGTTTCCACATATAAAGGAATGAAGGCAGATTCCTATTGCTTATCCTGCATAAAAACCAATTCAAAATGGATCAAAGTTCTTAATGTAAAGCATGAAACTTCTGCTAGGGGAAACACATGTAAAATACTGAGACCTGGGAGTGAGCAAGGGATTTTCTAAGGAAAAATTCTCCAATAGCACAGGAAATAATCCCAAGAATTGAAAAATGTGGTAATGCAAAATTAGAAAGCTTCTGACATACTCACCAGAGTGGAGACAGCCAATGGAACATCAGCTGTCAACTGTACATCAGAAGGGAACTAATATCTAGGTTAGATGAAGAAATGCAAGAAGTAAACTCCAGAAAAATATCACCCAAGAACAGGTAGTCCTCAAAAGAAGAAATATAAGTGGCCAATAAGCCTAAGAATAGTCATTCAACATCTTTAACAATCAGAGAAATGCAAGTTAAAATCCCTTTCAGATTTCACCATGTACCAGTAAGAGTGGCTATCATGAAGCAAACAAATGACAAGTGGGGAATAAAGAAAGGGAAATCTCTACTTACTGCAGTTGGGGGTGCAAAGTCGTGCAGCTACTATGGAGATAGCAAATATGCTAAACAAATGAACAACCTAAAAATAAAACCACCAAATGACACAGCTGTACTACTCCCTGGCATTTATTCAAAAGTAAACATATCTGAAGTATCTACATCCAACATCCAATGTCCATTGATGAGCTATCCACAATAGCCAGAAGATGGAAGGAGACTAGCTGCTAATTAACATATTAGTGGATAAAGGAAATGCAATTTTTATGTAGCCAAAATGAAAAAGTGAAATTGTGACACTTGTAGGGAAAAAATGGAACTTGACAGCATGATGTTAAGCTAAATAAACCACACATAGAACTACATTCTATTTACTCTTAGATAAAACATCTAGATTTCATTCGGCATTCATTCATTCATTTATTAATTTAATGCAAGTAGGAATGTGAAGTTGTTTGACCTATCAATAATTTTCTCTTTTTCATTTTGAATTTTTGTTAAACCAACACTGCACTTTATCTCCATTTGGTTTAAATGATATAAATGGACTGTTCCCATCGTGTTAAGTGAAAATTTGCTGGGGTAAGGCGAAAGGGATGGCACAAAGGATGTATGACCATTGAGAGCAATCCAAAATGTCTTCCTTCTTAATAACAGTGCTTGCAGAGCAACATTTCTGATTAAACTAAAAAAGTCAGCTCACTCCCAAAATGTTTTGGATATTCCATAACTTATAAGAGAAAATTGCTTTGTGAAGAGATCAGCTAATGATTAGAGTTTAGAAGAAGTAAAACTAAAATATAAAAAAAGTATCTGAGGTTTCTATAATATAGAAAAACATGGGAGACATGAAACTCAACTTTGGAGAGGCCAAAGGAGTCAACATAATCAGCATACAAAGTAATGAGTGATAAAACACCTTACGTTTTATAAGTTTGGTATAATGGCCAGCATATCAAATGTGCTGGTAGATTTCAAGTAGAATCAACAATATTCTCTTGCTGCTGATACAAAATTAGTGTCATTATTTGAAAACCTTGTTAACTCTTTAGCTACAGGAACTCTGTTGAGTTGAGACAGGAAAGGGTTCACTGGACATCAGTGTTGTGGTGGAAATGATCTTTCTTCCCATAGCAAAGAGATTTCTTGCTTCTCATTGAGATAATCGATTCTAATGTTATTAAGCAATGGCCCAATAAATCTGCCCTCGTATTTTTCTGATACAAATACAATATACCTACCACTGTTCAATATCTTTCATATGTGAAGTAATAAAACTAATTCAATATGAAATCTTGTACTTTACATGTAAATTGGATTGCTATGGGTCATTAGACTTCTTACATAAACAATATATTTTGTTTTAAAGAAAATAAAATAGTGTTCGGGTTTAACATTCTGAAAGTTTATAATGCGCAAAATCACATTAACAGAACAGATGATGTACAGGGTGTGGCTAACCGAGACAGAAAATAGAAATCTTGACCTTCCAGTAAAATAACTATCTTCCTTGGGCAGTTTCCAAGATGACTGCCAACAGGTGAATGCTCACTGATGTCAGAGGTAATTAAAAACAGTGATTCTAGAATTATTCTCGAAAGCAGACACAGAAGACCATGCCTGGTGCCTGAAGCAAAGAAGCCAACAAGGGCAACAAAATATTTGGCTCTCTAAGAGGACAACTATGACTCCACAGAAAGATGATGACATACGAGGCCAAATCTGGCCTTACAATATGATGTCACAGGATCAATTTTTTTTATATCAACTGATTGATCTCATTGTAGTCAGACATTATTTCATGTTTGGGCTTATTTATTTTCATTATGCACAAAAATCTGCAAACCGGAATTCAGTAGACAAACCTTACCCAAGTGTACGGAAATATTTGCATCTTGGCCTCCTTTGTAATACAGATCCTTGTGCTCTGCCACAGCTGTCAGAGTAATGGCTTTCTCCCCCTTTTTATCTGGGTTGGCTTTATTCCCAGATTCCAAATGAAAGAGACAGCATTTTACTTGACCACCCCATTCCAACCGTTAAATACTGTGCCTTCAGGCTCCGATGCTCTAATGGTCGATTAAA
The DNA here is from genome assembly GCA_021653895.1 of Mastomys natalensis. Taxonomy (NCBI): domain Eukaryota; kingdom Metazoa; phylum Chordata; class Mammalia; order Rodentia; family Muridae; genus Mastomys; species Mastomys natalensis. Next base: position 80,341 of record JAJTUV010001522.1, on the reverse strand, counting down.
GTTGATAACAGTCTGTCCAATTTCCATTTTTTAACACCCAGCTTGCTGAAATTGTAATATTGTAAAAATCTGAAGTCTTCAGGACCTGCCTGAGAATGTGTCTGGATGTCAACACATAGTAATAAACAAGGGAAAAATAGTACTGTCAACAGGTCTTTTGAGTTTGCAGAGCCTGAGTTAGCAATGTGGTTGAGCCAAGTTTGTACAGTACAGTGGTAAAAGAGATGATAATCAACTGGTCTACCAAATAGTGCTACTCATAGAGCTACTCACAGTATTGAGCAGAAGGGGACAATGCTCAATGACTTTTGAAACCTTTTGAATAACATACATTTCCTTCTCTATCTGCCTTACATATAGATAAATAGATGTCTTTCCTCACCCTACAAAGACCTTTTCTTGTTTGGAAGACCCATTTAATCACAGTTTTTAGGCTTTGTTGATTCCCTTGAAAGGTCATAGAGGTACAGATCTAATTGAAATATTCCGTTAGATCTAACTTCTCAGTAGGTTGGAATAAAATAGCTTGAAAGACTTTTCTTTTCCTCCCCTCCAAAACCAACCACAGGTTGGTTCTCTTGAACCTTAGAAAAATGGAATTAGAACCAAGGCTTCAGAGATGGATCTGTAGACCAGTAGAATTCCGAGCAAAGCAGTTTGATCCTAGTCATCTAAGTGAAGGAAAAAAAGAATCAGCACTTCACCAGAAACACACTCCCTGATCTGCAGTATGCAGTGTCTACTCAGTTCCTTTCACAGTACCAGTCAGCTTGCCTTTCTTAGCCACGCTTGGATTCTTTCTCTGAACATGAATGAGCTCCAGAGTTCTCATCTTTGGTAGGCTAGTCTCATTTTTTTTTTCAATCAATTGCTCAACTCCAGGATGCTTTTATCATGTTGAAGAAGCAATTGCCCGTTTTCTGAGTCTTTGCTGCTAAAGTAACTGTAGAGGAGCCCTTCAGACTCTGCCAAATTTATCACTGCCGATAAATATGATATTTCTGGGAATGTGGCTTCAATCTCCTTTTCTATCTAGGCTGAAATGAAGACTAGAGAATTTGAAGGCCAAATATTTGGTTCTTCATATTGCTACCTCATCATGGAAGCAGTGCTTCCTTTCCTTAGACAAATAGCCTTTGCTCTAAATGAATAGATACTATTGCTTAGCTTCTTGAAGTAATTTGCTTTCATCATCAAAATGAACTCTAGTTCTCACATACTTTATCCTGGCATCAGTTTTTTTTTTCTCATGCCTGCTTTCTAATAATGTAACAAGAGAAGAAGATATAGAAATTCAGCATCAAAAATTGAGGCAATGACATGTTCTGGTTTGAGGCTAGGTTAGTAGAAAGTTTACCTTACATAGTACCTGGGAAGCATGTGTTTATTGCTCCTTTTTCCTTCAAGAGATTGTAGGTGGTTGATATTAATTACTGAGTTGACAGAATCTAGAATCACCTGGAAAACTGGTCTCTGGGCATCACTGTAGGGAACACTTGCCACTGTGGGTGGTACTATCTCCTATATGGGAATCCTAGACTGTATAAGTGGAGACAGGGAAGTAAAAAGTGAGCACCAATCCATCCATGTCTGCTTCCTGATTGTGAATGTGATGTAACCAGTTGTTTTAAGCTTCTGCCGCCTTGTCTTTCCTGCCGTGATGTACTGTACCTGAACTCTGAGCCAAAATAAATCCTTTCACTCTTAAGTTGCTTTTGTCAGTCTTGGATCATAACAAAAAGAAAATAAACTAAGACATTGGCACTTACTGGGTTTTTTTCTAAAATATTTTTGATTTCCAAGGTGTCCATTCTTTAAACAGTATGTATAGTTAAATAACAAGAACTTCATCATCTAGGACTGTCCTTATTTTCTAGAATTAGATATCAGTAGCTATTTACCTGGAAGAACCTTCTGGTAGCCAAGTTTGCATCTCAAGAATCCACTTCTGTTTATCTTAGTCCTTATCTCATGGATTTTCTTTAACATCTCTGACATTCCTGAAGAAGTTCCTGTGACATTAGGCAATAACAGTAATTACAATAGTAACAAGATTAATAATAGCAGCAGTTTACTGACTAGTATTTTATCATGTATCAGATACTCTCTGAAGTATATCACTAAGATGAGCTCATTCTGTCCTTATGGAACTCTGTGAGAGAAATAGCGTGGCTCTTTCCATTCTACAGATGAAAAACCTGAATTGGTTTGGTTACAAAAATTTCTAAGGTCCCAGAGCTGAGAAGAGTAGAGGTGAGATTTGAACCCAGGAAATCTGACAACTAGCATTGTATGGAGCTTATTTTATGGGTGAACTTAATTTTTTTGACCTGGACTAAGATGAGAGTTGCTCTGAGCCTGTTATTACTGGGGGGCGGGGGGGGGGGGGAGGCGGCAGTATTTGGGTCTTCTGTGTGTCTGGGAATTGTAGCATTTCTCCAATTTCTGTTGTATACTTTCCTGATATGGTTTTCTGATTATCTCTCCATGTGCATTACAGGCTGTAAATCTTGGCTTCACATCTAGGAGTTAGATTGAATGCTCAGCTTTGTGTTCTGTCACTTGACAATGTTCAGTACCTCCCGCGTCCTGATCCATCTTTAAAGTGCCTTCTATAGTTCTTTAAGATGAGACTTGACAATACAAGATGAGTGGGGAAGACAGAAATTACAATAGGAGATTTGGAAGAAAATAGAAAATAATTACAATAATAGGTAGAAGAAAGCAAAAAAAAAAAAAAAGTCTGTTATGTAATGTCTTCTGAATTGGATAATTTATAGGAAAGTACTTGAAAAGCCTTTGATGCTCTCCAGTGGGAGGTGGCATTATTATGATAATTGTTGCATTTGTTTTATCATTTTCACCTTGGGATTCTGGTTTCTGCCAAAGCTGAAGACAGAAATAAATCAGTAGATGGATTGGAAACACTGAAAGCTGGATGCTGTTGAAGGACCACAGGTTGAGATGCTGTCTTCTTAGGGCTCCTGCTGACCGAGTGAGTAGCTCCAGTATCAAAAGAATGTTGTCCATCCTGGAGCTGCAATCAGCAGCTGAAAAGAAAGACACGTTTGTGCTGTAAACCAGAAAAGTAAGAAAGGTCCAGTTCTCAAATCAAGGCTTTGCAGGATCAGTTCAAATCTCGGAGAAAAGATGCAGGCTACTGAAACACTGAACAATCCCAACCTGGCAAATAAGTTTGAAAGAATCAGAAACAATCTTGCAAATGTATCAGAGAATGAGGCAAGGCAGGGGAGAAAAATAGGCCAAGTAATAAGTGTGAAAGGGGATTGAAGCTAGTAATGACTCAAAACTGGCCAAGCTGTGGAGCCAATTTAAAAATCTGCTCAAAAACAGAAGCAATGAAGGAAAGGAACTTGGAAAGGGTAGCACAGAGATGACCTTGAAGAATAATTAAACCAAAAGCTGAGAAGAGAGGCTCTGTTGCAGCTCAGAACCTAGAGAAATCAGCATTGGATGGCAGGATTCCGAAGGCATTAAGGGAGCTTGTGCTCTCTGAGCTAATTACTTTACTTACTAGGGCGGGGGTGAGGGGACAACTAATAAGGATCTAAGGATGCTAAGAAGAGAAGTGATTGTAAAAGGTAGTTATATCTTGAACCCATACAGAAACATTATGGGAATGTAATTCAATACAGCTAATGTCGACATGCAATGGGGGATGTAAAGGAGGGCTCCAGCATCCAAAGGGTAATGGGATCATTGGCTAGAACCATGATTGATTTCTTTCCCTTAAGAACAAAGCTGGTCCAAAAATTGATTTTTTTCCCCTTTATGCACAGGAATTGGCCTACTGTTAAAAGATAGCACAAATCTTTGAACTTACTCACACATTTGGCACTAGGGATCATATCTTTTATTTCAAAGATGGGGTAGCTTGACTGTATGGAGTCTTGCCATATGGCTTGAGAAAAGATCATTTTAAAGGCAGAGGCAGGTGGGGGTTCAGCCAGATCGTAGTTGAGTGGGGAACACATTGTCGAGTTCAATAGAGCTTTCAGGTTGCTCTCAATTGGAGGATTCTGACAGATTCTTGAGAAAAAGAAGTACTGCTAAATGAAATCAGGAAGTTATAAAGTGAGATTTATCTTAAGTAAAGCTAGATGCTATAGTAGTAAAGTCACTGGGCTTGAAGTGATTCTGGCCTTGGATGAAGCACTCACTTACCTTGTAATTTTGATAAATTTCTGGAGGCTTCCTATAACCAAAAGTCCATGGTCTTAGATAGATGGTCTCTATTTTGGGGGGCAGGGATTTACTTGAATGTACCCTACCAGGTTCTTCCTTGTAGGAAGTGAGGAATCAAGTAAAAACTTATAGCTCTGGCAGCTGAATGGGAAAATCATCTTCTGTTTAAAGGAAACACAGTTCTGAGAGACAATGGTTTCAGGAATGACTTTCTCTACATGGATGGAGACTATCTGTCTGGCTTCAGTCACTTCTAGACTTCCTATCTCACTTAAGAAGGAAAATTCTAAGTTGTGAATGTCACAATGCAGGACACATACTTTGGAAGACTGAAGTGAGGATGGGATACCTCTGTTCTATCATGTTTTATTACTATAGCAACAGAGCTCCAGCAAAAGGTCAAGCTAGGGTTAGAGGTGAAAGAAGATGTGAACTCCATTTAAGACCCAGTATAAAAGGAAACTTGAAGAACATGGGAGGACAAATAGAAAACACTATAGGAATTTGAATTATCTGGTTAAAAAAAGAAAAAAGAAACCCATTAAATATAGGCAGCTCATAGCCATCCCAAACTGAGGGCCATATTACTCATTCCATAGTGTTCCATACATCATGCCTGAACATCTTAGGGTGAGCTGAAAAGCAAGACAATAAAAGTCAGAAGAAACCACACTGGCATCGGAACCATGAAATACAACACTAGATAGCATACAATCTCAGACTGGCAATTTAAACCAGACAGATGGGAACTCAGTTATTCCAATGTTTGTGCCACAATTGCACCATTGGGCATGTTTAACCAGATCAGCCTTTGTAGCTTGCAGGCTTCTGAACTGGTTATGATTAATATTTGCTTTTTTCCTTTGGGTAATATGCTTCAAACCTTACTTTCCCTAACTGGGAAGTAGTGTCCTATGACTTAAATATGGACATTGACTGACAGAAAACACACATCATAAATTTTAAACACCAAAATTTAAAATTGATATGATGTATTAATCAATCAAAGAAAATGATATATCAAAAGTAGAGAAAACCAAAAAAGTAATAAACTCACTTAAAATCAGAACAGAGACCACAAAAGAGGAAACAAAAAACAAAACAAAACAATGTGCATATGTCATAAATAAGCACTTACACACAGACTGTTGATCCAACTGTACTGCTAATTCCTTTAAATGTCAATGGTCTAAATACAAAAATGAAAGACAGAGCTCATCAGAGAGAATATAAACAAGTATTATCCATGTTTGCCTACAAGAAAGACATTACTGTATATTAAAGCTGAAGTGATGGAAAAACATACCATGCTAATATCTATTAAAGACAAATGGTTAAATTATGATAATTCCAAGACAGACTATAAAACAAGGAAAAAAGGAGTATAGGAGGATGTTATAAAGGTGTCTTCTTTTCAAGGAGACATAAGAATATTTAATGTCTGTGCAACTAGCAGAAGAGTGCCAATATACACGAGACAAAACTAATAGAACTTTAAGAAAAAGTGGCTAAGTCCATTACTGTAGCTGAAGACTTTAATACCTCACAGTAATTGGAAGATCAAGCAGGCTGAAAATTAGTAAGGGTATAATTGGAAAAGCACCGTCAATCAACTGGTTCAAATTGACATTTATAGAAGAGTCCATCCAATAACAATAGAATCCACGTTTTCCTCAAACTCACTTGGAGAATTATAAGATAGAGTACCTTTGGGCTACAAAACCCATTTAACAAATTTAAAATAATAGAACTTACATCAAATATGGTCTTGGATAGTAATACAATTAAAACTAGATATCCATAATAGGAAAGCAGATGAAAAATACTCAAATACTGGAGAATTAAGCAAAACATCACTAAATAACCAATGAGTGGAAGAAGTCTCAAGTGCACTTAAAATTGTTTTGAGATAAATGAAGATGAAAAATATACCTCACCAGATCTGTAGGCTGCACTAAAAGAGTGCCTGGAGGGGAATTTATAGCACGTGTGTGTGTGTGTGTGTGTGTGTGTGTGTGGTGCAGCACATGTGCATGTGCATTAAATTTGAGAGTGTAGGCTCCTACTTCATAAAACCATAGAAAGAAGAACAATCAAAATCCAATTCAGGAATGATAAAAATTCATAAAACCTAAAACAGAAAACAATGAAATTGAAGCCAGAAACACAAAAAAGAAAGCATGAAAAATAACTCTTGTTTCTTGAAAATGTCAATCAAGTTGATAAACGTCTATTTGAGCATATCTCAAAAGTGGGAAGGAGGGAAGTAAGGAGAAGGAGAGAGGCAGGGAGGGGAGGGAGGGAGGGAGGGAGAGAATGAATTTATCAGAACTAAAATCAAAAGAGGGTGATCACTACTGATTCTGTCAACATTTATAAAATTATGTGAATGTGGATATTTATGTGAAACATTTATAACATAATGTGGATATTTATGAGTGTAAATGCTCTTAGAACCTAGAGGTACTGAAGTTCACTGGAGATAGAATTATAAAAGATTATGAACCATCTCCTCCTATTCAAACACAGTGTTTAGAAACCAAAGTCAGGTCCTCGGCAAGAGTGGTACTTACTCTTAACCATCTTGAGTCAAATCTCTAGTTCTAATTCTGTAAACATTTAAAAGATAAAGTAACACTTGGTAAAACACTATTCCCACACATATAATATTGATTAAAATGGATCAATTTTAATTAGTTCTTTGAGAGTCCCTCATGTATTTTGATTATATTCACCTCCATAACTCTTCCCAGATCTACTCCTCTTCCAAAATTTGTGACCTTTAAGAAAAAGAAACAAGCAAACATCAAGACCAGGTTATGCTGCCCAAATTAGTCTTATATTTTTCATCTTCTATCCTGGCTTACCAGTGGCTACATTCTTAGAGAAAACTGTCTCTCCATTTCCCAGAAGGTAACAGTTAACAACAGCTTCATGGGTAAGATTTTGTTCTATTTTCATTTTAATGCTTGGATTTGATGTGGCTTGGGCTTGCACATTTTTTTTTACATGTTGTCACAATGACTGTGAATTCATATGAGACACTACCTTGTGTTCAGAAGACATTGCTTTCTTGTAGTCAAGAGTCTACCACCTTGTGGTGAAGAGTCCAATCCCTCATCTGAAATGATCTCTGAGCTTTGGGAAGACAGAGTGCAGTACATCTGTTCAATTTTGGGTGAACATTCTATAGTCTGTTATTCTCTGAACTTTGGCCAGTTATGGGTCTTTATGTTAATCACCATTTATTGAAAATAAAAGTTTCTCAGGTGAGTGTTAAGAGATGTACTCATCTATAGGTATAATGGTAGGCCATTAGGATTGAGTTTAATACTGTGTCCATTTAGCAGAATTAGTAGTAGTAGTTTCTCTTTTAAGGGCTATTGCCTATCTGGCTATAAGTTCTTAGACTGATCATGGTGCTAGGTATGGGTTTCATCTCGTGGAGCCTGACTGAAATCCAATCAGAATGTGCTTGGTTAGTTCCATGGTAATTGGGCCACTATTGTATCAGTTGCCATGTTCTCTCATGTGGGTCATTATTGTGTCTTACGAGGGTCACAGCTGTGTATAATTGATGCTTACTTTTCTCCTCTGGTAGTGTGCATAATACCTTCTAGTATAATGGAAGCTAGCCAATAGGGATAAAGCTTCTAGGAAAGTTAACAGCTTGATTTCTTCATGTTTTAATACTCAAGTATGTGGTGTCTTTTACAATAGATTCTTACTGTAAAGTTTTGGAGGTTAACTAAAATCAGTAGAAATGATCTGTTACATTTAGGAATCTATGGTACTTCACTGCCAACAATTCCAAAAGAAATAACCCATGCCTGATACTGGACATTTTGTTAGGTTCCTTGACAGATGCAAAATACCAAGGTTTCACAAAGACAAATAATTTTATGTATCTATTAAATAAGTTGAACAATATTTAACTATTCTTTCAAAACACATAAAAGAAGCACTAGCAAATACCAGTTTCACAAGACAAATTATTCTATGTATCTATTAAATAAGTTGAACATATTTAACTATTCTTTCAAAACACATAAAGAAAGCACTAGCTCAAATGGTTAGCACTGAGTGATACAATTTTTCACAACTCACCTAGAGAAACAGAAACCCAAGAAACACTTCCTGGATGATTCTAAGAGGTTGACACTGCCCTAATACAAAAACTAGATGATGTCTCATGAAAACACAGATGAACTGTTCATATAGGAGCAAAGGTTTTGGTAAAAGGTTAGCAAGTTACATCCAATGGTGTGTGGAAAGAATTATACACCATAACCAGATAAGATTCATTTCATGTATGGGGATAAGAAGAGCAGTAATGTTCACTGTGGCATTAACAGACAAAGACAGGGAAATCAATGAGGGAAAAAGAATCTATATTTATGGACTATAAATACAAGTTGGGGAAAACTGAGATGATGGATAAAGATAAATCTTTGGTATTAGAACCCTGGGCCAGAATAAACCTTTAACTGGAAGGACAAGACCTTGGTGACTCTTAAATAGAAGCAACTCCACTATTAGTCAATTAGTAGTCTTAGTTGTTTATTTTAGGTTTTGAAAGGCAATGAATGCTCAAGGCAAAATTTCAAACCATAGTAAAGGTCATGAAAAGTAAGTTTCTCTTCATTTTAAGATATTATTTATATTTTTTTCAATAGTGTTCTGATTTAGTCAACTTGTGTCTAAAGTTGCTATGGGCTTGTCTTTAACAACATCAACATGTTGGCAGCTAAAGTACATGGCTTGAACCTGAAAATGGACCCCCAGACAGAGTTATTAAACTAAAAGGTTGGCAAGCCAAGAATGGATAAGATTCTGCAAAGAGCCTTACCAACCTAAGACAGAAGTGCATTGCTTTGGATAATGCATATTCCACAATGGGAAAGGAAGGCATTCTTGTCAGAACGACCTAAGACAAGCTCAGTCTTGTTAATGAAATAAAAAAATGGGGAGAGGCAGAGAGCCTTTGGGGCTGCTTGGCAAGAATCTGACATGGGCCAAGGACAAGGAAATGGGCTGCTTGGTAGGAATATGACATTGGCCAAGGACAAGGAAGTAGGCTTCAGGCAGGAATCTGATATCAGGCTAGAACAAAGAAGTAATTTCAGTAGGATCTAAATCTTAGGCTAGAACAAAGAAGTAATTTCAGGCAGGAATCTAAATATTAGGCTAGAACAAAGAAGTAATTTCAGGCAGGAATCTAAATTTTAGGCTAGAACAAGGAAGTAGACTTTAGACATGAAAATGACCTTGGGCCAGGACAGGGAAGTTGACTCAGATATTTTGTCATCCTGATAATCCCTTAGAAACAGTGATCACAGAGTGTGTTCATGGAATTGTGTTTAATGCCTTGCTTGTTCTTTGACTATTTGTGTTCATTGTCTTGCTTCTTCCTTGACTATTTGCATCTATTGTATTGCTAATTCCTCAACCTAGAACTGACCTTAATGCATGCTTGTAATTAAAATGGTATAAAAGCAAAAAGGAGGGGGGGGATGGGATAGGGGAGTTTTAGGAAGGGGAAATGGGGAAAGGGGATGACATCTGAAATGTAAATAAATAAAATATCCAATAAAAAAAGAAATAAGAAAAAAATGGTCCTATGGACATTTTGACTGGTGCATCTGTGAACTCATCAGAGAATACATATTCACTAGTGTTTTGTTATTGTGATTGCTTTTTCTTACAATGAACATTATTAATTTAAAATTTTGCCAGTTAACAGTTTTAACTAATCTATAAATGCTAACAGTATAGACATTGTAAAAGATGTCTATACTCTTACTCTTTCGAGTAGAATGCTTTTACTCTTAGGAGTACTCATGCTGGAGTAGGATCAGGATTGATGAGACTTGACCAGCTTCTTCTGAATATGTATGGAACATGATTGTATATATGGAGTCTAGCAAGGAGAAAATATCTTGAAAGTATCTCCTAGGAGAGAAGCCACAAAGGTTCCCCTCTTCATCTATCTCTAGGGTATGCAAATGGGTATTTCTAGATCTTCTCTGTGGATGCTAGTGTTCTTATGACTTCTTGGTACCTTAAGTCAGAGCTTTAATTTGCAATATGGCTTTGAAATCAAGAGCTGTGGTTTAAGGGCATATGTCTACAATTTTCTAGCCTGTTTGAGGAAATGCTGTATCATGAAATAGGCCTCTGCTTTCCCACAAGTTCCTTAGTTGCCTTTCTTGAGCAACACCAAGATGAATGGAGCAGGGAAATGTACAGAGTGAGTGCTCAAGTATATTCTTAAATTCTTTCTTCTTACCACTAACATTTGGCCCTAATAAAATAGTTCTGCCTTCCAGTCTTTCATGTTTTGAAGTTTTGAATCATCACAGATATTTTTCATACTTTAGAAGGCAAATTACATGCTGTGTTGATGAACGTAATAGATTCAATATGATCAAGTAATACTGGAGTGTGGTATATAAAAAGGAGCCTTGTAGCAACACTGGACCTTGAAAATTTGCCTTGAAAATTCACATGAATAGAGATTTTCTTCTAGCAGTGTCATGTGTTGTGTTGTTGAAGCAAAGGAGAATTATTCTCTCATGTACTCATGCATCAACATGGGATTTTTCTGGTGGGTATTGCCCTGTACTGAGGATTGTACTGTATTGGAGATGCTAGTTTGTGACCTCAAGACTTAAAATTGAAGAAGGAATAATGATTCCTTGGCAATCTTAAAAGTAAAATCACAGCAAAATTCAAATATAAATATAAATATAAATATAAATATAAATATAAATATATATATATGCGCACACATATATACACACACACATATATATACATATACACACACATACATGTGTATATACATATATATGTATATATTAGTATATAGTATATATTAATATATAAAAATGTTTCAATATATATTGATATATACAATAGTATATATTAAATATATCAATACTATGGAATATCTGCAATAGTTCAGCAATCTGTGGAAGTTCAAGAAAACACCATAATGTGGTTGGAAGACATTTCCCTGCACAGTGGTCCCTGCACAGGGGAGCTTTTCTTCTATGGCTAGCAGACTGTCCCAGGAATTCTATGTAATAATGCCATGTCCCTAAATACTCTACTTTTGCTATCTAACTAGGTATGGCCACTAGTGTGGCTTGGAATTCACTCAAAATCAGACACCCTTGGGTTTAGTGACATTTCCCATAGATGTGACACTCTGTGGCACCACATGTTTACACAGCTATGTACAACACACTGATGGGAACTTCATGGGAAATCTGATGTTTCTCTAAACAGGTTTTAGAAAAAAGCATGCTTCCCCTCTATCATTTATCTCTCAGCTGCTCCTTGTTTTGGTGAAGCTAATGCAATTTTTGTTCTGATTCTTCATTTTTTCTCAGAGGAGTAATTGTTGTTTTCATAGCCCTATATAGAACACCTTCTAAAATAGCACTATTTGAGGCCAGTTGTCCATCAAGTGTGTAGATGTGTGTGAGGGCAGGCTCAGCAATTCAATTCCTGTCACCAAATGAATCACCTGGAAACTTTATTAGGAAAAGTAGTAGGCCTTTCTGACTTTAGTTTGCTCATCAAATAGGAAGAGGTAAAGCAATGCTGAGCAAGGCTAGCTGTCTTGGTCTTTTCTGGGGAGCAAGTGTAGATGTGTTATTGAAGCACTTTTGTACTGTTAAGTTCAGTGAGGGAGAGAGTTTGATGGTGGAGAACAGAAAAATATCTATTCTCAGCCTCCAAGGAAGAGTTTGATCCTACTTTGGTAATTTTGACTAGACTTATTTGAGAACATTCATAATCAGGTTTATACCCCATACATTAAGGAGGACATATTGGTTGTACAGAGTAGACTGAATAGATCACTACTAATGACATTTAAGGACTTTGAGATTAAAGTGAAATTATTTGAGTCACAATTTACCCCTCTCCCTCCTTGCAGGTTTCAGTAAATTCACCTTCTATCCACAATCTCATCCAAACTCTTCTCATTGCTATTCCCTCTCTTATCTGTTGACTCGATTAAATGGGCTCATCAAAATCATTCTCCCTGTGTTTTTTTTTAAATTTATTTAGTTATTTAAATCACATCATAATTTACTTATTTACACAGGGGTTATAAACACAAAAAGGCAGGATGTGGGGAAGGGAATGGCACCGGACCATAGGTGTTCAGGGGAGTACAGATACTTTTCAGAACAGGGTATCAGCTGGGTGTAGATTCAGGGGACAGGTCACTATGATTCTGCCTATGATTCACTTGTCCTTATCTAAGTTGGTACTGTCCACCAAGGCTGCCTATTTATAAGACCTATGACTACTTGGGCTGGTAAATTTCCACAGAAGCTGCCTGTTTACAATAGCTTATAGCCTGCTGTTTCAGTGTTTTTCCACAGAGACCCAAGACTTGGTGTTAGCATGCATGTATGTCAGGACTATTGCTCACTTTAGGCCTACGGCTGATTTTAGGCTTTTAGTAAATATGTAGGGCTGCTCCTGATATCTCCTCCCTTCTCTAAGTATAGAAGGGCCTTGGCGATTCTATTCTTGCGAAGGTGGGGATAGAGGCCTGACTTCCAATAATTGAAGGGGACCTTGTAATGGCTCAGGTCCTCCTGTCATTGTCCAGTGAGGCATGAGGGCCATACGCATCCCGATGTCTTTTTCCTGGAGAGGGGATACTTTTGACATCAACCCCTATGCAGTCAGGCTTGTCCCTCAAGGAACCCAGATAGATATTTTAAACTTTTATTTATATTCTCTTGCAGTGCTTAGCCTTGCAGCCTAAGCAAGAATTCAGATTGCCAGACAGATAGGGTTCTGGGTAGCCCCTCTCTGCTTGGTCTAGGGATGGAAGTCTCCTCTTTTAGGTTGGGTGGAGATGGGTTTGAGGAATACCCCGTATAAAGTAACAACCTCATCTTTAGTCTCGTGGTCCTCCATAGCTAACTTATGATAATGTATCTGAATAGGTTTTGCTACCAAATTATCTATCTGTTGTATCACAAAGTTAGTCAGCCTATTTAAGGCCTGGGACTAAAAGAAATCAGCAGAAATAACCCAGTTAATGGTCCCAAGATGGGAGGAAGTGGGGTTAACAACCATGGAGAGGTTGAAAACCAGTCCTTGTACCAGCTCTCATCTTTCTCTTTTTCTTTCTCTCTCTGTCATTTCTCTGAGCCTTCTCTCTGACCTTTTTCATGTTCTCTTTAACCATCCCTGTCTTGTCTATGTAAGGTCAACATTCTTCTTTAAGGGCTGTACACAGTCAAGAGCTGTACACAGTCTTTTCTATTGTAGAATAGTAAATCAAGTCCAATAAAGTCCTTTGCAATTTTTGGAGATCAATTCAGACATCGAAACGAGGGATTTCTTCAGATTAGTGATGTCAATCTCTAGCTGTTTGGTGTCCTTGTCAATGGCCCATCAAAAGTCTGAGTGGTATAAGTCTGGAAGCCAGCATCAGGATTAGAGCTTCTACCAGCAGACATCACGAGTGTTTCATTTTACATGTTCTCAGGTTGGAGGTTTAGACCCTGGGAGCTCTGGTTCAATCTTTTGATACTCATTCTAAAAAGGACAAAGCACCCACACTTTGGTCTTCCTCCTTATTCTTGGGTTTCATGAGGTCTATGCATTGCGTCTTAGTATTGTGTGCTTTTGGGCTAATATCCGCTTATCAGTGAGTACATACCATGTGTGTTCTTTTGTGATTGGGTCATCTCACTCAGGATGATATTTTCTAGCTCCATCCATTTGTCTAAGAATTTCATGAACTCATTGTTTTTAATAGCTGAGTAGTACTCCATTGTGTAAATGTACCACATTTTCTGTATCCATTCTTCTGTTGAAGGACATCTGGGTTCTTTCCAGCTCCTGGCTATTATAAATAAGGCCTCTATGAACATAGTGGAGCATGTGGCCCTGTTGTATGTTGAAATATCTTCTGGGTATATGCCCAGGAGTGGTATAGCTGGGTCCTCAGGTAACACTATGTTCAATTTTCTGAGGTACCTCCAGACTGCTTTCCATAGTGGTTGTACCAGCTTACAATCCCACCAACAATGGAGGAGTGTTCCTCTTTCTCCACATCCTCGCCAACATCTGCTGTCACCTGTGTTTTGGATCTTAGCCATTCTGACTGGTGTGAGGTGGAATCTCAGTGTTGTTTTCATTTGCATTTCCCTGATGACTAGGGATGCTGAACACTTCTTTAGATGCTTCTCAACCATTCCAGTTTCCTCAGTTGAGAGTTCTTTGTTCAGCTCTGTACCCCATTTTTTAATAGGGTTATTTGATGGTCTGGAATCTAGTTTCTTCAGTTCTTTGTATACCTTGGATACTAGCCCTCTATCAGATGTAAGGTTGGTGAAGATCTTTTCCCAATCTGTTGGTTCCCGCTTTGTCCTATTGACAGTGTCCTTTGCTTTACAGAAGCTTTGCAGTTTTATGAGATCCCATTTGTCAATTCTGGATCTTAGAGCATAAGCTATTGGTGTTTTGTTCAGGAATTTTTCCCCTGTGCCCATGTGATCAAGGCTTTTCCCTATTTTCTCTTCTATTAGTTTCAGTGTAGCTGGTTTTATGTGGAGGTCCTTGATCCACTTGGAATTGAGCTTTGTACAAGGAGATAAGTATGGATCAATTTGCATTCTTCTATATGTTGACCTTCAGTTGGACCAGCACCATTTGTTGAAAATGCTGTCTTTTTTCCACTGGATGGTTTTAGCTCCTTTGTCAAAGATCAAGTGACCATAGGTATGAGGCTTCATTTCTGGGTCTTCTATTCTATTCCATTGATCCTCCTGCCTGTCTCTGTTCCAATACCGTGGTGTTTTTATCACTATTGCTTTGTAGTACAGCTTGAAATCAGGGATGGTGATTCCCCCAGAAGTTCTTTTATTGTTGAGAGTAGTTTTTGCTATCCTGGGTGTTTTGTTATTCCAAATGAATTTTAAGATTGCTCTTTCTATCTCTGTAAAGAACTGAGTGGGAATATTTTTTTTTTATTGGAAAATTTTTTATTTTTTACATTTCAGATGTTCTCTCCTTACCCCATTTCCTCCCCCCTCCCTCCCAGGAACTCACTATCCCTTCCCCCCTCTTCCTGCCTCCACGTTGGTGTACCCCCACCCACCCTCCCCTGCACCTCACCTCCCCACCCTCGAGTATCCCGCCCCCCACGACGTCCAGCCTTCATGGGTCCAAGGATCTCTTCTCCCACTTATATATAGCTCCCTTGCCTATATAGCTGGAGCCTTGAGTCCCTCCCTAAGCACTCCCAGGCTGGTGGATTAGACCCTGGGGGCTCTGGTTGGTTGTGATTGTTGCTTTCCTCATGGTGTCGCGAATCCTCTCAACTCCTTCAGCCTTCACTCTATCTTCTCCATTGGGAACTCCATGCTCAGTTTAATGGTTAGCTGTGAGCATCTGCCTCTGAGTATGTCAGACTCTTGCAGACCTCTAAGGAGACAGCTATATCAGGCTCCTGTCAGCATGTACATCCTGACATCCACATCAACCTCTGCCTTTGGTGACTGCACATAGGATGGATTTCCAGGTGGAATGGTCTGTAGACGGTCCCTCCTTCAGTTTCTGTCCTGCACTGTGTCTCCATATTTGCACCCTTGAGTATTTTGTTACTCCTTCTAAGAAGGACTGAAGCCCCCCCTACTTGGTCCTCATTCTTCATGAGCTTTTTGTGGTCTGTGAGTTGAGTCTTGGGTACTTCAGGCTTCTGGGCTAAAATCCAGTAATCAGTGAGTGAATACCATGTATGTTCTTTTGTGATTGTTTTACTTCACTCAGGATGATATTTTCTAGTTCCATCCATTTATATATGAATTTATCAAATTCATTGTTTTTAATAGCTGAGTAATATTCCATTGTATAAATGTACCACATTTTTTGTATCCATTCCTCTGTTGAAGGGCATCTGGGTTCTTTCCAGTTTCTGGCTATTATAAATAAAGCTGCTATAAACATAGTGGAGCATATGTCCTTGTTATGTGTTAGAGCATCTTCTGGATATATACCCAGGAGTGGTATAGCTGGGTCCTCAGGTAGTGATATGTCCAATTTTCTGAGGAACCGCCAGACTGTTTTCCATAGTGGTTGCAACATCTTGCAATCCCACCAACAATGGAGGAGTGTTCCTCTTTCTCCACATTATTGCCAGCATCTGCTATCACCTGAGTTTTTTATTTTAGCCATTCTGACTGGTGTGAGGTGGAATCTCAGGGTTGTTTTGATTTGCATTTCCCTGATGACCAAGGATGCTGAACATTTCTTTAGGTGCTTCTCGGCCATTCGGATTTCCTCAATTGAGAATTCTTTGTTTAGCTCCTTACTCCATTTTTTAATAGGGTTATTTGGTTGTCTAGAGTCTAATTTCTTGAGTTCTTTGTATATATTGGATATTAGTCCTCTATCGGATGTGGGATTGGTAAAGATCTTTTCCCAATCTGTTGGTTGCCGTTTTGTCCTATTGACAGTGTCCTTTGCCTTACAGAAACTTTGCAATTTTATGAAGTCCCATTTGTCAATTCTTGATCTTAGAGCATAGGCCATTGGTGTTATATTCAGGAACTTTCCTCTGTGCCTAGGTATTCGAGGGTCTTCCCCACTTTCTCTTCTATTAGTTTCAGTGTGTCTGATTTTATGTGAAGGTCCTTTATCCACTTGGACTTGAGCTTTGTACAAGGAGATAGGAAAGGATCGATTTGCATTCTTCTGCATGTTGTCCTCCAGTTGAACCAGCACCATTTGTTGAAAATGCTGTCCTTGTTCCACTGGATGGTTTTAGCTCCTTTGTCAAAGATTAAATGACCATAGTTGTGTGGGTTCATTTCTGGGTCTTCAACTCTATTCCACTGATCCTCCTGCCTGTCTCTGTACCAATACCAGACCGTTTTTATCACTATTGCTTTGTAGTACAGCTTGAGGTCAGGGATTCCTCCAGAAGTTCTTTTATTGTTGAGGATGGTTTTCGCTATCCTGGGTTTTTTGTTGTTCCAAATAAATTTCAGAATTTCTCTTTCAAGTTCTGTAAAGAATTGAGTTGGTATTTTAATGGGAATTGCATTGAATCTGTAGATTGCTTTTGGCAAGATGGCCATTTTTACTATATTAATCCTGCCAATCCATGAGCATGGGAGATCTTTCCATTTCCTGAGATCTTCTTCAATTTCTTTCTTCAGAGACTTGAAGTTCTTGTCATACAGATCTTTCACTTGCTTGGTTAGATTCACCCGAGGTATTTTATATTATTTGTGACTATTGTGAATGGTGTCGTTTCCATGATTTCTTTTTCAGCCTGTTTATCTTTCATGTAGAGGAAGGCTACTGATTTGTTCGAGTTGATTTTATAACCTGCCACCTTGCTGAAGTCGTTTATCAGGTTTAGGAGTTCTCTGGTGGAGTTTTTGGGGTCACTTAAGTATACTATCATATCATCTGCAAATAGTGATATTTTGACTTCTTCCTTTCCTATTTGTATTCCTTTGACTTCTTTTTGTTGTCTGATTGCTCTGGCTAGGATTTCCAGTACTATATTGAATAGGTAGGGAGAGAGTGGGCAGCCTTGTCTAGTCCCTGATTTTAGTGGGAATGCTTCAAGTTTCTCTCCATTTAGTTTGATGTTAGCTACTGGTTTGCTGTATATTGCTTTTACTATATTTTGGTATGGGCCTTGAATTCCTGATCTTTCCAAGACTTTTACCATGAAGGGATGTTGGATTTTGTCAAATGCTTTCTCAGCATATAATGAGATGATCATGTGGTTTTTTTCTTTGAGTTTGTTTATATAGTGGATTACATTGATGGATTTCCGAATATTGAACCATCCCTGCATTCCTGGGATAAAACCCACTTGATCATGATGAATGATTGTTTTGATGTGTTCTTGGATTCGGTTTGCTAGAATTTTATTGAGTATTTTTGCATCAATATTCATAAGAGAGATTGGTCTGAAGTTCTCTTTCTTTGTTGGGTCTTTGTGAGGTTTAGGTATGAGTGTGATTGTAGCTTCATAGAGCGAATTGGGTAGTGTTCCTTCCGTTTCTATTTTGTGGAATAGTTTGAAGAGAATTGGTATTAGGTCTTCCTTGAAGGTCTGATAGAATTCTCCACTAAAACCATCCGGTCCTGGGCTTTTTTTGGTGGGGAGACTTTTAATGACTGCTGCTATTTCTTTAGGGGTTATGGGACTGTTTAGATGGTTTATTTGCTCCTCATTTAACTTTGGTACCTGGTATCTGTCTAGAAAATTGTCCATTTCATCCAGATTTTCCAGTTTTGTTGAGTATAGGCCTTTGTAGTAGGATCTGATAATTTTTTGAATTTCCTCAGTTTCTGTTGTTATGTCTCCCTTTTCAGATCTGATTTTATTAATTTGGGTACTGTCTCTGTGCCCTCTGGTTAATCTGGCTAAGGGTTTATCGATCTTGTTGATTTTCTCAAAAAACCAACTCCTGGTTTTGTTGATATTTGTATAGTTCTTTCTGTTTCTACTTGGTTGATTTCAGCCCTGAGTTTGATTATTTCCTGATGCCTACTCCTCTTGGGTGTATTTGCTTCTTTTTGTTCTAGAGCTTTCAGGTGTGCTGTCAAGTTGTTAATGTGTGCTCTCTCCAATTTCTTTTTGTAGGCATTTAGAGCTATGAGTTTTCCTCTTAGCACTGCTTTCATGGAGTCCCACAAGTTCTGGTATGATGTTTCCTCATTTTCATTAAATTCTAGAAAGTCTTTAATTTCTTTCTTTATTTCTTCCTTGACAAATCATCATTGAGTAGAACATTGTTCAGTTTCCACATGGATGTGGGTTTTCCCTTGGTTCTGTCATTATTAAAGACCAGCCTTAGTCCGTGGTGATCTGATAGGATGCAGGGGATTATTTCAATCTTTTTGTATCTGTTGAGGACTGTTTTGTGACCAATTATATGGTCTATTTTGGAGAAGGTACCATGAGGTGCTGAGAAAAAGGTGTATTCTTTAACTTTAGGATGAAATGTTCTATAGATATCTGTTAAATCCATTTGGTCCATAACTTCTGTTAATTTCAGTGTGTCTTTGTTTAGTTTCTGTTTCCACGATCTGTCCATTGGAGAGAGCGGGGTGTTAAAATCCCCCACTATTATTGTGTGAGGTGCAATGTGTGCTTTGAGCTTTAGTAAAGTTTCTTTTATGTACGTAGGTGCCCTTGCATTTGGAGCGTAAATGTTCAGAATTGATAGTTCATCTTGGTAGATTTTTCCTTTGATGAGTATGAAGTGTCCTTCCTTATCTTTTTTGATTACTTTTGGTTGAAAG
Organism: Mastomys natalensis; assembly: GCA_021653895.1. NCBI lineage: Eukaryota > Metazoa > Chordata > Mammalia > Rodentia > Muridae > Mastomys > Mastomys natalensis. The sequence goes on along the minus strand of JAJTUV010001522.1, from coordinate 60,820 downwards.
TCGATTTTATTTGATATTTGAATGGCTACTCCAGCTTGTTTCTTGGGACCATTTGCTTGGAAAATTGTTTTCCAGCCTTTTACTCTGAGGTAATGTCTGACTTTGTCACTGAGGTGCGTTTCTTGTATGCAACAAAATTCTGGGTCCTGTTTATGTATCCAGTCTGATAGTCTACGTCTTTTTATTGGAGAATTGAGTCCATTGATGTTAAGGGATATTAAGGAAAATGATTGTTGCTTCCTGTTATTTTTGTTATTAGAGGTGGAATTATGTTTGTGTAGCTACCTTTTTTTTGGGGAGGTTGTTGGACGATTACTTCCATGTTTCTTCTAGGTTGTAGTTTCCTTCCTTGTGTTGGCATTTTCCAGCAATTATCTTTTGAAGTGCTGGGTTTGTGGGAAGATATTGTGCAAATTTGGTTTTGTCATGGAATATCTTGGTTTCTCCATCTATAGTGATTGAGAGTTTTGCTGGGTATAGCAGTCTGGGCTGGCAGTTGTGTTCCCTTAGGGTCTGTATGATATCAGACCAGGATCTTCTGGCTTTATAGTTTCTGGTGAAAAGTCTGGTGTAATTCTTATAGGTCTGCCTTTATATGTTACTTGACCTTTTTCCCTTACTGCTTTTAGTATTTTTTCTTTGTTTTGTGCATTTGGTGTTTTGATTATTATGTGACGGGAGGTATTTCTTTTCTGGTCTAGTCTGTTTGGTGTTCTGTAGGCTTCTTGTATGTTTATGGGTGTCTTGTACTTTAGGTTGGGGAAATTTTCCTCTATAATTTGTTGAAGATATTTACTGGCCCTTTAGATTGGGAATCTTCACTCTCATCTATACCTATTATCCTTAGGTTTGGTCTTCTCCTTGCATCTTGGATTTCCTGAATGTTCTGTGTTAGGAGCTTATTGCATTTTGCATTTTCTTTGACTGTTGTGTCGAGGTTTTCCATGGTATCTTCCGTGCATGAGATTCCTCTTCTATCTCTTGTATTCTGTTGGGTGATGCTTGCATCTATGACTCCTGATCTCTTTCCTATGTTTTCTATCTCCACAGTTCCCTTTGAGATTTCTTTATTGTTTCTATTTCCAGTTTTAGATCCTGGATGGTTTTGTTCAATTCCTTCACCTGTTTTGTTGTGTTTCTTGAAATTCTTTAAAGGATTTTTGTGTTTCCTCTTTAAGGGCTTCTACCTGTTTACCCGTGTTCTCTTTCAATTCTTTAAAGGATTTTTGTGTTTCCTCTTTGAGGGCTTCTACCTGTTTACCTGTGTTCTCCTGTATTACTTTAAGGGAGTTACTTATGTCCTTCTTAAAATCCTCCATCATCATCATGAGAAGTGATTTTAATTCTGAGTCCTGTTTTTCCTGTGTGATGGAGTATCCAGGGCTTGCTATGGTGGGAGAACTGGGTTCTGATGATGTCAGGTAACTTTAGTTTCTGTTGCTTGTGTTCTTTCGCTTGCCTTTCGCCATCTGGTTGACTCTAGTGTTACCTGTGCTCACTGTGTCTGACTGGAGTCTGTCTTTCCAGTTATCTTGCTTGTGTCAGATCTCCTCAGATTCCAGATGTCTCTGTGTTCCTGTGATCCTAAGCTCCTTCTGCTCTGGATGCAATAGGTCTTCTAGGATGTCTCAGGATTCGATGTTTCCACAGGCGCAGACCAGCTAAGTGTCCTCTGCACTGGATGCAGTATGTCCTCTAGGTTGTCTCAGGATCAGGTGTTTCCACCAGAGCAGACCAGCTGAGGGACCTGTGCTCTGTGTGCAGTGGGTCCCTCTAGGATGTCTCAGTATCCTGTGTTTCCACAGGAGCCGACCAGCAACGGGCCTGCCCCAGGCCAGAGGGCCAGGACCCGGGTGCACGGGAAGTTATAGTCCGGAGGGGCTGGCTTTGGGTGCCTGCTAGTTCCTTAAACCCCACCTGGCTCCCGGTTGTAACTCTGGGTTTTGGGCTAGTGGGCAAGGTGACTTACCCTCTGCTCTGTGTGCCGTGGGTCCCTCTAGGATATCTCAGGATCCGGTGTTTCCACAGGAGCAGACCAGCAATGGGCCCGGGAAGTTATAGTCTGGAGGGGCAGGCTTTGGGTGCCTGCTAGTTCCTTAAACCCCACCTGGCTCCCGGTTGTAACTCTGGGTTTTGGGCTAGTGGGCAAGGTGACTTACCCTCTGCTCTGTGTGCAGTGGGTCCCACTAGGATGTCTCAGGATCCTGTGTTTCCACAGGAGCAGACCAGTAACGGGCCCGCCCCAGGCCAAAGGACCAGAGTCCGGGCGCACGGGAAGTTATAGTCCGGAGGGGCGGGCTTTGGGTGCCTGCTAGTTCCTTAAACCCCACCTGGCTCCCGGTTGTAACTCTGGGTTTTGGGCTAGCGGGCAAGGTGACTTACCCTCTGCTCTGTGTGCAGTGGGTCCCCTTAGGATGTCTCAGGATCCTGTGTTTCCACAGGAGCAGACCAGCAACGGGCCCGCCCCAGGCCAAAGGACCAGGGTCCGGGCGCACGGGAAGTTATAGTCCGGAGGGGCGGGCTTTGGGTCCTGAGTGGGAATTTTGATGGGGATTGCATTAAATCTGTAGATTGCTTTCGGCAAGATAGCCATTTTTACTTATTAATCCTTCCAATCCATGAGCATGGGAGATCTTTCCTCTTTGAGATCTCCTTCTATTTCATTCTTCAGGGGCTTGAAGTTCTTGTCATACAGGTCTTTTACTTGCTTGGTTAGATTCACACCAAGGTATTTTAATTATTTGTGACTATTGTGAATGGTGTCGTTTCCATGATTCTTTCTCAGCCAGTTTATCCTTTGTGGTGTCAGAATGCTACTGATTTGTTTGAGTTAATTTATACCCGCACTTTGCTAAGTTGTTTATCAGGTTTAGGAGTTCTCTGGTGGAAGTTTTGGGTCACTTAAGTTACTATCATATCATCTGCAAATAGTGAGACTTTGACTTCTTCTTTCCAATTTGTATCCTTTGATCTCCTTTTGTTGCCTAATTGCTCTGGCTAGGACTTCCAATAATTTTGAATAGGTAGGGGGAGAGTGGCAGCCTTGTCTAGTCCCTGATTTAATGTCTCCCTGTGTTTTAATGAGGTTATAGCAATCATGTCACCAGTGGGTTTTTTTTTTAATCAGACAGTCGTTTTTGGTTCTCATTGTTTTTCTGAATGTATAGTTTTACTTGTTTGTTTTGTATTTGTTGTTTTTTTTCCATGCTAACCTTTTACAGTGGGAACACATATATTTTTGTTTGGTGACATCAATAATAAACTCTTGTTCAGTATTGTATGAAGATAAGAATTTATTTGTTTCTTTACTAAGATGTTGAGTCTTAATATAATTTGACTAGGCAAGTTATCTCTCTGGTCTACACTTTAGATATCATACAAACCAAGATCATTTATGAAGCAAACTGGTCCAATAGTCAAGGCTGTTGAAGACAAGGAAGTTAATACCCAGGATGTTCTCCAAAAATTTGGGAGGTATACGCACTGTACAGTCTTATCAAGACTGGAACTGACGCTTTTCGTCTAGCCTCTTACTCTCTACTCCTGCCCAAAATAGTCTATTTGCATACGCTCATCTCACATACATCATCACAGCTCTCTGAAGCCCCTATTGCCCCACTTCTTGTATTCTTTTGCTAGACCTGCTATGGCAAGTACTATAGACAGAGAGTAACCCACATTCTTGCAGTTGTAGAATATGAAAGTCTGATGTATAGTTATTAGCAGGTTTGGATTATTCTGAGACATCATTCTTTGGTTTAGAGATGGCCTTTGTTGTTGCTGTTGTTATTCTTGTTGTTGTTGTTTTTTCGTTTTACTTTTTATATATGCTTATTTGTGTGTGTGCATGCCTGTGTGTGTATGTGTGCGTATGTGCCAGCATGATCCATGGTACATATGTGGAAGAAAACGAGCTACTTGCCAGCATTCTTTTCCTCTGCCACATGAGTTCTGGGAATTGAACTCACATCTTCAGTTTTTGCAACTTATTCCTCCACATAGTAAACCATCTTCTGTCCCTGCTTTTCTTTTTCTTTTCTTTTTTTTTTTTTTTGAGATAGGATTTTACTTTGTCAGCTACTTTACTTTGTAGCCTCACGATACCAACATTTCTTCCATTCTGCCTCCTATGTGTTGTGATTACTGACATGAGATACTACTTGCTTTCTGTTTTGTTTTGGTTGCATAGCCATCTACCTTATGTCTTCTGATTGTCTCTATATTCTGTATCCTAATTACCTCTTCTTAAAAGGACACTGGTAATATTGGAAGTAGGTGTATCCACACAATCTTGTTTTAACTTAATTATTTCATCAAGAGCCCATGTCCAATATAGTCATGTTCTAATGTATTAGGAGTCAGAATTTCAATGTAAAAATTTGGGAAGGTAACAAAATACAACCCACTATAACCCATTTGCTCACATGATCTCACAATTTTCCAAATTGTCCTGTATATATGTGTTTCCATGGTATCCTCCTCCATTTTCTCTGAGCAGGCCACTTAAGACCACTATAATTTCTCATTTATTTGCCTATATTCTTCATGAGAGCCCAATAAATGTGAATATATCCTTTCTATATTCTTCCCATAGCCCCAATTACCAAGGCAATAGATTTCTAATTAATTATTGAATATTTGCTGTATTATTGAGTTCTTGTTACTACTTGTGCTTTATGAAAGGAAACAAAATATACATTTAATATTTTTATGTCTAATTGATACAGATTTTAAAATATAAAATGCACAAAAACTTTATCATTAGGTATTCTTGCTCAAATCACTCTTGAGGACATAGAAGTATAGAAAGATTAAATAATTTACCTAACAACTAGGAACAATGACACTAGCAAAAGTGGGATTTGAACCTGTAAAGTATGGATTCAATGCTTAATTACAATATTTAGAAATGTAGTATTGTTTTAAAACACAGAAATACTGTGTTTTAAAGTTATACCAGCCAAAGCCTCCACTGAGTCCATGTCCTAAGTACACAATAATTTCTGTGGTTATTTCAGGATTGTTTAGTTTGTTTGAAGGTAAAGGTCAAGGATTGATGAAGAGAGTGACAATATAGATACTGTGTTTGGAGTTAAAGGAAAGGGAAGAGATACAGAGAATGGACTCCAAGAAGCTTCAGTGCAGGTGGGAGAATTCTACATATTTACCTCATAAATGACCAACTTCTAAGTTTTTACAGGGTTCAAGGATTTCTTAGATCACTGAAGTGTTTTGTATGTAAGTTGAGATGGTGCTACATAATTGTATTTCATTGGGAAAGATGTTAGAGTATTTTGCTCCATTGGCAGGCTAGTAATTATGGAAGGGAGTCCTGAAATTCAGTTCTACGTCTTCTGTGTTATGTTCCTGAGATTGAATTTAATATTAGAAGGCAGTAAAGAAAGCGATACACTTCAGGGAGCACCATCATCAGGAAGGAAGAGATATGAGCTACAAAAACAGACAGAATCTAGTTAAAGGAGAAAGGGACCAGAATCCAAGTTGTGAGGGAATCCTATAGTTAGAGGATCATGTGTGATGACATACATGGGTGATTTATCACACAGATGCTCAGCAATTACAAACTATGAGGCCTAACACTGTGTTTCACAAACTTATTTCCGAAAGTGTGTTAAGGCAACAGTCCTCTTGAGTAAAGTTCATGTACTGTTTTTTTTACCCTAGAATTTCCTCAAGTGAAAACATCCACAGAATTGGCAGTTACCTTTTTGTAATTTGCCTTTGTTTATTTTTGTTCTGTCTGACAGAGGATACACTCCTCTTTGTTCTTTCTCCAAGGTGGATTAGAACCTCTGTAGCAGGGAGGTTTTCATCACCAAAAGACATGTGTACTTCTGCCTCACCCCTCATCTATTCAGAGTGTTTTTCTTGTAAGCCAAATGTTTTTGCAAAACTTTATGTTCTGAGTTACATCATCTTAATTTTCATCTTGAGTTCATTTCCTAGTGTCCTTCTATGATTAAAAAACCAGAAATGTGTCTAGATTAGAAGTAGGAAGTGTGGTGGAATGAATGAGAATGGCTATAAGCTCATATATTTGATTACTTGGTTCTTAGTGAAACTGTTTGGGAAGGATTAGGAAGTGTGGTTTTGTTGGAGGAAATGTCACTGAGACAAGGCTTCAAAAGACTCATATGATTTCCAGTTTCTTTCTGTGCTCATAGTTGTAGATCAAGGTGTAAGCTCTCAGCCATTTGTTCTTTACAACATTATACTGGATTCTAACCCTCTGAAACCACGAGGCAAATTGAATGTTTTCTTCTATAAGTTGTCCTTGTTTAGTCATAGCAATAGAAAAGTAACTAAACAGAAGATTTTTCTTCCTTGATTTTTCCCTTTCTTCCCCTTTTAATCGGCTTCCCAGTGTAAATTGACACACTGCCAAGTCTTCTCTGTGAGACAGTTTGATCTATTATGGAGGTAGGATGGTATGTTTGTGATGTCAAGTTTTCAGTGGGGCCATTGAATCTAGGATAGTCAGACAACATGTTCTTTGTCCAACTTCTAATTCTTACCATCAGATTTGCTTGTTTGCTGGGGTGAGACCTGGATCACTTGAAACAGTGCTATGCTGGTAAATTTCATAGATGGCAGGTAATAGGAGGAACACTTAATCTGGATGTTTCTTTCCACCTTAGAGAAAGAATCCAGTTGTAGGAACAAATTCAGAAATTTAGTTTTGACACTAGAAATCATTCATTCACTCAGTCCTGTTGTACAGAGCCTTGTACACTTTGCTGACTCAACTCCTGGTATATTTTGATAGATCACAGTTTGTTAACTTTGTACCCACATTCTGAGTCAGGGGTCCAGTTTTGGACAGGCAATACTACTGTCATGAAAACTTAATTGCCTCACTTCTGTCTCTCAGACTTTGCTGACTGCTTTATTGTCTTAGAGTGTTCATATCCATTTTTTTTTCTGTCTGTGTAAGTCTTACCTGTTGTTGAAATTCAATTACAGTGCTACCTACTCTCAGAATCTTCCTGACAAGGAAAGTCAATGATCCTCCATGTTATGATAGCTCTTGTGTCTAGCCATGGTCTAGCATATATTGCCATTTTTTTCTCCTGTGCTTAATCTTTGCTACCAAATTGTAAGCTCCTCAAGGCCAATGGCACTGCCCTTTTCAATCTTTGTATGACCAGAAGCTTTCTAGCTCAGAGATTTGTTTATAGTATGTGTGAAATGAATGTGAGAGGTTTTCTGATTTATGGGCATAGCCTCTAATAGAAGACATATGGAGTTCATTGACTTGGTGTTTGGGTGTCACCACCCCCACCCTCACCCTTTTCTACAAGTTATCCTCTTGGCCTGGGCCAGCTGAAGCTGTGGAGAGTAGATAAATCACCCAGCTCCTAGGTCAGACAGCTCAGAGACAAATGAACACAGCAGGTCCTTGCCACTATAATGATGCAGTGGCCGTTCTGTTTGCCAGTTTCTGGACAACAATAGATTACCTTCCTTCTCTTAACTTTAATTCCATTTCTCATAAGACTGAAATTGCACTTGCTATTTTCCAAGGCCCCCACCTCCATTCCCTACCCTAGTTCATGTCAGTGTTTCCTTAACTAACATTTTTATGGCTTGAAAATCAATTCAGTGTCAGATATAAAGACATACTCTGTCTCCAGCCTGTATTTTCTGCTCTGGTATCAGCACTCTCTTTTGGCCAGTACTGTGGCTTAAAACTTACTTGGGGGTTTCAGTCTTAGCTTCCTTTTTATTTGAGCCTTTTTTTGTTCTGTGTTGCTGTTTAAAATAAAAATTTTCATGCTTCCTTATCTTAGATATAGTCCCAAGTAACAGAACTTTTGTCATTATGAAATTGAAAAGTTTTATCTTTATTTTACCTCCTGAATTGAAGTTTGAGGGAGAATTCTGATAAGATGGATTTCTAAAGAATGAATTCACGTCAACTTAAAGTCGATTAAGACCTTCACATCAATTCCGGTACTTGCCAGCTCGTATTCAAAACTGTAGGTGTAACTTAGCACGTGACACGGACATAGTGGGAGGCAACAATTAGCTGGAGAATGTGTTCATCCTCAACAGTTATTAGAAACACATATGTGGGTCTAATTCATAAAGACCCTTGCAATGAAGCATCACAACTGAGCAATTAGTAAAAGCATGTCTTTGGAATAATGCTGCAGTCTAAATTTAGCTTTGTATTTCCTAAGTACCTTTTATCCTAACTTTGAAAATCTACTACACTGTAAGGATTAGGTTTGACTTCTAACTGCTACGACTACTAGCTTCACATCTTGAACAAATGAAAAGTCTTCATAGTTTTTTCTCATTTCTTAAGCTAAATTAACAATACCATTTTGCTAGTTCTGTATAGAACATTAAGTTCATAAAAATGTTTAGAAATACCTGGAGATATAAAATCAGTATAACTATTTCAATAATTGATACAATAATCAATATTAATATTATTTCTATATTTTTTTGCTAACTAAATCATATATATGAACATTGGACAGTCTGGTTAGACTTTCTTCTTGCCTCACCAATATTTAAAGTCACTCCTTTAGTTTGTTTGCATCAAACATTGACGTGTAAGCCTTGTAAGCACCCTTGGGAGTGGACACATTTTTACCCATGTCTATTTGAATTAGTTTATCACTTGCCAGAAGAGACAGAAGCATAAAAATTCTGGGTGCTTTTAGAGAGGAGCATGGAAGGAAGAAAAGGTAGAAACTTATCACCCCATTTTCTTATTTGGTTAAAAGGTGAGTATAATACAGAGAACAGAATGATAGGTATCCTCTTTGAGTTGTTTTGCTGCATACTATCTATTCATATGTTAGAGCTGTTGGTTTTGTGGTTTGTTGTGGAATGCTCTGGAATCTGGTATTGAGTGGAAATAGTCTCAAACAATATGCATAAAATTTCAGGAACTCAGCCTCTTGGTCAACAGAGATTCTGCCTACAATCAGGTTATTTTATTTCATTCATTACTTCATTCATTCATTCACTCATTTATTCATAGGTTAATACATGAACTCATTAACACTCAATGAACATTTATTGATCCAAATGCTAAGCACTGTAGAGGAGAAAGATAATTTATATTATAGAATGCCATCAAGGAGAAGGAAAAGATAAAACATGAATATTCTTAATTAAATGAGTCAAAGATTGTTAAGTACTTATTATTGTATCTGACAGGCAATTGATAGTGAGCACCATCTTGTTTTATTATATTTTCTGCTATTATTTATGTTGGAGAGTTTAAAGGGTGACTATTTAGATATTGAAGTTGGAGGAAGAGTACACTATTTCTATTTTGAAGGATGACAGAAGCTATCCTTGACATGGATCATACCATAGGTATATTTTGGTCATAGACAAATGGAAAGAAGTGTTTCTTCAGATGAAAGATGTGGTGTGAACTAAACAGCAAAGGGCATAACAGAATATTGAGTACAATGGCATCACAAGTGCATTGTGAAATAGCAAGTGCTTTGAGGTGGCTGGAAGTTATGTTCAAGTACTGATGGACTTTGGACCTTGTGGCATGTACAACAGGACACTACTTCTAGAAAAATAATTTTTATAGATACTTCCAAGTCACCATTTCATCAAAGAGAGTATGTGAGTCATCTTTTGCATAGAATATGACACACCAGAAATAATCTCCTTTTCAAAGAGCAACCTGATTTATTTAATCAAGCAATGTCTGAGGTCACTTCAATGGACATATTGGAGCCTCTCAGAGGATTAGCTTCCAAGACTGAACCATGCTGACTATTCTCAGTGGTTGTCAGTGAAATACTTTGGCTAAGAGATGGGAGGCTAATCTGCTCTCATCCCTGTGAGAAATTAAAAATTCCCAATCACAGTCTGCTGCCTAGAATCAGAGGGTACTGATGGACACTTCCACTGTAGGAAAGGTGTTTTGGAGAAATGGTTCCTCCAGTTGTTTTATGCTTTTACAGCTTACTGATGAGATAGAATGTCTGACAAGATAGACAAGGTCAGAGGTCTAAATGATTCAAAGAAAGCCTCATGGGGACAAAGATTAATATTTTTTAGACAGAGTCAGTATTTTTTTCCAAGTAGGTATTATAGGGTATATTGATACTGAATTGACTTTAAGTTAGGAAGTAACACAAAGATGCCCAAGCATATTACCTTTAGTGACAATTTGCCCTGGCACTGAGGATCTTCAGTCTTTCCCTGGTGCTTCTGTTTTCCTTTCTGCTCCAGCTTTGACATTTGCTGCTGTCATGGTCATTAGTGTCATCCTGTAATCCCTCTACTATCCTGTCCACTACCAAAAGCTGGCAGATCTAAGTATGACCTGGTACCCGTGCCTGTCACTCACCTGACAGTCCAGCCTTGTTGCACCAGATGCAGTACATATAGTTCTGCTTCCATCAGGGATTGCATGGCAGCCTGCTGCTAAGATGCCTCCCTAGGCATGCTATGCTGAGCTGGGCCTTCTGGCTCTTTTGTTTGCATACACCAAATTTGAGATGGGCTATCATTAACCAAATGGAGAGCAGCTGTGCTTACTGAGAAAATGGCTTAGTCAGATTTGTGGACATGTCAGAGATTTTTTTTCTCTCCAGAATGTCTGGCTATAGAGTCTGGAGGCCTCAAGAGTATGTGCAGCATCCCTAGTTAATGTTCTAGAACATCTCCTTCCCCAGTCATAATGTCTCTGGGCCAATCAGTGAGGAAGCTGTAAATTGTTAAAGGATTATGCACTTGGAATGTGTAGGATTTTACCTGTTAAAAGGCAAGATCTCATGTTAGCAGTTCCCAGTCAGGAATGCCCGCTTGAGTGTGAACTAGGAGCTGGCAACTTCTAGGAGTTAAATAAAGTTGAAGATGAAACCTACTAAGAATGATGACTCCAGTATGAGTCTCTCTTACCTGCAGAAAACCAGGGAGAAGAATGAGAATCCTTTTGTCATTTTGTGCTGTAGTGTAATATAGATAGTTACTTCATTCCAGTTCTGTAATGCTATGATTTATTTCTCAATTAAATTTATTTAATCATTTTTTGGAAATGGGATTATTTTCAAGTATTTAGTACTTTTTCTTGTGTATGTTTATTTCAATACAGGCATGTACTTATTTTGGTTGTGTATCTAAGAGTGGAAGTTATGAGTCATAGTCTAAGTAATAATTCAGTTTAGAGAGCCTGCCCAATAGTCTTTTTTTTTCCCCCAGAAAAGTCACACTTCCCACATTCTCTTCTACTGTGCATGAGACCTGAGGTACTTTATGTCCACTTCAAGATTGGGCATTCTCGTTCTTTTTCATTTTACCCTTTATGTGTACATCAGTGTCTGTGTTTGAGAATGAGCATAATGTGTGTGTGTGTGTGTGTGTGTATGAGAGAGAGAGAGAGAGAGAGAGAGAGAGAGAGAGAGAATGGAAAGTTGGATAGAGAGGGAGAGGGGTAGGTCTTAGAGGAGGAGTTTGTGCTACCCATATACTCTTGCATGGGTGTCAGGGGCTACACCCTTAGAGAAATTCTCTCTCTCTCTCTCTCTCTCTCTCTCTCTCTCCTCCTCTCTCTCTTCTTCTCTCTCAGTGGGTATTAACTGCCTATAACTTTTTGGCTAGGGTGGAACTTCACTCCAACCTCTCCTTTCCATCTTGGAGTTTTTGCCTGGAACGAATCTATACAAGTCTTGTGCATGCTGTCTCAAATGCTGTGAATTCATATGTGTAACCTCCCTGCTGTTAATTTTAACAGTCAAACTTATCAATCTTTTTCACATTGGGATTAGTAGTATTAATATCCTATTTTAAAAGTTTGATTTTTTTTAAATCATAAAAATATTCTCCTTTCTTCTAGAAATATTAATTTAATTGTTTTAACATGCACATGTAGATCTATAATCCATGTCAATATACATATACATACACATATACATATATGATTGATCCAGCATAACTTATTGAAAAGATTAATGTGCCTTCTGTGATAGCATTTTTGTATTAAGCCAAGTAACTATGTACATGTTGGGCTGCTTCCAGGTTTCCTATTTATTCTATTGGTGTGTTTGTTGACCTTGTGCCAATACTACACTCTTAATTACCATATCTTATGATAGGTGTTGATATCTGATACAAGGCTATCTGCCTTCTCTTGGCTGGTATTTGCCTAGTTTATCTTTGTCAATCTATTTATTTCCAGCCTTTATTTTTCTTTAAATTTTATCCACCCAGACCTGCAAGATTGTCCAAGTCTCTGCTGTTCCTCTGCTGCTCATCGGTGGTTCTCTGCCAAGTATTGTGTCAAAAGTTTGTATTTCTCTTCCTGAAAACAGGGCTGATTGAGCTCTCCTTTCCATTGCTCACAGATTTTGGCCCCTCAAATCTTAAGTTGATTTGACTTCTTTTTCCTTCATGTATTTCCAGAAAAGTTATCTAGCTGTCCAGAAGGATTGCTCTACTCTCAAAGCACTTACCTTTAGCCTTCTAGCAGAAAGCAGAGTCCCAGGACCTCCTTATTTAATTTGTAAATTTAATGACAGACATAATACCAGAGAATCTATTAATGTGATTCACCACATTGTTAAATGAAAGGAGAAATATATTATTGCATTAATAAACGAGGATAAGATCATTTGATAAAATTTAACCCGAGTTGATAATAACAAGTCTCTTGGAAAATTAGGCACAGAAGGAGATTTCATCAATCTGATAAAAATCATATAAAAATTGTTTCAACTCATGGAAAGACTTAAAGATCCTGTATGTTCATGTGATAGTACGTGGTATTTCAAAATAGTTTATGTAAATTTAAAATAGGTTGAGCTCACTTCTTTATAAGGGAAGCACTGAAACTCCTTTTATTAAGCTGTTTGAAGTACACATTATGTTATGGTTTCTGCAGTCACTCTATAGTACAATAGTCACCTATTTGTGACTCTTATCTGTGGATTCACCTTTTCCCATTCTTTCCATTCTTCTTTTCCCCAGCCTCTGCTAACCCCATGTACTCGTGACACCTATGGGATCAACACTCTCACAGTACATCTGGGTGAGAGATGTCCCTGTACTTGTCTTTCTGTGTCTGGCTTATTTTACTTAACAGAAATATGCATAGAAGTTTTACTCTACAAACCTACAATTCACATTCAACATATCCTTTTGACAGTTTGTCTTTAGAACTGAAAAGAAGACAAAGGTGTCTCTATCAATGTTATCAGTCATAGTCAGGGACATTCATATTGATGAAGTAACATATGCACACGTTTCACATACACATCCATGTACATGCATACATGCATTAATTAAGAGGGCAGTTGCAAAAACAAGCATAATTTTCTTAGAGGAAATGTAAGAACCAAGAAATAATGGACAGTTGTTGAGACACTGCTGTTTCCCAACCATGAGGTGACCCCCTTTGCTCTATTACCTACACCTGGGGATATGAGAAAATCCTCATGAGCCCTACTGAGCACACATGTAGTCCTCTGTGCTCAGACACACTGCCTCACAAGATAAGGCAAGTTCAGGCTGCTCTGGATTTCCCAGGATTCTTTGTGGAATCATTTTACCCTGTGACTGGAAAAGTGGATGATGGTTCTGGTGACTGGTGATCCCATGGAAGGTGGTTCAAGATGTCTTCAGGTTTATGTGCCTGAGATCTAAGAGGCATTAACTTATCAAGACCACTGAGAAGATATTTGCCAGAAGTACTTGGTAGAAATAGCCACACTGCAGGAGAATTAAAATAAGGCCAAGATCTGTTATTGATTTGAAAATCACCAAACACAGGACTAAAGAGATGGTTCAGTGGTTAATTACATTGAATGTTCTTCCAAAGGACACAGTCTCAATTTTAAGCACCCATATGGGTGCCAACAACTGCCTGTAACTCTAGATCCTGAAGATCACCCCTTCCCACATCTGCCCTTTGATGGCACCAGGTACACAAGTACTGTTTTGACATACATGAAGGCAAATCACTCATACACCTAAAAATTAAAAATAGCATTTTATTAAAGTCATCAAACATAGCTATGGAAACAGGCAGAAATTCTGTAAATCAGAGAGTGGAAAATATACAAAGACCTAGGACCTCTCTGGTCTCTGATCTACACCTAGTGAAGACTGTTTTTAAAACAAAGCAGAAACAAAACCATGAAACTAGTGAGAGAATCAGTTTTATTTGCAGAACTATAATAAAATATATAATGTCTGAGTATATATATTTGGAATAATGAAGTTGAGGAATGTATAAAACACAAATGAAAAATTAATTCTATTGAGGAAAGATATGAAGATGTTCTAACAAAGAGAAATATGTTGTGAGTATGAAGGGCTTTTAAAATATCTACCTGAAAATTAATATGTGAATATTCATGTGATGCTTCCTTCAGTTTGCTCAGGTGGCCAGTTGCAAGGAAAGGGATAACACTTGTAGAGGGTTTAAAAAAAAAAATTTAAAAGAAAAGAAAACTGCGAAACAGAAAAAAAAAAAAAAGCATATTTTATTGAACTTTCCCTCAGGAGACAGCCCAGAATGTAACTCGTAGCAGTGAAAGACAGAGCACTCTTCAACAGTAAGAAAAGAACCACTCATCAGAATTTGTAACTAACTTTGCCAACAGCTCATGTAATACTGAAAGATACAAGGCGTGGCACACACAGTGATGGAGCTCAGCCCCACCCTGCCCTCTCCCCAGGATTCTGCAAAGAGAAGGGAGTACTCCTGCCAAATTGTAAAAACAAACAAAGGAAAGACCCCAGACACCACCAAGCTAGGGATGAAGCTCAGTTAGCGAATGATTTCTGAGCTTTCACAAAGCCCTGGGTTCATCCTGAGAACAATATAAACCAGGAATGTGGTACATGCTCCTAATTTCTGCATAAAATGGATAGAATGGGGAACATCAAAAAATTCAGCAGCAGCCTTGGCTACAGAGTAAGTTTGAGGCCAGTCTGGGCTATAAGAGACCTTGTCTAAAATAATAACCAACTCTAACCCCCCAATGAAAACACTATGCAACATTTGAAGTGACATTCCAGCTGTCTTGCTAAGACAGAGATGACTGTGCTGACTAGTTTTATATCAACTTGACACAGGCTAGCGTCATCTGAAGGAAGGGAATGTCACCTGAGAAAATACTTCCATAAGAACAAGATGTAGGACACTTTCTTAATCAGGGTTCCATGGGGCAGGGACCAGCCCTTTGAGGGTGGTGCCATTCCTGGGCTGGTGGTCCTGGGTTCTATAAGAAAGCAGATGAGCAAGCCAGTAATCAGCATTCCTCTATGGCCTCTGCATCAGCTCCTGTCTTCATGTTCCTGCCATTTTTGAATTCCTGTCTTGACTTCCTTCAACAGTGATTAATGATACACAAGTATAAGCAAATTAAACCCTTTCCTCCCCAAGTTGTGTTTGGTCATAATGTCTCATCACAGCAAGAGAAACACTAAGATAGATAACCAAAGTGACAGTTCTGGATATCAGAGACACATGGACTTTCCATCTTTTTTGAGCCATTCATTAGTGAAGGGCCTTGATGGGCCAGATTTAAACTGGAATCAGTGGTAAATTTAATAATAATTTCAGTAACTTGGGGACCTATATTATTCTTGGGTTTGAACACTTCTGAGTATTGTTTCTGGTATATTAGAGATGGATCCTTGTTGGAAGTCTGCTCTTAGGCCACTATTATTAGGTGGGGGACATGTGGCAGACTTTCTTTGCAGATGGCTGGGTGTGCACTGAAGGAGAGTGAACTCTCCTCCCCTTCAGGACCTTAGACTGTTCATTTAAAGAGGGGCTCCCAAGACACAGGAGCAGGCAGCCTGCTAAGAACAGGGAAGCTCTGCTGGGAATTCACCTGAATGGGTTTCACTAGTACCTTTTCTACCTCAGGTAGAATTACCATGATAAAAGCACTAAATTATGGCCGCATTTAGGGATCATGGCCCTTAGAGAAACTGAGATTCCAAGAACTGGGGGAGATTGAGCATGCTTTTTCCGCTTGTCATATTTTTAATTGTTAATTAACTACAATAATTATTGAATGCCTACTATGTGTCAAGCTTCCTGTTAAGAGGTATTTCTCTCTCTCTCTCTCTCTCTCTCTCTCTCTCTCTCTCTCTCTCTCTCTCTCTCTCTCTCTCTCTCGTGTGTGTGTGGTGTTGTGTACATGTGTCTTGTGTATAACTGTGGATGCCATACATTCATGTAGGTAAGAGGACAACCTTGGCTGTTAGTTTTCATTCGTCCACAGGATCTGCTAACTGCTCCCTACTGTATATGCTAAGCTAGAGCTGGATCATGAGTTTCTGATAATTCCTGCCTCCACCACTTTTTCCTGTGAGCAGTGATATTACAGTGTTCTACTGCAGCCCAGTTTACGTGAGGATTCACCCTTGTGCAGCAGGTGCTTGGCACACTGAGCAATCTTCTCCACAGTCCTAAAACCTGCCGTTTTTGAATCCCGGTTGGCACATCTTTTAAAAAGAGATAGAGGGAAATGTGCAAACCATTTTGTAAGCCACCCTGATTAAGAGTAGGGGCTTGGTCTCTTAGCTTGAATCTCAAATATACTAATTGGCTCTTTCTTAGAATAATGTTGCTTCTCTAGGAAGACTTGATCCATATGTTGCTCACAAGTTCTCAGTACTCAAAGACAGCAGCAGAAGTGGCTGCATGCCTGGAAGGGACTAAGTGGTACAAATGAGGTTGGTTTAGTATGAAAGTGAGATCTTTAGGAAGGACTCTTCTTGGCCCATATACTTTAATTTAGGGAGAATGGTTTATCTCATTTGGTCAGAAAGAAGGGTGTCCTTTGCCTAAGGGGATGCCAAAGAATTTCACATCTTTCCAAACAGCACAGGGGGAGAAATGTTAGCTGTTTACCTAATGACTTCATTGGCGTGTCATCTAAGATGAAGACTGTTGTGTCTGTGTCCTTGATGCAATAGAACAATGGTCAGCCATGGTTCTTCTGTTTATCTGTCTCTGTACCAGGTAGATAAAGAGTATATATCTCCCTAGAGGCTGGGCATTGAACTCTGTTGGTAAAGTGATGGTTGCACAGGCATAAGGACCAGAGTTTGTTGTTTGTTTTTTTTGTTTTTAAAGCCAGGCATGGAAATGGATATTTGTAATTCAGCACTTAATTGCAAATAGAGATAGGAGGATCTTTGAAGATCACCGGCCAGTCAGTCTAGCAAAATTGGTGATCCCTGTGAGAAATCCTTTCTCAATAAGCAATCAAACAAATAAAGGTGGATGGTGTCTGAGAAATGATCACCAAGGTTGTCCTCTGGCATATCCATCTATGTCTACATGTACACATGCACTTATACAACTATTGCGCACACACATATAACACACAACATACACACGCGTGTGCACATATACTTACTCACACATGTGTACACAGAGAGAGGTGAGGGTGGTGGTGGTGGAGAGGGATGGAGAGAAAATGTTTTGAATGTTCCTGTTTTGAGGATTTAGGTATGTGACAGTCCCTCCAAAGGATGTTACTGATCTCCTAATGATCTTCTTGGGGGTATTACTGTGGACAGTAGGCAGTATGCAACTGGACAAGAGATCTTCTGAAAGATGAACCTTAGTTCCCTCTGTCTCTGTTATAAAAATAGCTTTTTTCTACTCTTGTTCTCTCCTACATTCAGAGCCTCTTACTTGGTGACTTTCTTCCATTTAACATTCTCCTAAAAGTAATTTCTCATCCTCACTGAGGCAAGGAGGAGAGTAAAGAAATAAAATAGATTTCTACTGTAGCTGCTCCTGATGGTGCCAGCATGGCATTAGGTGACACCAGAGAATGGAATGGCAAGTGGCTGGATTGAGGGTTTTTAGTGTCCATCTGGACCATAAGAGGGTACAAACCTGGCAGTTTGTCCACATATATATGTATAGATTTCTCTGGGGGAAAAAGTCCCAATTAATTAGCATCCTAACTCATCTTGGAAAAGTTGTTTATATTGGGAAGGTATTCACTATATAAAAGTGAAATCTTGCCAGAGGGGTGGCTTAGTGGGCAAAGTGCTTGCCTGGGAAGTAGGAGGATCCAAGTTTAGATTCCTAGAATTAATGGAAAGCTGGATTTGGTAGCGCTCATCGTAATCCTGGCATTCTTACGGCACAATGAAGGCCATCGATAGGAGACTCCCAAAAAGCTCAAAGACCAGCTAGCTTGGGAGACTCGTGACAAGCAAGAAACTCTGCCTTACAAAAGGACCAATATCTATTGGTATTATTATCATTCATATATTGATTAGTTTAGGCAGTTATTGCTAAGAGACAATTTCATAGCAGACTTCCTGGTCTTCTGGTTCTTACAATCTTACTGCCATTTCTTTCCATGATGTTCTTTGAGCAGGGTTAGATATGGAACCTACCACCACCAACCTCTTGACACATGCACACAAACACATGCATAGGCGCACACACACACATGAGAAAAAGAGAGAGAGAGAGAGAGAGAGAGAGAGAGAGAGAGAGAGAGAGAGAGAGAGAGAGAGAGGGGACATTCTCCTGGCTGCAATGTTTAGAACAAGAATGGGTAGGTACCCAGATTAAGATACAGTGAGGGATCTGATGATGGGAAGTGGCATTTTTAACTTGGGTTAGAGAGAAACACTGAGTTAATTCCAATGAACCACTTTTTTTCTGTGGTTTAATATAATTGACTTTGCCATATAAAACGTGTAAGGAGCTCTTTTCTCTGAAGTATAGGCCTCTGTTTTTAGGTATGTTCTGGGCTATTAGTCAGAAATACAGTTTCAGGGTCCCAAACGCAAGTCCTATATGGGTGTGGGTCAAAGGAGAAAGTGATTTTTTTTTTTTATTCCAGTCAATTAAAATATTTCCCTGGGAAGATTAAAGTCACAAATGTGGCTGTGATCGCTGCCTTTCTATTTCCTGCTTCTGTCTGAGGACAGAAGTGCAAGATGACATGGGGGCAGGGGGTGCAGGGGTGAGGAATGAACCAGAGAAATGGTAGGGTCAGTCATGATCTCAGCCATCTGCCTAGGAAAACAATCTGCTCAAGGGGAAGGTACACAAAGGCTGCAATTGCAACCTGGCTTGCAGTCTGGGGGCTGACCGAAGGGATTGTTTTTGAAATAAAGATTTAGAATGAATTCAAAGGAGTCCGCTGATGGAGACAGAAAGTAAAAGCCAGGTTAAATAACAAATGAAAAACAGCCTGAATTAAAGCACCAAGTGCATCTTGGGATTTATTTAAAAATTTGCTTTTTATGAAGACTGTTGATTTCAGTCTTTCAAGTCTGAGCCATGTAATTTTAAAAGAAGCACTTCATTATGGAGAATTTTGATCATGCATAGAGACAGACAAAAATCTCTTACTGAACAGCCCTGTACTCATCTTCCATACTTGATGGCTACTTTCTCAACTGAGCCCACCCTTCCCACAGCCCATGGACCTACATTATTTCGAAGCAAACACCATCAACCACATAATTTCATCTATAAAATTTCAGTGTGATTTTTCTAGCAGGAAAAGCATCACTCCTTTAATAAATAAGATAAACCTTTTGCTCATCCATCCAAGCCTGTGGGGAGACAGACTGCTTGACATATAAGGTCATACTTAAGGCAATCTTGATTCCCCTTAGAATCCAGCCTTTTGGTTTTCAAGCTTAGAAATGTAAATGGAAAAGTGCATAGAAAGTGGTGCAAAGAGTTATTGCTCCTGTGTTGGGTGGACCACTCCTGAGTAAGCTCAGGATGGTCAGCCATCCAGTCTTTATGAACTGGACCATTGAGCACCAAGCAGACTTACGTTACTAACTTCAGAAGAGGGGAAGAGAAATGGAGAGCTTTAGTGAAGCCAAGGGAGAAGAGATGGACTTTCATTTGAGACATGCTTTTGTTGTCTGAAAAGGGAACGATGTGACTAATTAGAAGTGGAACAGCATACATACAATCAGCACAAACAGGCTGATGTGTTTCTCTGTTGTGAAAAGCATATGTAGGTTTGACGGAGCCCGTTGGAAATTCTCTGCAGACAGAGAGTATTCTGGGTTCTAGTGGATTTTGACCTTCCTTCCTACTCTGTCTTTGAGGGCTAAGATCAGGTAAATAAAAGAGGAAGCTATGTGACAGTTTTCAGACTTGTATCCCCAGTGCAGATTAAAGTTGACTATTTAGTATTGGTTCATGGTCCCTTTTCAGCATAAGAGCTCAGCAAGCCTGCAATGCTGTTATCAACCACAGTTTAAAGTAAATACACTGGTGCAGACAAGGAGAGCAAGGGTCATTTTCAGACATGCAACCAAACCTTGTGAGGCTAGCCTCACAATCGTGAGTTCCAACTAGGAACTAACATGGTAGAATGAACAGTCAGCCCTTTTCCATGTAAATCCTCCGTGACTTTCAATTGAAGGAAATTGAAGAAAAGCTTCATTCTGATTCTCTACCTGGAAAGTGGGTGTGCCATGTTGTTTGGTCCCTCGATACTATCACATGTAAGTATAGCTCTGAATATCAATTTAGGTGACACCTCTATCATCATTCCATTTTTCCCACTCTTATTTTGTCATTGTCATTTAAAAATACATTTATATATATATATTTCCTGCTACGTTTTTCTGTTCTCAAGACTTTCTTCTGAAGCAAATTTTTCCTAAAACCTGAGTATTATAAACTGGTTTTCATGTTTTTTTATATGTTACTGGCCCATAGAGCAACCAAAGTTTTAAAACATACAGTCATATCAAGGGTTTCAAATGCGTATCTGCTTGACCCTCTGTTCCTTTTTCTGTCCTGGGAACATAGACTATATTTAGAAAGTTGCATACTAGTATTTAGTAGTAATTGAATCTATATTGTTTTATTTGTTCTTGCCAGACTTCATAATGAAGCAAATGAAACTCATGTATAAAAACCCTCAAGTATTTTGTAGTAAAGAGTTTCTTTTTAAAAGAATTCATTCATGCATTGTGGATGGGCCCCCCAAGATCCATTATCTCTGCAATGTATCTGGTTGTAGTTTTCTGGAATGGTCTTCATTTGCTGTAAAGAAAAGTTTCATGAGGACTAAGTGCTACACTTACCCTTGGGTATGAAGATGGTTAGTTGTAGAACGTGGTAAAAAATTATTCTGGTCTAGTAAAGTTGTAGTAGTAGGTTTTGCATCATGTTTCCTGCATCTAAGGTTCAGTAAACTTCATGGAATAGGGAGGAGAAAGATTGTAAGAGGTAGAGACTAGAAAGTTTGCTGGGAAACTCAGCAGAAATGACTGCTTAAATTAAACAAAACTTAAACAAATGACAGCATTTCCAGGCAGTGGTGGCGCATGCCTTTAATCACAGCACTTGGGAGGCAGAGGCAGGTGGATTTCTGAGTTCGAGGCTAGCCTGGTCTACAAAGTGAGTTCCAGGACAGCCAGGGCTATACAGAGAAACTCTGTCTCGAAAAACAAAACAAACAAACAAAAAAAAAAACCAACCAACCAACCAACCAAACAAACAAACAAAACAATGGCAGTATCAGTAGATTACTGATGCAGAGGAGGAAATGCTCATGAGGTACCACCCCTAGACAAAGAACCATAGGCAATTAGTTGCTGTTGAGGGGAGAGAGAGAGAAGAGAGAGAGAGACGAGAGAGAGAGAGAGAGAAGATTAGCCTCTCCTACAGATGAATTCCCTAATTGATTATCAAGTACAAAGTGGTCAGCCCTAAATCATGTATACACAAACAACAAAAATAGACTCAGCAGTTTAGATTTATTTGTATGTATGTATAATAATATATGTGTGTGTGTGTGTGTGTGTGTATTATATATGTATATATAATACATAAACATATATATGAATATATATATATATATATATATATATATATATATATATATATATGAATCAAAGAAAAAGAGAGGCTATCAATTTGAGAGAAAGTGAGCTGAGGACATGGCAGGGGTGAAGTAAGGGGGCATGAAGGTGTTGGGGAAGGAAAGGGAAGGACAAAGTAATGTAATTATATTTCAGTTAAAATGCATTTAAAAGGGAGTTCCCTAAGTGTTCCTTGAACAATTTGCCTCGCCCTTCCCAAGGCACTGTAGAGAATCCATAGGTAAAAATCTCAGGTTCCTATCTTCAAGAAGCTTATGTCTAGGAAGGCAATAGGGAGACAAACAGAAGAATTAAAACTATGCTTGCTGGAAGGATGGTTGCAGCTCCCTGCCTCAGTCTTCTCCCTACTGCTACACTTTCCTTTTCCTGAGCATCCTCATCTGTGCTTATCTCTGCCTACTCCTCCTGGCCTCACTTCATAGTCTACTGGCCCCTGTCCATGGCAGGGGAACCAGCCACCTCTTGTCTTTTGATGCTCTCTGTCTTATTGCCCATTCTGTGCTACACAGATTGTGGCTTGTGTTTTTGGATGGCTGAGGGATTCCATAGTTTTCCCTAGAGATGTCTCTCAGAGGAAGCCTGAGGGCTCCCATGTATGTCACCCCTCACCCCTACTTTCCCATTCATATTTCTTTCCAGCTAGTGATTGAGATCTGGCTGGGGCTGGAAGGATGGTTGTTGAGACTTTCTGAATTCCAGAACTGCCCTGAACTTGACAAAGGGGTCTTAGGACATGAATCCAAAAGTCCACCATCCTGCTCCCTGGTCTTCCCTGAGCTTTTGTGTATGGCAGATGATGAAGAGAGGAGGCCCTAAGGCCAACATACATACTTAGGGAACATTCTCATTCTCTTGTTAGTGTCTATTTCAACCCTGCCTCCCTTTTCCCAGTCCTTAGCTAACATATCCCTAGCACACTGTTTAGCTCTTCCTTAGATCGTGAACTGGCATGCTTGCCCTTGAATAGAAATTTGACTGATCACATTCCCTTACACCCAGTGGTGTATTTGTTCCTAGAAACTTCTTATCATGGCTAACAAGGTCCTCACCTTGCTTCTACCCTCCTCTTCAGCCTCACGTCCTCATTTCCCTATCAAATCGTGTGTGATCTAGAACCAAACCACCTTTGCACCAGGTGTGCTGTCTTTGCACATTTCGTAAATGGGTTTGTCAGTCACCCTTTCTGATTGTCTAACATCTGGAATTCTGGGTTCTGAGAGGCATTGTCATCTCTTTATTAGAGCCTTCTTGAACTGCTCCACATGAGCTTTGGGGCTGTGTAGGCAGCCGTGGTTATGACCAGCACCTGACAATGTAAGCAGCTGGCTTCCAGAGTGGCCAGCTCAGGAACTGGTAAACTGTAGGCAGCCGTGGTTATGACCAGCACCTGACAATGTAAGCAGCTGGCCAGCAAAGTCCTTTGAGCATGCGTCGGCCTCGTGCCCCTTCTGAGTGGGCTTATGCTAAAAAGGTGTTGGCAGCTTAACCTATCCGGGAGGACACATCACCCAGCCCGCCTAGGCAGTTATATAAGCAGCTCCTTTCTGCTGCTTGGAGTCCAGGCCCTTCCATCTCCTTCCTGGTCCAGGCCTTCCATCCTTTCCTGGTCCAGGCCCTTCCATCTCCTTCCTGGTCCAGGCCCTTCCATCTCCTTCTGGTCCAGGCCCTTCCATCTCCTTCCTGGTCCAGGCCTTTCCCTTCCCTTCCTGGTCCAGGTCCCCGTCCAGTTCCCCATTCCTATGTCAAGAGCCGTTCCTGGATTAAAGCCAACTGAGAAGGATCCACCGTGTCGCGTCTTACTTGCGGGCCAAGGCGACGCGACTTATGGTGGCCCGTACGGGGAACTGAGGACTTCACTTCGTTGGATTCAGAACTCAGCAGCTAGAACGGCGGCGGTACAGGTATAGTTATTGCCACAGAAAGTGCCCAGTGGTAGGGCCGTCACAAGGTCCGCGTAAAGCGGCGTCACAGAAAGTGCCCAGTGAGTAGGGCCGTCACAAGGTCCGCGTAAAGCGGCGTCACAGAAAGTGCCCGTGAGTAGGGCGTCACAAGGTCCGCGGTTAAAGCGGCGTCACAGAAAGTGCCAGTGAGTAGGGCCGTCACAAGGTCCGCGTAAAGCGGCGTCATAGAAAGTGCCCAGTGAGTAGGGCCGTCACAAGGTCCGCGGTAAAGCGGCGTCACAGAAAGTGCCCAGGAGTAGGGCCGTCACAAGGTCCGCGGTAAAGCGGCGTCACAGAAAGTGCCCAGTGAGTAGGGCCGTCACAAGGTCCGCGGTAAAGCGGCGTCACAGAAAGTGCCCAGTGAGTAGGGCCATCACAAGGTCCGCGGAAAAAGCGGCGTCATAAGGTCCGTGGTCATAGGTCCTGGTAAAGTGGCAATTGAATCACGAGAAACCTTAGAAGTATCATGTTTGTGTTTGTTGTAGACCAGGTTGTGGGTCGGTCTGGGTGTCGTAATTATGTTTTTCCTAGTATGTAGTCTTTGTTTCTGTTTAATTGTCATTGTCCAAGACATAAGTGTAAAAAAAATAATAAAGGACGAAAAAGGGCCTCCAACATCTATCCTAGCACAAAAGATTTAGAGACAGAGAGTTCCTCCAGCTCCGATAGCTCAGTTGAGGAGGAAGGAGGGAACTTAGGCAAGATGGAGGAGGAAGAAAAGTTAGAAAAGATGGAGGAGGATCAAGAGAACCTATCAGTTGAAAGGGAGTCTGTGACCCTCTCTAGGCGAGGAAAGGCAAACATGGGGCGGAGAAGCTTAAACCACCTGCTTGGGAGACGCCCACAGCTCCCCCCTAGGCCCCGCCTCCCTATGCGGAGGTTCCTCGGGCCAGTCTGTCCTCAGAGACACAATGTTCATTCTGCCCACAGACTTGGAAGGAAGTGCGTATAGCCTTCCCAGTTTATCTTGACTGGAAATCCATTTACAGTACTGCGTTGGATACCGGGTGATTTTATACCATTGTGTGCCGTCATACGCACCTGGCCAGTGCCTATGCCGGTCCATTCTAACTCCCCGGTCCTCCTTACCTTTTTCCCTACCTACTTCTTGTGCTCAAAATGCACTTCCTGCTGGCTAACCTATATAAACCTATTCAGCTCTCTTGCGTCTCCTCTCTCAGGGGACTGTATATTATTTCTTTGGTATATAACTCTTCTCAGTCTCTCAATCAGAGTCGTCTCCTGTCTGAGTACCTGAAAGGAAACCGGTCGAAAGAAGACGAGTACCTATCCAGGAGCTCCTATTGCAGATCGCTACCCTGAATGGCACCCGCCTGGATCCCTCTACTTTGGAGGGGCTCACCACTTGGGTCAAGGGTGCCCTCAATTTTCTTTAAAAGAATGAGCGGGAGAAATTTATCTGGGGAGCTGTTGTTCTCCTAGGATGTGGTTTCTGCCTTTGGTTTCTGTGTCATTTGTGCCATGACCATGCAGGACATAAGGTTGTTGTTTACCAGGCGCTGACTGCCATGAAGGAAGGCACTCCCCCAGGTATTTGGCTGGCCTCCCTTAGGGGCATAGTGGGGAGCCTTCTGGACCCGGTAATGGCCATCCAGGCATAATCCCTAGATCCTGACCATCTTGACCATTGCCAAAGGTGTACACTCATGAGGCTCCTACAGCATCACCTCAATGTTTCTGAAGCGGGGAGTACGAGGAGCGCCTCGACTAGAGATGTTCTCAATCCTGAGATAGATTCTCTGAAAGCATGTCCGATGCATAGAGGTTTTGTGCCAAATGTACCTCTCCCTGAAAAAAGGCACGAAGGCGGGTATGGCAGAAATATAAACTTTCCCATCACAATGCCTTCACTTTGCACAAGGGCTCGGACCTCTGTTTTCCACCGCTGACTTGCTGCGCTAGCGGCGACTCTATAGGTGTGCTTTATCGCCTCACGCCAACCACCTAATGAATGAGTTTCAAGCATGCTTGGGTGTGGATGCCTAAGGTCTGAAGGGTCCAGAGGTAACCTAATTCAAATTTAATAAATAAATAAGGGGGAGATGTAGGCAGCCGTGGTTATGACCACACCTGACAATGTAAGCAGCTGGCTTCCAGAGTGGCCAGCTCAGGAACTGTAAACTGTAGGCAGCCGTGGTTATGACCAGCACCTGACAATGTAAGCAGCTGGCCAGCAAACAAGTCCTTTGAGCATGCGTCGGCCTCGTGCCCCTTCTGAGTGGGCTTATGCTAATAAGGTGTTGGCAGCTTAACCTATCCTGGAGGACACATCACCCAGCCCGCCTAGGCAGTTATATAACAGCTCCTTTCTGCTGCTTGGAGTCCAGCCCTTCCATCTCCTTCCTGGTCCAGGCCCTTCCATCTCCTTCCTGGTCCAGGCCCTTCCATCTCCTTCCTGGTCCAGGCCCTTCCATCTCCTTCCTGGTCCAGGCCCTTCCATCTCCTTCCTGGTCCAGGCCTTTCCCTTCCCTTCCTGGTCCAGGTCCCCCTTTCCAGTTCCCCATTCCTATGTCAAGAGCCGTTCCTGGATTAAAGCCAACTGAGAAGGATCCTACCGTGTCGCGTCTTACTTGCGGGCCAAGGCGGACGCGACAGGGCTGCCTCTAATGACCCTATTTTATTATAATTATATTTAAATGTGTATTATGATGATCTGTCAGGTACAGTGGAAAGGGATTACATTCTCTTCCATCACAACGCTGCATGGGAAGCTAGCTAGCTGAGTATACTGCTAAGTGTTTGTTAATGTAAGTAGAAAGGAGCCTAGGTCTTAAAGAGTCTTTCCTTGCTTAATTTCTCTGAAGTTCATTTATTGATGCATGCGTGCATTCATTCCTGTACAAACATTGACTGAGTGCCTACTATGTGGGAACTCCTGGCCCCTTTCCCTAGGCAACAAAGCCTTGATTAAACAGACATAAAAGAGGAGCAGCTGCCAATCTTTCCTCTAGGAAGCTCTACTCTGTGGGCCTTCGTTATGAATCCTAAAGCTTCAGTTTTCTTTTGTCAGCTTTTTCTTTAATGGCCAAACTCATGGTGGCAGTGACAATGGATTCTGCATTAGTATTAAAAATTTATCCAATAAATAATGGATTAGAACCTCTGTTTAATAATTATTAATGCACTGCAATTTCAGTTGCCCAAGTCTCAAGATGTTTTAAACATAACTAATTGAAAACACAATTAACAGCAACTTGCAGAAATACATCTGAAAGACAGAGCACCCTTGAAAACCTTGGAGTCTAACAGAACAAAAAAATTCAAAAGCAACCCCTTGCCCTCCTCCCACTACCCCCAGTAACGAGTAGTCACTGGGCTCCAGCAGAGAATAACCATGGTGCCTGGCAGAGTTTAGAATACAGTTAGGATAATGACAGTTTTTCTATAGCCACTAAAACTTCAAGTGACCACTTCATCATGTTCAGGTGTCAGAGGTATGTGCCTGACCCATATATTACACTCAGACACTTGCATAAGATGGATTCTTGGAGAAAACTCTGTGATCTCCCCAGTCTCTGTGGTTTCTGTGGCTCCTGTGGCTCCTGTGGCTCCTGTGGCTCCTGTGGCTCCTGTGGCTCCTGTGGCTCCTGTGGCTCACGAGGACCCTGTTGATCCTGTGCCCTTCCTGTGGCTGATTCTGCACAACCTGAGTCAGCAAAACCAGAGCTGCTGGTTTTTGCACTTGAACTTTCTTGCTTTAAGAAATTAGGAATGAGAAAGTAGACCAAAGCATCCTAAGGATGGGCTTGGACTGCTTTGGTTCCATAGAGGAGTATGGAAGCACTGGGCTCTGGGCAGGGTGTAGCATGGGTAAGAACAGGTTTGAACCTGACTATTTTCTTTCTCATTACATTAGTAAGGCTAGGGAATGTCTCTTCTTCACAGTGGCTTTTGGACTTGAATACTCTGGCCTTCTTACTTTCAATAATAGTTCATAGGGATTTGTTTTTTTCTTTTGCAGGGTTGAGGTGAATGCTCAATGACACATGGTGGGGAAATTAATCAATGGCTGCTATTGGCATT
Source organism: Mastomys natalensis (assembly GCA_021653895.1). Taxonomy (NCBI): domain Eukaryota; kingdom Metazoa; phylum Chordata; class Mammalia; order Rodentia; family Muridae; genus Mastomys; species Mastomys natalensis. The sequence continues at coordinate 32,966 of JAJTUV010001522.1, read as the reverse complement.
CAGCAAATGCAACTCCTCTCCCACTCATAAGCCTTTTGCTCTTGCATGACTAATCTATCCCCAGGACTCTAACCTTTTCTATGGGTATTATTCAACAAAAATAATATAAGTATTGGATGCATGCATGCTATTCCTGGAGAACAGGATGGGGGTTAAAGAGTCTGGGGAGACAGTTCAGTCTGATTCCCAGAACCCGGTATGATTTGTGTTTGTCATCCCAGTGCTGTGGATAAGGAGGTAGGTGGACCTTTGGGACTAGCTGGTCAATTAGCCTAGTTTAACTGGTAATTTCCAAGCTATTGAGAGATCCTGTGTCAAAACACAAGGTGGATAGCATCCTAAGAAATGACACATGACTTTCACTGTTACATATATGTGTTGTGTTAGATATTTAAAGAAGGCCGCTGGATGGGCTGACTATCTATATGGTGGTGGCTCTGCTTATCTCAGGCCGCCATATACGAGGCCTGAAGCCAAGTGTTCTGCAGCTGGAAGTGGCCAGAGGCCATGCGGGCGCAGCGCCACAGCTAGCAACGGCCAGCCAGAAACACTGGCCCTGCCACCCATGAGATGCCATCGAAGGAGATGGCTCTGCCAACCTTCCACGCTGTCTCCACAAGGCTAGGCTTAGCCCAGACCATCCTACATCCTCACGGTACCCAGTATAAAATGAGACTCTAATGCTTAATGATTAACCAAAGGCTTTATGAGTTTGGTAATGCTCAATAGCAAGATGCCCATACAATCAGAGGTGTAACCCAATACCCAACCTAGATATATCAACTACCTTTGACTGCTAGAGACAGGCACATGTCTGCTTCCATGTTTCCCTCTCCCTGGTCCTTTCTCCCCTAGCTCCTCCTCTTCCTTCTCTTCCTCTCCTTACTCCTCCTCTTCTTCTCCTTACTCCTCCCAACTTTCGGGAAAATTTCCCACTACATATATGTGTAGGTAAATACATGTGTGTGTGTGTGTGTGTTTTATATATGCACCTGCACATACATGAACATACACATAATCACATGTGCCAAACAAGCAAAAATAAGAAAAGGGGGAACTTATAGAGGGGCTGCCTGATCAGTATGGACAGTGGCTTGGTTAGAACTTAAGGTATGCTAAGTGCATCCTACTATGTGGCCAGACACATAAATGAGGAAATATGGTGAAGTAAGTTTGAACTTCACTGTAGAGTGTAATTACACATATATAAATTATATATATATTTTTTAGCTAGAAAGTTGCATGGATTTTAGTTTTATCTATTTATATCAAAACAGTGCTACATAAACTTTACTGAGCATCAGTACCTCCTGGAAGGTGAATTAAATGTGAGTACTGATTCATGTGGCTATGAAATTGAGGTCTGAGTACTCAGCTCATATTGATGCCGCTGTTTTTGGGAGATTGAGATTTGAAGCCACATCTTTTGGGTATCTCTTAGAAGTGGGCTAGCCTGGAAAGATGAAGATGTCTGTATCAAGCAGTAAGACACAATGTTCCCAGGCCAGCTACTTCAAGTAGAAGTAGCTCCAAAGCAAAGGGGAGGACAAGGACAGAGGAGACTCAGCAGGTTATGGCCAACTAGATTTATGGGAAACATCGGCATGGCCTCTATGATTTTCCTCCCTGGAATCCCAAAGGAAGACAATGGTTCTCATGATGAATAGCATGTAGTAGAGACTTCTGGTCAGATGGAAGAGACTTCCTGGTCAGATGGAGAATTGGAGATGAAGAATTTTTGGTTCCGATGCTCCAATGCTTGAGGACTATCGAAAGCCATGACTGGCTTCTAGCTGGGTCTTCAAGTGTGGTCAAGACTGCAGAAACAATGCTGCTGGGAGAAGACCACCCAGCTACTGCAACCAAGGTTTGTTAAATGAGGCATGGCATCCAATATCTGAATATATGCACCTCACGAGATGCTATACTGTTGAATGCTGCCCATCACTTACCTAAGCCCTGGTATATTGCGATATTGTTGCCTCAAGCCTAGAACAAACCTGATGGCTACACTTTTCCTGAAGCCTACCATACTCACCATACCCCCTCTTCCTTCCTTCTTCCCTCCCTCCTCCTCCTTCCTCCCTCCCTCCTCCCTCCCTCTCCCTCCCTCCTCCTCCTCTTTCTCCTCCTCCTCCCTCCCTCTTTCTCTCTCTTCTTCTTCTTCTTCTTTCTTTTTCTCTCTCTTCTCTCTCTTCTCCTCTCTCTCTCTCTCTCTCTTCTCTTCTTTCTTTCTGGTATGATCTCACTGTGTAGCTCTGGCTAGCTTGAACCTCATAGAGACTAGGCTAGCCTTGAACTCACTGCCTGCCTATGCCATGACTTAAAAGCATGTTCCACCATGCCTAATCAGACTACATTCTCTTGAGTACAATTTGCACCCAAATTTTGTACTCATAGAGCTGAATGGAGCTGAGTGTAGAGATAATAGGAAAGCTTACAGATCTACACAGCCACAAGAGGATTACATGACTTTCTCAAGGCATAAGGGATACCTGGTGTTTCTGTAATGGCTGAGCCAGTGGACAGAGCCACCTCTACAGCAGAAAGTCGAGAATGGGTTCTGAAGCTTCTTTCCTAGACATACTTTTAAATACACTCTTTGGGGTTGTTTATTTTTGTTTCTGTTTTTGCCTTAAGGACATAATATATGGAACTCCATCATGCAGCCAAAGCAATCCAAGTTTAATCTCCAAGCATTCATCTCCCAAGTTCAGATTTTTTTCTTCCTCTTCTCAGCTGGTGCATTCCCCAACTTCTGAATGTCTAAAAATACCCAGCGTGGTTCCCTCTACAAAACACCAGCACCCTGCCAGCTGTTAAATAAATAAACTCGAAACAGAAATGCTGTAGTTGTGAAATAAGATATATTTAATTAAATAAAAAAAGGAAAGCAAGTGCTATTACAAGAACATAAAACTGTAAGGCATAAGATAAAAACTAAATTACTGCAAGGCAGCTCGATCCAATCTAATCCTTGAAGATAAAGATGAAACCAGAAAATTGCATGTATTGAGAAATCAACATAAGCCCTGAGCAAATATTAACTAGAGATCTATAAACTGGTTGATAATAAACAGAAAAATGAGCATTAGGATTAGGCCAGGAAATGGAAATGGGATCGGGTTGGGTGAAGGGTGATGGTGAGTTCATCTCTCCATCGTGCTTGGAGCAAGCCTCTGGATGATCTTGTTTGAGTGTCTTTTCCATTAGCCTATTTCAGTCACTCTGAGAGGAAGAAAATGGATGGGATGGAAGGCAGTACCTGAGCACATTTCTATCCATCATCTCCTGAAAGACATGGAATGGATGTGTTCTCATCTTACCAGGCTGTAAAATGGAGCCTGCAGATAGAACATTTGCTTTTTGCCACGGTTTCTCACTTAGCTATTGACACCGTTTTAACAGTGTATTTAAGCATGAAGAATGGTCCAATTACACGTTAAGTAGCCTTTTTTTATGGTTCTAATAAAGGTCCATTTAGATGTTTATACTGACAACTCAGTTCTTTAGAAGGGCATTTTTTTTTTCACGTTGCCTGCTGAAAGAGGACATTTCATACCAAAAAAAAAAATTTTTTTTTCTCCATTTTTCAAAAAAAAAAACCCTCGCTATTAGTTGGAGAATGCTGCTTTGGCTTTGAGGGGAAAGAGGAAGCTTGTATAGAGGCAGGGCCTTCTGGTGGAGAAGTCAGCAGCAGGCAGCTGGGAAAATCAAGCTAATTCACAGGTGAAGATGTCCTCTTTGTCAGAGTTTCAGGCTCTGAGATAAAGACTCCTTTGAGAGTTTTCATTCATGTCCCACCCCACACAGGGATCTGCTGAATGCTGCCTGAATGGCAGTCGACTCTGGAGAGCGAGGGGGCGGCTCTGGCAGACAGGGACCAGCATTCTCCCTTACATCAAGGTCCAGGGACAGCTGGGTCCTCTAAGGGAACCAGGAGTCCCTTTGGGGACAGAGTTAGTGTTCTTAGCCCCTGGGGGATCTGTGTGACCTGGGGTTTCTTAGGAAATCAGGTTTTTCTTTGTGAAACAACACTGTTAGTAAGACTCCATCAAAAGAGTTCCTGACAAAAAGGTATCCCTGTGTGCTCTCTAGCTCTGGACAAAGGTCTCCACTATTTCCCAGAGTCAAGGTCTTGTCATTAACTCCTTGCAAGTCTTTTGGGAGGGACCCTCCTGTGGTGGTTACTAGCTTCCTGAAGACAAGGGCTGTTGTAGCTTTCTGGGGCTTCCAGAGTGATACCCACAGACTGGAGCAATGGCTTAAACAATGGAATCAGTTTTCTTTACAGGGCTGGAGGTCAAAGCTCAAACTCAAGGTGTATTAGGAGGGTCTCCTCTCAGTCCTGTCTCCTTGACACATACACGGGCCTCATCATTACACTCTATTTACTTGTGACTCAGTCCCAACTTTCTTTACTTCTTAGGCCATTCCAACACATAATAGGGCTTACTCAAGTGACCTCACACTTCATTCCCTTATTAGAGAGCTGTCTTCAACTACAGTCACTTTCGGAGTTACTGTGACTTAGGGCTTCAACACTTGAATTTCGGTAGGGTGTAATCTAGCTCCTAATGTGGCTGCACATTAATCCTCCAGGTATAGAGGTGCATTACATACCCGCTTCTCCCTCTGCTTCAATATGATGAGAAGAGGGATGAAAAAATATGACAAACATTAGCTATGACTGATCTCATTTTGTTTATAGAGAACCCGAGGTCAGTTGGCTTGCATATAAATTCTGTTACAAGGTAAAGAAAAATTTTACTTTCAAAGATTCTGCAAATGTCATTCTTCACCATGCCTCTCTTCATCTCTGCAGCTCCTCATGTAATTAATTTGAGTTGAGGTCCAGGCACATGTAATTTTTTAAGGCACCCCAAATCATTCTAAAAATGCAACTGGGATTGATAAATCACTATTCTTAAGGTTTCTGGGTACATAAAGGCGGTCCTCAATGGTGAGTTGTTTAATTTGATGAGGAGTCACTTCTGAAATACCAGGAGACTAGCTGACATGGTCTGGAAGAAGGAAAGCTTCTTAGAGAGATGATATATGGGTGTTTTTCATAGTTGATTTGTCCATGGCTTTTCTTAGGATGAAGGACTTTACAATGATATGAACATGGACAACTGTACTTAACTGTTAGACTTAACTGTGGGGGAAAACAATAAATTTGCCCTGGCTGAATAAGTCAGATCATGGACACACAGTATCTCCAGGGTGCCTTCAATGGGCAGGCAGGATCAGTGAAATCCTAAGAAGCAATTTTCTAGGAAAAAGGTGTGGACAGCCCAAGACTGAAGGAGCAAGAGAGTCTCATAGAAGAGGAAGCAGTTGTTGGTCTGCTGTGTGCTGTGGGGATGCCTCTCAAGAAAAGCACGGGTGCTTTCAGGGAGTTTTATACAGTCATATTGTATCTCACTTAACTTCCCACATTCACATTACTAGTTCGTCAGTGTTTCCCACAAACTTTTATTGGATCTTTTGAGCAATCAACCCTCTACAACAATGACAAGGGTCCCAAGGGACACATTCATTTTCTTCTCTACCCTGAGGCATTCAGGACAGTGGGTCTTCACTGAAACTGTATGTTTGAAACATGTGGAGTCTTAAATAAATTAATTGTGAATCCAAACTTGTACCAGTTCTGTTGGGGAGAATGGGGATCCATGCAGCCTGTCTTTAACATGTGATATAGGAATAGATGGTAGACTTTGGCCTCTGGATAGAAAAACCGAGACTTAAGACAATTCTGAGAGGAGACTGATAAAGAGCAGTAAGACAAAGCGGGTATGGTACATGCATTTGTAGTTCAGCTCTAGGGAGGCAGGAATAGTCTGATTTTGGTATGTGCTGCCAGTCGCCTTGCCAAATCAAGGAGAGTCCCAGCCAAAGACAGACTTGTCTCAAAAAACAATTGGGATAGCTTCTGGGGAAAAGCACCTGAGGTTGACTTCTGCCCATATACTCAGCACACATATGTACATGCAGTCCCTCACATACAGTTAAATACACAGAAACACAGATACATATACTTGCACACATGTGCCCATAATCATGTGTACACATACACACACAAAGAGAGAGAGAGAGAGAGAGAGAGAGAGAGAGAGAGAGAGAGAGAATGTAGATTTCTATATAAATCATAAATTCAAACTCTGAGAGTATTTCCTTGCATTCTGGTCTAAGTTCAGCTGCTCAGAGCAAGGATTACTTTAGGAGGTGCACAAAAATAAAAAAAAAAATAAAAAATAAATGCTGTATCCTTTGTAGGATTTGAGCCTTACAGGATGAACATTGTTGTGTTTCTGGGAAGAGCCTCAGTGCATATGATCATATGAGCGAGATACACATGTCATGGCATAGGAATCATTTAGTGAAACATAAAGCCTGCTTGCTATGGGGAAGATTACAAGGCCATATGAGAGAGCCAGTTGCTTTTAAGTGTCAGGTGATGTGGTGTGTGCTGGGTGGGCACATAGATATGTTCAATTGCACTTCCTTTCCACTATTTCTCCAGTGTTATGACAACTGGGTAGGGAGCCATTGAGAAGCAACAAAGAGGAGTTCTCAACCTGTGGTTTGAGACTCCTTTGGCAACACTCTATCTCCAAAAATATTTACATCACCATCCATAACAGTAGCAAAATTACAGGTCACTACAATATGAAGAACCACATTAAAGGGTCATAGCATTAGGAAGGTTGAAGACCACTAAACAAAGACATACAGCTCAGGTGAACATGGAGTTGACCTAGAACGGCCCTTGGAGCACTGAGTAGAAATCAAGACTGAGGATGCAGAGAGGAAAGAACAAGCTATTGTGTTTTAGATAATAAAGCAGCAAAGAAGTAAAGTAGATAGGAATGATTTTATCCTGACAGTAAGAAAAACAACAACAGCAAAACCCTTCTTGTCCTGTGACCATATTCCTAACCTACTTTAAAGAGTTTTATTTTCTCAGTCATTAGTCATTGTTGTCTTGCATTCTTAGGGATTTGGAAGTTTCTCTTAATCCCTCCCAAATCCCATACATTCCGGAGGTAACCTGCAGAGGCTCAGAGTGCCCTAGAGAAGCTGATTGGAGGACCTTTTTCATCATCCACCACATTTAATTCACTTAATGCCTGCCTGTGTGAGCGGTGGAGCCTGAGTCCATGGGGCAAGTACCTGCTGAGAATGAATGGAAGTGCAGCCCTCACTTCAGGAAGAGAAGTGAGCGACGCAGGACTTTCTTCTAAGCACATTATCAAGTTAGCTATGTATTAGTGGGAGAAAGTAACTGTGGTTTATCTAGGATATAATCAGATTTAACTGACAAGCTTTTAAGAATTCACCCCTTGATAGGAAAACTACAGTCAAAGAAATCACATCAATAAAACTATGGTAAGCACAATAAAGCAAAACAGCTAAAGCAAAGTAAATCCTTGAAACTGAGCATCTAGACCAGTGCTTGTCAACCTGTGGGTTGTGACCCGTTCGGTGGTGGTGGCGTCTCACATGAGAAATTCTGCATATCAGATATTTACATCATGATTCATAACAATAGCAAAATTGCAGTTGTGAAGTAGCAGTGAAATGATTTTATGGTTTGGGGGTCACCACAACACAAGACACTGTATTAAAGGGTTGCAGCCATTCACTCCTGACCATATATCCAAAAGATGCTCCAATATCTCACAAAGACATTTGCTCAACTATGTTCATAGCAGCTTTATTCATAATAGTCAGAAACTGGAAACAACCTAGACGTCCCTCAACTGAAGAATGGATAAAGAAAATCTGGTACATCTACACAATAGAATTCTATTCAGCTATTAAAAACAGAGACGTCATGAATTTGCAGGCAAATGGATGGAACTTGAGAATATCATCCTGAGTGAGGTAATCCAGTCCCCAAAGGACATACATGCCTGGTATGTACTCTCTTATAAGTGGATATTAACCATAAAATATAGGTACCATGTTACACTCCACAGACCCAAAGAAGCTAAACAAGAAGGCCCAAGCAAGAATGCTTGAATCTCACTTAGAAGGAGGAAGAAAGTAATCATAAGAGGCAGATAGAGAGAGGGAACTGGGAGGGAGTATGGGCAGGGGATGGGGGTTCAGGATCAGGTGTGGGGAAGAACAGGAGACATGGCTAGGTGATCATAAAAATAAATGGAAATCTGCAACTGACAGAGGTAAAGGGGGGGCATCTCAAGGACCAGCTAGTCAGACGTGGGATAAAGGAAGTGCCTAAGAATCAATGGGGTGACTTTACTGTGACTCACTATATTGGTGATATGGAACCCGAAGAGACCACTTCCTGTATCCAGGCAGGAACCCAGTGACCATGGAACACCCCCACAAAACTTTCAATCCCAAATTTATCCCATCTACAAGAAATGCAGGCACAGAGATGGAGCAGAGACTGAGGGAATGGCCAAACTAGCCCAATTGAGACCCATCCTATGGACAAGCACCAATTCCTAACACTGTTAATTATACTCTGTTATGCTTGTAGATAGGAGTATGTTGTCCTCTGAGAGGTTCTACCCAGCAGCTGACTCAGATAGATACAGACACCCACATCCCAAACAGTGGATGGGTATTGGGGACTCTTACGGAAATTAAGAGGAAGGATTGCAGCCTCAAAGAGGTTAGGGACTCTTGGGGCTCTCCGAATATGAACCATCAACCAAAGAACATACCTCAGCTGGATCTAGGCCGCCCTGCACATATGTAGCAATTGCAGCTAGGTTTTCATGTGGGTCCCAAACAACTGGAACAGGGGCTGTCACAAAGATGTTGTGTATATGTAGGATATGTTCTTCTATCTGGGCTTCCTTGTTGGTCCTCAATAGAGAGGAAGCACCTAGCCTTAAAGAGACTTGAAGAGTTAGGGTGGAAGGATACCCAGGAGGGGCCTGTAGGAGGACTCAGCAAACCCTGACAGGCAGCTCACAGTGGTCCATTCATGTGCAACAGTAGCTTCTGTGCCTGCTAACCCCTAACGATGAGACAAATGTTTATAGAGCCAGTGACACAACAACCAATCAGATGGTGTCAACTACATGGAGTGAGCCATCATGGGCCAATGGGGCCTGTGGAGGGTATAAAGGCTTGCATTGCAGTTCCTGCAATAAACAAGTCTGCTTTTGCCACTTGCCTGACTCCAGAGTTTGTGTCATTGACTCAGTGCCTTCCTACTCCTGTCCTCAAGGGTCTTGGTAGGGGTCACAAGTGACAGGGGCCCCATTGGCTCGAGGAGAAGAGGATGGGGGATGGAGGGATGGGGGAAGGATTGTGGAAGGAGTGACTGGGAGGGGGACAGTGAACAGAATGTTAAGTAAGTAAGTTAAAAAAAATAACTTAAATAATAAGAAAAAGGGTTGCAGCATTCAGGAGTGTTGAGAACCACTGTTATAGATCAAAACCATGATGTAGCAGAAGCTGTGTGTGTGTGTGTGTGTGTGTTAAGTGTGCATATGTTTGTATCAGAGGTAGGCATGGATGTCATCTTTTCTGCTTTCCATCTTATTGTTAGAAAAAGGGTGCCTCCTGAGGTGACCTTTTGGCAAATTTGGGATGCTTGTGTCTTTGTTGTTCAGGTCTGGGACTATAGGCAGGTACATGCTGCTATGCCTGGCCTGTTACTGGTGTATATCTCTTTGTAACCCAAAGAGTCTGGTCATACCATGGTATTTCAAGATTTGTATGTACACCTTTGTCATTTCTCTCTGAGCCCCTGTCTTACTCCTGGTTATTCCCATTTACAGCATGATTCCCAGACTGACTCCTCATTCATCAAAGGCCATAAACCCACAGTTTCACTGTAGCCTGAAAGGGGAAGCAGATGGTTAATAAAGAAAGCTATGGCTGGTGATTTTTCTTTTCAGTCTTGCTTGGTTCTGAGGCTGGAAAAAAAAATTGCAGCATACTTCAAACTTGAGCAGTGTTGAATTCATCTGTGAGGTTATTATATGCAGCTTTGATGTTACACCAAGACTACCTAGGTCGTTTTGTTCCAATTACTCAGTGGAGAGGAGGAGGACTTCCATGCCACATGAAGCCACCCAACTTTGATGTCTGGTGTGGAAGGAGCCCTTCTTGGTACCAGTGTATCAGGAGTAACTCTAGGTAGCAGGGGCTAGTCGAAGTGGCAGGCTTCTAACTTGGATGCTATGTCCACTCACAGTGATCTAGCTTTCTTGGTTCTGCAAAGCATAGGAGGCGAGAGGCCGTCAGTGTGGGCCTATCGAGCACGTTTCCCATTGCATCACAGAGGATTTGGAAATAACCTCATTTTCCTCAATTAGGAAGATGGAGATTGTAATGGCTGTACTTTGCTCTCTTCAGCCGTCTTTCATCTCTGCATCGCAAAGTGCTCTGAAAGCATGATTAACGGAGCTTCCCAACTCCCCAGCCGGACAGGCGCCCTGCTGCTTGCTTTGGCTGAGGCTAAATGGTTGAGGCCTGCTCTTAGGTGAACTCAGAGTGATGGAGGAGTCTGCTGACCCCAAAGCAGGCCAGGACGGATGCTGGGAGCCTCACAGGAAGGAGTGGGGAAGGATGCCAGCCTAGGCTAGGGAAGATTGCTGGTCTTGGAGACGAGCCTCTTGAAGTCAGCCCTGGATGCTCCACTGCTATATTGTAGCTGCATGGGCCTGTTACTATTGCAGGTTTCCAAGCCCATCCAAGTTTCAGGCTTAGTGTGTAAAAACCAGGAAGTGGGTTTGTGGTCTCATGCCTCCTTCAACTCTGCCATTCTGAGGAGGTATGATCCTGTGGCATCGTTATGGGATCCTTAGACCATGTGGCATGTTGTTTGGATGACATTGCTTCTCAGCAGTTCTCTCAGTTGTTGTGGGATATCTATGCCATTGTTGCCTAGAGGTTTTCCCTTCTTCGTGTTCTCCATGGTGCCTTGTTGGTACTACTGCATAGACCTCTACCACACTGAACAGCAGATGGTATTCCAGGACCAGTTGGCTGGTCCATGTATCACCCCATCTCCTCATTTTCTTCCACCTTACCTCTCAGTGTAAATGTCAGTTTGCTCTACTGTTTTGCTATGGGATTGCTGGCCCTGTTCATTCAGGACAGACCTTTCTTCTGAGATCCTTCTACTCTCCTACCAAATCTGGGGTTATGTGTTGAAACATTAGCCTATCCTGCTTAGACTATGAGCACCTGGGTTAGATTCCTGGACTCGTCACTCATGTTCTTTGATCCTTCCATCTGCCTGATGTAATCCTTCTATGTGCTGTTCTTTTTTTTTTTTTTTTTTTTTTTTTTGTTTTGTTTTGTTTTTTTTTGTTTTTTTTTTCGTGACAGGGTTTCTCTGTATAGCCCTGGCTGTCCTGGAACTCACTCTGTAAGCCAGGCTGGCCTCGAACTCAGAAATCCGCCTGCCTCTGCCTCCCAAGTGCTGGGATTAAAGGCATGCACCACCACCGCCCGGCTCCATGTGCTGTTCTTAACATGTGATGGGCTGAGAAGTTAACTCACAAGAGTAAGTTGTAGGTCTAGGGTTGAGGAGGTGGCACAGTTGATAAAGTCAATTGCCTGTGTGTTGACCCGAGTTCAATATGCAGAACCTATGTTTAAAAAAAAAGAAGAAGCAAGGTATGGCAGCACTTACCTATAATCCTAGAATTAGAAAGGCAAAGACAGGTGAATCTCTGGGATTCTCTAGCTATTTGATCTAGCCTACCCAGCAAGCTCAGACCAATGAGAGATCCTGCATCAAAAGAAATAGTTACTGCCTAGGGAATGGCACATAAGGTTGTTCTCTGGGCTCCATCCACATGCATCTACACACACACACACACACACCCCACAAATGTAACTAGAATCCTGCTGTTGTTTGCTGTTTAGTACCATGTCTCTGACATCTCTGAGTGGACCAGACCTCTAACCTCAGATTCAGTGTCTTTTCAGGGCTCCTCTCTAAGGTGGTTCTGAGTGACTGCAATTGGAGTTGGGCTCAGGATAGGTCAGAGATAATGTAGTTGGAGAAATAAGCAAGTCCTAGAGGATTAGTCTTCAGAAGAAGGCAGAGGGTGACAGAAGATCCATTCCTGTCCTTCTCAAGAGGAATTTTAAAATCATGGAAGGCCTATCCTTTATGGCTGCTTAATGAATGCTTCAAAATGTTGCATTTTGAAAACAAAACAAAACAAAATAGCAATAGAACACAACAAGGGTGTTCTACCAGTATTTGAAACCCTCCAAGGGTTACCCTGATGAGAAACCTCATAAGGCCAAATTATGCCTTGGCTCCCTAATTGGAAAGTTCATTTTTACTCTTGACATCTCAACATATCTTCCTTACTTTCCTGTGGAAAGAACATGGCCCAGGAGGGGTGCTCACCTGGGCCCTCACCTGTCATGCATGAAGGCTGCCCCTTGCTCCCCCATCTCTTAGGCTGCCCTGACCAGCCACATAAAAAGATACTCAGGAGGTGGGACAGCTGCATTTTGTTGTGGAGGTTTTCAAGTGTAAAAAGCACAATAAAACTTAATTCTATCCCTTTTCTGGAACAAACAGAAAGAAACCTGCTGAAGTGGAAAATTCAGAATGAGAACTCTGGGACAGCCATTAAGTCTGAGTTTTAAAAACTGCAAAGAATGCTTTTGAGTATTTCTTATGTGTGGGTGGGGGGGGCTCCCATTGTAGGGATCGTCAATGCAGTGCCACCTTCTGTGCTCTCATGGGCCCCATGTGAATTCCCTTGTTGGGCCTCATTGCCCATCCTTCCTTGTCCTTACTCTCCTCACTTCAAGTGCCCCTGGGTTCTTGTCATGCCACATTACCTCAAACTTAACCCTTCATTGTCCACAAACTGCTGTCTTCACTCCTGGGGTGCCCTACCCATCCTACCACTTTTTCAGTGTCCTGGCCACTTGGTTACCCTTTGTTGCCATTAATCTTGGCACAAAGATCCCCAGAGCTATCATGGATGGGGAAAAGCTTTTCAACATAATGACTACTGAGTTTTGCCCACATAGCCAGTGGGCAAATTTCTTTTGAGTTGTTTTGACCTCAGGGCATTCTCTATAGTCCAGTCTAGCCTCAGCCTCTTCATAATCCTCCTGCCTCAGTGTCCCTAATGCTTGTTTACCTGTGCCACACTATACCCTACCTCTGTCATTAGTTTGTAGAGGTTTATGCTTGTCTTGTCTGACCATTTGGTCAATGGCTGAGTCCTCGTTGACATGATTCCTTGTGGCTGCACACAAGTGACCTACCCTGTATGAGTGTCCCAGCAAGCTGAGCTGAGTAAGTGTGGACAGAAGGGGTTCACAGAGGTCAATGGAGAACTTCTTGTGGAAAGAAGTTTGAGAGACAATACTGTCAAATCTACTGGCAGCACAACCAAAGGTTGGGTAGAGACGTAAAGGATACAAAGGGAATTAGATGCCCTGGCCAGGCAGGATGGAAGGATCCATTGTAATGGGCTCTTAAAAGAAAATCCTGAATTGATAGGGGGAGATACAATTTCTTTGTGCCTGTCTCTTTAGAATATTGTTTTCCACTTTATTTTGTGTTTCCTGGTCTATATCAGGGCATAGCCCATTCTTTTGTCAATACCCTGGGTTGCTTATTTATTTTCCATGAGCTTCAAACTGTCCTCAGAAGTAACCAGCTAGACTCCAAACATGTGTGTTCTTTTTTTTTTTTTTTTCATTTTTTTATTGGCTATTTTATTTATTTACATTTCAGATGTCATCCCCTTTCTCCATTTCCCCTCCCTAGATGTGTGTTCTTTTCCACTCACAAAGCCATTACTGAGAAATAAGTATCTGTCAAGGCAAGGACTGCAATTTAGACAGGGTCCAGGGAAAAGCTGTGGACAATAGAAATGTGAGTAGGCAAGCATTGTGCTTGAGCCAGGAAAGTTAAAAATCCTTGTCTGCCAACTGTTTGGAGAAACCATTGAGGACTTCAGAGTGGAGAGCCACAAGAGGGAAGGAACCTGGGTCCCAGCATGAGCATGTGAGAACATCTTAAAATCGTGACAAAATAAGCAAAAAACATGTGGGTGAAGGGCCTATTGAGGGGAATACATGCCTAAGCTGTCATAGTAAGTTGAGATTATGTTACTACAGAGAATGCATATTGCTTTAGGTGATCTAAAGCCTTTTGTGGAGTAACCTAAGCATAGGATATTTCATTCATTCATCATTTTTCTTCTCCCACTCCCACCCCCACCCCCACCATGCTAGTGGCTTGGAAGCTGCTACTTTTGAGTAAGAATTTTTTTTTTTTTTAAAAGGGCTGATATGAATGAAGATGCCAAACAGGATAAGGAGGTGGGTGGGTGAGGGGAGCTAGTGAAGGAATTTCTTCTCCTGGCTCTGATTTTTTTTTTTTTTGTGATTTCTGGGTCTCTAGAATTATGAAAGTAATGGAGTCATGAATATAATTACCTCTATTCTGTAATTACCCAGCAAATACCATATGAATACATCGGGGGTTTGAGTCAGCAGATCTGGCAGCTGCGGAGTTTGATTATGATGATTTAGCTGTTGGGAAATGCCAGGGATTAATTTTAGTCATCAGTGTAGGAACAACAAGGAGAAATGGCCCCCAAATTAGGAAAGACAGGATATGGGGAGAACACTTAATACCTAGGAGGTCAGTTTGACAAAGCAGCAGTCCAGTCTGGAAGTGGCTCACCCCTGAGCTATAAAGGCACAGTTAGAAAGAAGCAAAGGCTCATTTGCACATGCAATTTATTCCCCAGGAATCTGTTCTGCAAGGGTCCCACAGTGAGACCCCCGGCAAGAAGATGCCTGTGTTTGGGCTCTTTGGTGATGGCAGTGGCTGTTGCATAGGAGAGTGTACTAGACTCAACTGTTCCCACTTTACAGATGGGGCTACTAGGCCTATTAGAGTGGATTGTTCCATGTGGCACAGGCAGAGTATTTTCTCTGGGCTGAGACACAGGGAACATTGTGTCCTATGGCAGAGAGGACAGAGCTAATAGTAGGTTTAATATAGACTGGTCCTTTTGCCTGCATCAGGGTTGAAGGCTTCTGAGGAATTCTCTTGCCTTTATTAAGCAAGATTTTCTATTTACTAAAGGCTGCTATGTTAGTTTTTCCAGGAGTAGGGACTCCCCTCATTTCTTCAGAGATGCAGGGCTGGTGATCATAGGAGTATGGGCAAGCTAGAATACAAGGCTGGGTCTCAGTGACTCAAGATGGTAAAGAACATGAAACCAAGGATGCCCCTTATTCACAGACAGAAACAACACTAGAGACCTGAGGTAAAGATTTTCTAAATGGAGCTGTAACTATAGATACCTTCTGGGTGTACAGAATTATCTATACACAACATGTAACAATTAAACTCATGCTACATCTATTAAAGCCCACAGCTACTCACTGTACTGTGCCAAGAATGCTAAAGTTTACCATACTTTAATCTGAATTAGTACTCTGGTACTGTTTTGACTGACCCTCTAAACTATTGCCTAATGCTGACATAAACTCAGACAGTAACCCTGAACTCCAAATGTTATGCCAAGCTAGGTCATAACAATGGATAACTCAACACAGAGATCTGTTTAGCCCTGATGGAGGACCTTGCCTATAGTCTTAACTACTTTACTGTGGCTCTCATGTTAAGTATAACTGTGTTCTGACAATGTTGATTGAATTCTTATTTTGACCTGATAAACATCTCTCTCTCTCTCTCTCTCTCTCTCTCTGTGTGTGTGTGTCTCCTCCCTCCCTCCCTCCTCCTTCTTCCTCTCTCTCTCTCTCTCTCTCTCTCTCTCTCTCTTTCCCTCCCTCCCTCCTTCCTCCCTCCTTCTCTCTCTCTCTCTCTCTCTCTCTCTCTCTCTCCTCTCTCTCTCTCCCCTCTCTTTCTCTCTCTCCCTCTCTCCCTCTCCCTCTTCCTCTTCTCTCCTTACTCCCCTCCTCTCTACTCTATGTACCTACATGAATGACAGAACATATGTTATCACAGTTTGAGTCTGACTTGTTTTGCCTGGTTGTTCTGGGCTAGAATTGGGCACCCCCATTTATCACGTTTCCCCTTCTTGCCCCTCCACTCTTTGCCTTCTTTCCTGGGATTCTTGATGTGACAACTCCTGTCCACTCTCCACCCAGGCAGAGGTTCAAGTTTTGAACTTTGAATTAATATTCTTGCTTTTAGATTGTTAAGGTAGAAAACTCAGAGATTTGATGGCATACTGATTGATCTCAGGTATTTTATCGGCTGAAGTGACTGGGTTAAAGTATAATCCATTTGAGAACTTGTTTGTTTAAAAGATACTTGTTTTTGAAAGATTCGTGATTATTCGATCTCAGCTTCTCAAGGTAGATGGAAAGAATTTTAAAACGATTATGTGAGATGGTACAGGGGTACAAGGTAGGGTTTGAAATAGGAATACACTAAGGAATAAATGAGCTAATATATACAAATACTTAAAATACTCAATACATGCTTATTAGTCTCATTATCAGCATAATTTTCTACTTCAATCAGGAGTGCATCTGAAATCATTTAAAGGTTCCTAAGATAAAAGTATCTTGACAGTCCAGGCTCTTCTTCTTTCACTAATCCTTTCAATGCTGGAGACACCTGTTGGTAAAGGCAATCTTCTTGAGGTTCAAGCTCAACTGCACAGATGTCTACCCAGTAGAGAGGTCAGTGGGTGATGGTGGGAGGCTTCACATTGGCTGACCCATTGGTTCCATGCAATGATGTAGGGAGAGGACATAATCAAACTCTGGAGTTGAGGCTACTAGAGCCATGCTCTGCTGCCCCCAGTCATAAACAAACTCATTCATTCCTTCACTCACTCATTCAGTGAGTCACTGTCGGGGCACTGAGCAACTGTAGGCATTGTTCCTTCCTTTGGAGATTTTTCAGTGTGGTGTCTGAGAATGATCCCAATCATGTGGAGAAACGTACTCAAAAAACCTGGTTTCAATGGGTGAGGTTCTCAGGATCTGTACTCAGTGAGGGAGGAACTGAGGAAGGATGTGGAAGCATGTGGGAGAAAGTGTCCTTTGCACAAATAAGGTTTTTGGATGGCATGAAATTGAGATTTGCAATATGGTAATGCTTGCAACATCTGTGACTTTGTCACCAATAGAACGAACGGTTGTTTCTGTATCACATTCAATAGAATTATGACAGTAGATCCATTGTTGAATTTTTGTTAGAAAATATGTTAACAAAGAAGTCCATATATTTTTGCTACACCACAAATATATATTTAAACTAGCTTTTAGGTTTTACAGTGGTTTTACGTACAAGGGGACACTGAGCAGAAAGTCCAGAAATTTCTCCTATGTCCTCTGCTTGTGTTCTTAACCTTATATCACAAATGGAATAGTATTTTGCTATCTTTGTTTTCCTTTGTAATCTTACTGATGTTGTATATTAAAAACATCATGAGGAGTACTGAGAATGGTGGTACCCACCTGTAATCCTACGAATGATGGCGGCAGGCATAATAATCTTGCAGGTAAGCCTGGGCTACATGAAACCCTGTCTCAAGAGCAAATATACATGGCCTCAGAGATGGCTCAAAGGGAAAAGCATGTGCTATGTAAGCACAGATCCTGGTTCTGGAACTGTAGAACCCATGTACAAGCCTGATGCAGAATGTGTAATGCCAGTATGTGTGTCTGTAATCCCAGCACTTCTGCAGGGGGATGGGGGAGTGGGAGGCAGGGACAGGAGAATCTTCAGAGTCTGGCTTATATCCCAGCTAGCATGTTGTAAACAACATAAACAAGAGACCCTGTCTCAAACAGGGTGGAAGGTGAAGACTGCTACACTAGATCATTCTCTGACCTCTATGTGAGTGACATGGCACACGCATGCCCACACTTAACACATGAACATACGTATGCAGCCATGTACTAACAGAGATAAATGGGGAAAAGAATTAAAAAAAAAAGAAACAAGAAAAAATAACAACAACAAAACCCACAAACCTCAAAACCTAACCATGTTGAACAAAATTTGACCGTGGCACAAAGGTTATGAAACTACATGCTCTAGTAAGAAAAGCTTTCAGAAGCTGAGGAGTGGGGGAGGAAGGAGAGTGGTTTCCCCAGTATAGGAGAGGCAAGATGAGACTGGAGAAGGTGAGGGTCACTAAGAAGAACTGAGTTCAGGCTATAGGAAGTACAGTGGTGTTTAAAGCAAAAACTTATTAACCATTCAGTTGACACTGGAACAATATCGAAAGACCAGCCTCTTCATTGTTCTGTGTCAGAAAGAAATGAAGGAGCAGGTTAGAAATAAAGCCGGTTTGCCTCCAGTGACACTTAGACTACAGTGACAGCAATAAAAGCATAGAAATGGGGGATGGAATGCTGGTGTGTCTTGGAGGTGAAATAGAAGCCTGTGGTAATGAATTCCAGGTGGGAGGCATCAGGAAGAGAAGTGTCAAGGATGCTCCTGCGTTTGTTACTTAAGCAGCAGCAGATGATGGTGCCATTGTGTGTGATAAAGAAGGAGGAGGAGGGGCTAGGGAAGGGGAGTGTTCACATTTAGACGTGTCAATTGAGATCCTGTGAGGCATCCAAATGAATGTGTCAAGGAAGCGATTGGATAAATGAGCCTGCAGCTTACATGAGATCTGGGTGGGAGATAGGCATTTGGAGATGCCAATGTATAGATGACACAAAGTCAGGGAGATGAATGAGCCTGCCTTAGGCAAGAGTGAGATGAGAAACGGAGAGAGCAAATGGCTCAATGGAACTTAACAATTTAGAAGTAGTACAATAATATTGTGTAACTCAAGTAATAAATGATAATTCAAACAGCTAGCCATCACTGGGGACTTATTTTTGTGGTAGGCAGGCTCTAAATTATACTGTACGCTTAATACTTGAGTTTTATGACAGTTATGTGAAAGAAGCTAAGTGGTAAGAGATGAAATATTTTGCTTTGTCACAGTTAGTAGGTGCTGGTGCTTGGGAATGATCCACCAGTCTTGAAAGCTTCATCCCCACTTTCGTCTTTGGGGAGCCAGGAACACCATAGCCTGAGTGATTTGGTAGGAGGAAGACTCTGGGGTTAACATCAAAGGAGCTAAGAGAAAACTTCTAATATGGAAGGGGTGTCAACATGTTCAGACGCATCACAGAGATTAAAGATGACATTAAAGAAAAAGACATTCAATGGAGATATGGGAAGGTATCAGCAGACACTAACGGGCGTGCATGGCTTTGAAAGAAGGCAAGCTGAGACACAGAGATGGTCCCCAACTGATCCACAGAATAGAATACTTACTATCCAGGGTATGTAGAAAGTCTGGGGCAAGTATATTTAAAGTGCCTATCACCTTGCTTAGTGTATGATAGAAGTGCAATGCATGTCAACAGTTCTAATTCATGTCTAGGTTGATCTTGTGGCAACAAAGCCCTGGATGTTGGTGGTGCATGAGTGTGAGTTTACTGGTTCAGTATCTGGTCTGCTAGCTTTTGTATATGCAGGCACAATGTCAATGAGCCAATGCAGGTAAATATGGCAAGTACTGTACCTTCCGGGTGAGTTGGTACAGAACGGAACGCATGCATAGTTTAAGGTGGGAAGGCAGGCTTCCTGTGACCTGAAAAGGTAAATGGGGAGGCTAGAAAGGAGGGTGTGGAGGAGAGATCTTAGGGCTTTCATAGGTGATGCATTTGACTAGAAAAGAGATGGAGTCTCTTATTGCTGTTTTTCTTCCTGCACAAAGAACAAGGGAGAGTGAGTGTCTTTGGGTTGGTAGATTTTAGCCAAAGGTCCCCTTTCTCTCCACACTTAGGTGTCCTCCCTCCACAGGGGCTGAGCAGAACATATCTCTTTACCCCTCTTCACCACTGCAACTGGTCCCGAAGGATGGTGGGAAGGAGCAAGGGACCTTGATGTGATCAAAGGCAGCCTGGGGAGGCTTCTACAGAAGGGACCTTGTGCTCAGAGTTAGAAAACAAGGCCAGCATTGGGGGCAGTTTTCCAAATTCCTGAGTGCTCCCTTCCCAAGAGAGCAGCTGAGTAGGGCACCTCCCTTGTCCTAGGACACTTCCTCATTCTGCTACTGAAGAAATGCCAAGTCAACATGTTGAGTCATAGATTTCTGCCTTTGAAGAAGTCATTGCCTAATTCTTTGCCCCTGGAGTTTCGTAGTGTTGGTGACTTGAGAGAAGATGGGTACCTTTATATCTTCCTCATATATATCCTTCTCTAGGGTCAAAGGTCTCTGGTGTAGTTTTGCTGAGACCCTTGACCTGTGTCCTGGTTAGAGTCCTAAGGAATAATGGAACAGAATTAGGCCTGCTGCAGTGGGCTGGAAGACATCTGTAAGTGCCCTCTGGCACTGGGCTGGGCCACCTGATCCATGGATAACCAGGTTTGACTGCAAAATCCGGAATGCTATGTGGCTGTCTGAGTCATTTGGAACCTGCCCCAGTTTTTCTGATATTAGCACATTGCTCTTCAGTAAGTATCCCTTTTCACACAATTTATATAAAGCCTTCTGCAAACATGTAGAGTGCCCTTGCTAATTTCTGCAATCACTGAGTACTGTGTACAGGTTCTGGAGGAGGTAAAATGAGGTAATCCTGAGGCCAGCTATGCAAAAATGTGCAGGTAGCAACCCTCCCAAGGGACAGAGTTGATAGAACGAATATATATTACAAAAGGGACCTTTTAGATTGACTCACAGGATATCAGCTAGTCGGTCCAACATAGAGGATAAGAATTCAGTAGTACTCAGTCCATCTTGCTGGATGTCTTGGCACTTCCAGTCTGGCACTGAAGCCAGGGGCTTATTAGAGGGCCACTGCTCTTATGTCGGTGTTTTACAGAGGCTGAAAAGTCTGCATTCTAACGTTGGGGAAAGGTGAACGACGAGCATGAGCAGAGAAGACGTACTTGTAGATAGCTAGGAATGAAAGCTTATGGGCTAGAATCATCCCCTGCTTTTCCCTCGGGCTTCGTTATATCTGGGCTGCAGCCAGAGGTACTGCCTGCCCTAGGGAATGGTCGTCCTTAGTCCTAGCTCAGTCAGTCTTTCCAGGGAACACTGTCAAGGACCCACCCAGCAGTGGGTCTCTTAGATGATTCCAAGTCCAGTCAAACTGACAACCAAAATCACGATGTCTTCTGTCTTCTGCCTAGGGCTGTAGGCAGTTAACTCTCTACTTTGAGCTCCAGATCCTGCTTCCCACCTAATCCCAGCTGTCGTTTAAACTCTGGGGTGAGTTGCACATCTGCTAGTAATCCTTTAGTAATTTTTCTTTTTGTACGAACCATTTATTATTATAACTGAGACAAAACTCCCACCATGTGAAATGTATTAGTCAGGGCTCGACCATTAAAAATAGATTAGTGATGTTTGGAACATTCACAATGTTATATAACTACTACGTTTGCCCTGTTCAATAATAAATATTGTTATCATCCTTAAAAATAAACGTTTAGCATATACTCTGTACTTTACCATTCTTTAAGCTCCTAGCAACAAAAAGAATGCCCCACATGTTTCTGTGAACTTCCCTAGTCTGTCTATTTACACAATCGAGGCATACAATGCTTAGCTTTTTGTGTTTCATGTGTTTCATTTAGAGAAATAGTTAGGGAGTATTTGAGCTTCTTATTGGATCACATAATGGCTGTATTCCTTTTATTGGCTAAATAATATGCCATTATATGGATATACCAAAATATATTCATTCATTCATTCATTCATTCATTCATTCTTCTGTGAATGGACATTGAGTGAGTTTTACCTCCTGGTTATTGTGCTGCTCTGAAAGCTTATGTACCTTCTCTCCCTCTCTGCCCCACCCCACTTTGGGCAAGTGCATTCTGAAGAGTGGAAACACTGATTCACATGGTAAATCTATGTTTAGTTTTATAGAAACACCGTGTCTTATACAGTGACTATGACATTTTGCCTTTCTCAACAGAAAGCTTTGCTTATTTTATTTCATGCTTACTCTTTTGAAAGGAAATGATCAAATCATATATATGTATAAATTATATTCATATATGTAATATATATATATATATATATATATATATATATATGTATACCAGATACCCTGTGAGTTTCCTGTACATTTTTATTCAGTCTTAAACCTTACAGCCTCTAATATACTATCTTATTATTCGTTAATTTATTCATAGTCTCACTGAGTTGTCAACAGCACATTTTTTATATAACTAATAATTCTAGCTCTGAAGTAAAATACCTGCATCCAAGTCCCAGATCTGTATATTTGCTGGCATATAAGCTATTCTGAGAAGCAGGTTGAGATGGAATCTATATGAGCTCGGCCTCACCCTGACCCTCTATGTCAGTGGTTCTTACTTAACCTTCCTAATGCTGTGACCTTTTAATGCAGTTCCTCATGCTGTGGTGACCCCCAACCATAACATCATTTCATTGCTACTTCATAACTAATTTTGCTACTGTTGTAAATCATGATGTAAATATCTGATATTCAGGATATCTGATATGGGACCCCTGTGAAAGGGTTGTTGAAACCCTAAAGGGGTTGTAACCTGAACTCCTGATCATTATTACATATTCTATTACTCTCTTTTGATTCCTATTTTCCATTAGACATCCATTTCTGCCTTCTTTAGTCCCATGAGTCTGACTTACTTCACATAGCATTCACTTCCCCATGCATGTCATAATTTCATTATTTGTTTTTGTTGAATGAAAATTCCCTTGCACGTGTGTACCATACTTACTTTATCTCTTCAGCTATTGGTGGGCATCTCGGCTGGTTCCTTATCTTGGTTATTGTAAACAGTGCTGCAATGAACATCAATGTGCAAGTTTTTCTGTGTTGTGTTATCTTAGAACCCTTTAGGTACATATTCATTAGTCATATAGATGGTCACATGGTAGCTTTACTTTTAGGTTTTTGAGGAATTCCTGTATTAGTTTCCAAAGTAGTTGCCTGTGACCCTTTAATACAGTTCCTCATGTTGTGGTGACCCCCCCCAACTGTAATATTATTTCATTGCTACTTCATAACTGTAATTTTCTGGTTGCTAGAGGGGCTTGAGGCAGATAGGGATCAAGGAAGTATTGCAACCCATACCCCTACCTGCATAGCACTACAGTGATCCTTGTCCAAATAAAGCTCCTGATCAGCCTCCTAGCTGCTCCCCATTTGGAGGTCAACACCTGTTCAAATTAGAGCCAGTGAGATTATCCAGCCTCAGGTGGCTTTAAGTGCAAGTGCTAGAAGCTAACCCTATTGCCTGAATGAACATTTAGAGAAAACCTCTATTTACCTTCTCGTGCTTATGTGAGGTTTGAGTTGAATATAATTAAAATCAGGCACATCATGGAAAAAGATTGGTGCTATAAGCAAAGGTTTATCTAACCTAGGTGGGTCAATTCTAACATCTGCATCCACTACTATCAACCATGAAGGGAAGCCCTAGCAACTAGGTGCTCTGGAGTGGCACTGTCACCCAGGGCCTATGTCCCCTGCAATGTGTCTACTTGGCACTTTCATTTGTTTTTAAACAAACCCCTTTATAACTTTGTTATTTGTGTATACTTCTCAAATACTTCTTTAATTCAACAGGACACCAAGAACTCCAATCAGCTGTTGCGATTCCCAGATCTACTAGGTAATAGTGGAGAATGTGTCCCTTTATCCAAGAAGTCTTTTTACCTTAGTGGGTGAAGAGGTATGAAGTTTTGAGCCCTCAGACAGCAAGACTGCCATATGCAGCTCTCCGGACACTTGAGAGATCAGGAGCTCTTGGTCTTGCTGGGACCAGCAACCATTTCTGTTTTTACTGTGGCTTCCCCAGTTGGGAGAGGTGCAGCTGTCCTCCACCCTTATGGCAAGTGTAGAATCCCTCCCCTGTGTCTAATTCAGAGTACTGTGAATGAAGCGAGATCCCAGGATGCGGAGTTGGTGGGTTGGGCCGAAGAACAGGAGGTCTGGCCCTGGTGAGACAACTCCACTTTATTAATTTGTTTCTCTTGGCCTTGGCCACTTAATCGGAGAGGATGAGTGGATCAAAGATCTTGCCCAAGCCCCAGCGGCTTCTACAACTGTATAAATAGTTATGCCAAGATATTTTAAAATGAATACTTCTCAGATGACTAAGTTTAAAAACCTATCAACAAAGGGAAGATCTTGGATACTTGCCGTATTCTGGGTGGTTCCCTGCCCACTTAACCATTGCTCATTTGGATGTGTACTAAATGCCTCAGATGTCAGAGTTTTCATTTATTCACACCCTGGTTTTACCATGACCAACTCCCCCGTTGGGACTTTAGAAGACTCCAAATTTCCTAGGGTGGAGAAGAGAGAAGTATGTAGTGGTGACCATGGAATGTTTTCCCAGAAACACAACCAGTGGCACTTTTCTGCTATTTGTACTTGTAGAAAGAGGACAAGAGAAGTTCTTCTTAGACAACGTATGACATGGGTCTGATATCCAAAGTCTCATAAGGCCACTTAGGAATCTATGACCTATAGGGAAGAGCTGGCCCTCTGGCCGCTTTCTGGGACTCCTAGAAGCCGAAGAGCTTAAATGTTCTGTCCTTTCCTCCCTCCTTTCCTTTCTTGCTCCTTCTTTCTTTCTCCCTCTGTGTGTGTTCTGAGACTCTCTCACTATGTAGCCAAGGCTGGCCTCAAACTCATGATTCTCTGCCTCAGCACCACTATATACTAAAAAGAATATTTTAAGTAGCTGAGCTAATATTATACTACAAGAAGAAATCGCCTTGCCGTATGGGTAACAAAAACCAGTCTTTCTTGCTTCTGTGGTGGGAGCAGGGAGGAGTAGAAAGGATAGAAGTCACTTACAGAGGACAATGGGGCAAACTGGGTGTTTAGGAAGCTATGGGTAGCTTGCCTTTGTTAGGTTCTGGTTCTGAGTTGTTCACCAGAAGTCCAAGAAAAGCCTTTAGGAGCAAATAAGATATTGAAACCAGGTCTCTCGAGGAGCTGGTGTTGGGGAGCGTGGACAAGTAGCAGGTGGAGACACAGCAGGCTTCACTGACAGTAAGCTTTCTCCACTTGTTGCTCTCAGGCTCCTGTTTGCATAGTAGCCTCAGGCTCTTCACTCAGGAAATTGTCACTTCAAGTCAAGAACTAGGAGAACGACAAATTCTCAGGAGAAATCTGTGACTTTTCCTAAGTGTTGTTGGCAGAGTGGGAGGAAGGGAACTTGACAGGTGATATTTGGGGCTTTGGGACAAATAGCTTAGTTTTCATACCGCTACAGGGCATTGGGAGATCCTGTGATGCTTAATTGCACCCTACATAGTTTTATGGAAGGTACTGAAGTCACCCACAGCCTCTTGGCGACAGGTGCGTCTCCAGCAATGCTTGATGATGTTTGCTATTTATTTCTGAAGAGACTTGAGGCAGGCTATGTTGGAGAAGAGATGCCCTTTAAATGGAATCATTACAAAGGCAATTAGGGGCCGGGTGGAAAATACACAAGTAATCTCAGGTGAGGATGGCTCTTCCAAGTAAGCATGGAAGGAGAGCTCTGAGCCTCCTGGCTGCCAGAGAAAGGGATGGCTTTTATCCCATGCTGCAAAGGAGCTTAGCATGCCCGGAGAAGCCAGCACCCAGGCAACTGGGCAAGCAGTACATGATGCACCCAAATAAAGTAACTGCAGCGCTTTTGCAAGCTCTGAGACAGGCTGTATACAGCTTGTCTGCTCTTTTAGAGAGTCCCATTTTCTTTGGCAGACATAAACAGATGTGACTAAGAAACTGATAGAGGGTGACGAATTTAAGGTTTGCTTGTAACATATTTTAGGAAGTAGGAGAGTGCTTTGCTGTCTAAGTCTCCCTCTCTTGGCTCACCTTCTATCTCAGCTCAAGAGAGGCTGCAGCTTCCCACTGAAGCAGGGATTCCAGCCCTTCCTGCATGCCCGGCTACCTAAGGATGTCCAGCGGCATCCTGTCTTGAGGCCTCCAAAAAACACCACTCAGAACCCTTCTAGGAAGACTACTGATGAACCTACTTGTTGCCCAAAGTCAGAAAGGACTTTGGGATGCACTGGAAGCCTTCTCTCCTTTTCAAAGCAAGCTGAAGAAAGTTGCTGAGGGCCAATTCTGAGCAGCAACCTGTTGAAAGGAGGAAAATGAGGACTTAGCTGGGGGATGATCAGGTCTTGTTTGCAGCTGCCTCATTGGAAACACACATCTGCTGTCTGGATTGTGGCAGACATAGAAAACCATCCTTCAAACAGCTAAGATTCTGACTCTGCATACATTTGTGAACGGTTCAAGCACTGGCGGGGTGGTTATGGCTGTGAATCCTGTCCTTTCCACAGCATGTTCCAGCAGCTGTCACTGCAAATGATGTGGTGCTGCAGGCCCAAAGACGCTAGTGGGTGACACCCAAAGCACCATCAAAGCACCGCAGAAACATTGTTGCAAGTGTGTGTTTAATTTAGGGAGGGGAAAAGATTGCAAATAAGGATATGAGGATCTCAAGAGTATTAGTCCTGCGCCCCCCATCATCAGTGCCTTGTGACTTTGGGAAGGAAGCTGAAAGGGCTGGACACCATCATCTAACCAGGTACATCTGAGATAGAATCTCCACTGAGGGGCTCAGTGGAGCCTATATGCTCATCCAGAAGAGAGATGGGGCTGGAATGTTAGACGTGTGGTTCTGGAAATAGAACCTGGAGCCTCCTGCATGTAAGGTATGCACTCTATCGTCTGAGCCACACCCATAGCCCCAAGACTGTATCTTTTAAAGGATAGCATTTGGAAAAGAGACTTTGAGAGAATTATTTAATTAATTTCTTTTTCATTTTAAGGAACCAAGATATATAGATGCCTAAATGAAATAAAAGACAAATATCTCCATGGGCATTGACACAGACATTCATTCTCCTCCAGGGGACATCCAGATTTTCTATATGAATTTATTAAGAATGGAATTTAGAATTCCAACTTAGAATTTATAGAGCAGATGTGATGTCTGGGAAGGACTAGTTCCTCCTGATGTTTGTGAGGGGAGAAACCATTCACAGCCTTTCTTCTTGGCTTGCAAGGGGCTGTTTCTTCCCCTTCTTGTCACAACTATTTTTCTCTGATACATACATTTTTTTCTATGGCCAGTTTTTCTTTTAAAAATAAGGACAGAGATCATGTTGGATTAAGACAATCTAAAGGCTTCATTGTAGCCTGATAGCATCTATAAACATCTTAATATGAATTTATATTCTAAAGTACTAGGGGTCAGGAATTCAAAAATATATTTGGGATGAGGAACAAAATTCAACCCACAACACTAGCTAAAAAACCAAAGCACCATCCTTGGTATCCAGAGACTTTGGATCCTGCCAGTGACTGACCACTTCACTCTGGTGAGTCTTGGGTTTATGTGTTTCAAGTAGTGGTAAGGATAACTTAATTTGGAGGACCATCCAGATCTTTACCCATTTTTCAGAGTCTGAATGGCCCGTTGGTTTTGCTAAGTAACTGGCTGATAATTGGTGAAACATTCCAAACGTAGGACTCAAATGCAGGTACAGAGACTTTTGTGTAGGGATATTTGTGCTTACAGTATTCCTTGGGTTGTACCACCTGGCTTGCAGGAATGGACAACCACGTTCCACTGTCCCAGAAGAGTCTTCTTTCTCCTACCTTCTGCTTGCAATCCCACTGTTTGGAGAAATGGCCGTCTTTTAGCTACAGTGCAATATTTTTAAGGTCCTAAAAGCCCACAAAACAATAATTTTGGGTGAGCCAAGAAATTCAATGAGTCTTAGAACTATTTATGGTATTTCCTAAAAACAAACCAACTTTTTCTTTTTTTTTACCTTTTATGGGAATATATATTTTCAACTGGGAAAGTTTGCCCTTTTTTCTTCTTCTTTCTTCTTCCTCTACTCTAATTCTTAGAACAGTCTGGCAGAAATTATACCCAGTAGAATCCTTTGTGTGTGTCTGCCTTCTGACTTACTCCCGGTAGTCTTTGCAGGATGGCTTTGTTTTGTTAAACGGTAGAGTTTAAATGTTGATCTGTTTCAGCAGAACACTGAATCTATCCATCAGCATATAATTGCATTAATATTAATTCTCATTTCAATGAGAAAGGCACTTCGTAATCACTTGTTATTTAACCCTGACTGCAACCTTTCCAAGAGAGAAGAGGACGCGTTGACAGGTTCTGAGATGAGCAATTTTGATGTCTGCCTGTTCAGGGTCACTGTGTGGGGAGAATGGTATGCGTCTCTGTCTAACCTGGTACAGTGCAGGCATCCTGAGATTTTTATACAAGAAAGGAGGGTGAGTGCCTCTTTCTGGATTCAGTAATCCAGACTTCTGCATAGGAGAGTTGAGAGCTGTGGATGTTTGTCAAATACAACGAGGAGATTCTTCCAAATCTCCAAACAGATGTTCCCGTGGGTCATTCCTCATTGTGATGCTCCTCCCAGGGCAGCCGATATGCTTGCCAAAGTTTCTTCTTGAAGAAAAGCATCTCTCCCCACCAGGATTTGGAGAAGGCTGTCTGCCAGTGGAAGAAAACTTGCCTCACAGCTCTCTGAAGTGCTCCGTGAGGAATGAGGTCCAAGGCCTCCCAGGCATCTCTACCTTGGCCAGGAAACTCGTTTTGTCACGTCTTGCAATAGGAACAACATGTCTGGCGGCCCCCCTCTCTCCTGAAGCAAAGTGAGGACTGGCAATCTGGGGATAGCAGTGAGCTTGTAGAAAGTGTGTTTCTCCTCATTGAGAGTCTTGCTGTCTGGCCCTGAGAGTGCTAAGACATTTGGTCTTCATTTAGACATTTTTGACTCACACCTTTGAAACAGAGTCTCATGTAGCCTACTATTCTGGAGTTCAACTCACTCTAGAGCTGAGGATGAGTTTGAACTTCTGGTCCTTCTTTTTTTACCTCCTGAGTACTACGGATGCAGTACAGGCATACCTCACCATGACTAGCTAATAGACAGTGGTGCTTAAACCTGAAGCTTTTGTATGGCAAGGCTTCTGTCTCTCATGTGTGAGTACCTGAGAGTCCAAGTCAACATCCCTAAGCACCAGTCAAAATATGGCTGAGTTGTTCTTTAATATAAGCATTGCAGCATATATTAAAGAGCAATAAATACAGTATAGAAACTTCTGGAAAAAGCTTTGATCAGAGAAAATTAATTTTAATATAAAATCAATACATATAAAATACTAATGGGAACTTGAAAAATAAGACTGGTAAAATCATGACAGGATTTCCTGTGTTTGTGTCTATAAGCAGCTCTGCACTGCGATTCCCCTCATATTTTACGAGCCTCTGGGACTGACCCCCAGTGGATGGAAACCAGTTATACACAGGTTAAAAGAATCACAGAGGAGAGCCAGTGGGTGTTGATGTTGAAAATAATACTTCGTTTAGGGAAGGGGCTTCGTTGGAAAGTGCTTCTTCATTTGGAGGGAGCTGGGCAGGAAATATGGGTGATAGATGATACAGCTTCCATGACCAATCAAGGGTTGGGTGGAGCCTCCTCTTAGGAATCTTTCCTGGTTCCTATGAAAGGGTCATCTCCAGGCAGGTAAACAGTTTTTTATTCTTCCAATGTCTACCTCTTGTTCTTGTATGTCATAGGACAGGACCCAGGTCTCTATCTCTTTCCTTCTACTACCTTCTCACGAGGCTCTGCTTTCATCAAGTTATTTGATGTTCATGATTCCATGTCTGTTCCTCTCTGAAAACAATCACCCATCTTTAGCCGACTGGCTCTTCTCCCCACCATGGACTGGCTGTTTAAACACTAGTTCTTCTACAGGAAGGCACGTACTGGGGTTTCTGCTCTATCTTTTCAGAGGGTTTCTCCTTACAGGAGAAAAGGTGGATTAACCTCCCAAGAGCTTTCATCTTGGAACTCCAGTTATCTGCTCCCAGTTGCCCTGAGGGAAAATGGTAATGATGCTATTGGCAGTTTCCTGGGGTAGAAGATAGTAGGGATGAGTGGCAAGGCCGCCAGCCATGTGTCCTGTCATCCAGCAGTCATCTCTCAGGGGATAGCAGGTGCCAAGCCTCCTTCTAGGCCTTGAACAGCCAGGCCAAGAACCTACCACCGTGCTTCCTATTCCTGGGAACTCAGCCCCTTGAAAAACACAAGACACCCACAGGAAAAGCTGACTTAGCTAAGACTCAGGATTAGCGGCTGCACAGCAAGACCTCTATATCTGTTTTGATGAATAATTCAATGAATGAAGTGCCAAATGGCTACCAGGAAGGAATGTGGGAGCAGGGAGGGGAAGTACTCTGAGACCTGGGGAAGTCAGAGGAGGGCTTCTAGAGACAGCCCCATGGCCTGAAAGGACTTGGATTTGTTGACTAGACCTTGAAAACTGGGAAAGGTCTCTTGCAAGAGAGCAACCCCAGGCTGGGAGGAGTAGTACAGAGTAGAAACAGAAAATGGATATTAAAATTAATTCTTTAAGAAGCACTTCATTTCCTGGCTTTACTCTTTCAAGCCCTTGTTTTCGACTGTCCCCCACCCTGTAAACTCCCCCTGATTTCCCCTTTGATATGATTAAAAAAAAAAAAAAAAAAAAAAAAAGCAGGCTAGGGGAAGGGTTGCATTTTAAAACCTATGTTGCCTGCCAAGTTGTGTTCCCAAGTTCTCTAAGCTCCACATGCAGCCAGAATAACTTTAGGAGGAAACTCATTAATAATGTGCATGGCAAATCACAGCCTCTGTAGGAGGCCTGTGGAGGGGGGCTCTGCCCCTGTCATCCAGCTTTCAGAAACGGCAGCTCACAAATAGGACACCCTGTCTCCTCACAGCCTGTAGGTGCCAGAGCTGTCCATGCAGGTGTCCCGTGGGGGAAAACTTCTTGGGTGAGATTTCTCCACCAAAGGCAGGCCTCAAGGGTAGGAATCTGATATCAACAAATACAATTGCCTCCTGGCTGAGCATCTTTGTTGAATGTTCTTAGATAGTCACAGCTGGGGGAGGGGGACGCCCAACCACACAGCACTTTGCACAGTGCACCCATTAGTTGTAATTAAGTAAGCCGCTGCAGTGATGACAAATGAAAGTGGCACCAAAAGGACCATGCCCATATACAGAGCCATTCCAGTGGTCTTGAGAAGACAAATCAAACAGGTTTCACAGCAAGCACTGGAAGAAGGCAGGTGACTACGAATGCCTCAAAGGGCAGCATTTCCCGGGATTCAGTGTGGCTTAAATATCTTTTATTTTGCACAGCCTGGAGCCTGAACCCACGCTACTTTCCCTAGCATGTATCAGATTTTTTTTTTTTTTCTTGCTTTATTCTGAATGTACCTATGACATCTTATCTACTACTTCCTCCAGGGAGGGGAAGATGCCCACTGTTTGGAGCAGGTTTTTCCAGTGATCCTGTCGCCCTCAGCCCAGGGCTCCAGAGGATCAGGAGGAAACTCAAATCTGTTAACATCTTACCCCTAAGCCAGAAGCTCTGTGCTGGTTGACAAGACAGCCATTATCCAGGCAACCAATGAGCCTTGTGGCCGGTGTCGCACGGATATCGGCTTCGGCTATCTTATTTCATGTTGTCAAAGGTTCTAATACTCTGACTTTGATAGTCCCTGCGGCCCTAAGTAGACAGTGCTTCCTTCGAGGTTTTGAAATAGGGGCACATACTCTGGGGGTACGAATGAGTATTAAAAACCAACAGAAAACAAATCGGGAAAGGAGTGATGGATGGCAGTCAGATTTCCTGAACAGGATCTAGTGAGTCAAGAGGGAAGATTAATATTTACAATAATGGAAGGGGACCCTGAGGGAACCATGTGCCTATTATTGAGCTGACCCTTTGTATGATGAAAGCCCAGCATGGGTGGTCAAGATCAAAGACTCTGTGCTTCATTGCTTGGGTCTGACTTTTGGCTTTGTAGCTGACTTTCTGGGTGTCCAAAAGGCAAATAACTTAACTTCCCTATACTTTAGTTTGACCATCTATAAGAAGGGACTGATAATCTTACTGTGTTCAAGAGGAACATTCTGGCAATTATGTGAGTTAATTTATGCAAGCTATACATAACAGAATCTATATCTTGTGAATACTAATTGATTCTAGCACATCTTTAGTCTCTATTAATCTCACAGTTTTACTATAACCATGCCCTTAAATATAAATGTTTATAGACTTGGTAAAACCTTTAACCATTTTGATTATGACAGACATTAAAAAGTACACAACAAGGCATGCCTATAATCTCAAGCACTTGGGAAGCTGAGGCAGGGTGATTAGGATTTCAAGACTAGCTTCAGTTATAAAGTGTGTTTAAGACCAACCTGGGCTATATGAGACCCTGTCTCAAAATGCAAAAGTAAATTAAATAAATAAAAACATGTTAAAACTCTAGGAAGCAAAATATGCAGAAGTCAAGGAATTATCGTGGAATGATCATTAGATCACGAAATAGGTCAAAATCTTTAAAATTCTTCTGGTGTTCCCCATGCTACTTCTTGATTCTCTCTGTCGGTGACATAGAAGGGACTTCAGGAAGTGACAAAGCCATGAAGAGTTAATCTGTCTATAGGTAGGATTCTTGCCTGACAGGCTCAGGGGAAGCAGCTAGGCCTTTGACCTATGTTTCTTTGAGTGAAGAGATAGAGGTAACTTTTGTCCCTCCTGAGGGTAGTAGACATTACCTTGAGAGCAAAGAGCAGTTCTCACCAGCCACTGAGTATGCTGGCATCTGAAGTTTGGACTGCCCGGCTCCATACACAATATATGTGTGTTCTCATAAAATCCAGTCTCAGGTGCTTCATTATAGAAACCCAAATAGACCAAGACAGCAACCTGGCTTTTCTAATTATTATGCCAGACAGTCTGACCTTGATTTTGATAATGTAGCTGTGACTCATCTACTTTCATTACTGTGTAGTATTCTGTTGCATCTAGACAGCACATTATTTTCCCCCATTCTGGATATGTGCATTTTCTACTTGTATGTTATAAGGGTAATAGTGCAATGAATGTTTTTATACATACTTTCAGAA